>VXBO01005766.1:180365-225598 GCA_013400135.1 Rhinoptilus africanus | reverse complement strand
AGCCCCTTCCAGTGCCTCAAGGGGCTCCAGGAAAGCTGGGGAGGGGCTGTTGGCAAGGGCATGGAGCGATAGGACGAGGGGCAATGGTTTAAACTAGAGCAGGGCAGGGTTAGATGAGACATGAGGAAGAAGTTCTTTACCCTGAGGGGGGTGAGACACTGGCCNGGGATAGGCTGAGAGAGCTGGGGGAAGTCAGCCTGGAGAAGGCTCCGAGGAGACCTTCCAGCCCCTTCCAGTCCCTCAAGGGGCTCCAGGAAAGCTGGGGAGGGGCTGTGGGCAAGGGCATGGAGCGACAGGACGAGGGGCAATGGTTTAAACTAGAGCAGGGCAGGGTTAGATGAGACATGAGGAAGAAGTTCTTTACCCTGAGGGGGGTGAGACACTGGCCCAGGTTGCCCAGAGAGGGGGTGGAGGCCCCATCCCTGGAGACATCCAAGGCCAGGCTGGATGAGGCTCTGAGCACCCTGCTCTAGTTGAAGATGTCCCTGCTCCCTGCAGGGGGTGGGACTGGATGGCCTTTAGAGGGCCCTTCCAGCTCAACACATTCTGCGATTCTATGACTCTATGATTTTTTCCTCCATACAGCATAGCTGAGCAACGGCCTGGGATACCGTTGTGTGAAGAGGATGATCTTGGGCTGTTTTCTCAAAGAGACACAGCACAGAATATCCAGAAGCAGAACAACAAAGCCCTGGTATTCCTCTGGATCTAGCTTGCTGTGGGGATCAGACAGTTCCTATCAGTTTAGGTGGCTAAATGCATCATCCTAAATTTTGTGTCTCTTTCTAACCTCACACAGCTTTGTCTCCACACAGCACGGAACCTGGCCACCCTCTTGCCTCCACCTTCCCCTCTGATACTAGCAGGTTCACAGAGATCCTTGACCGGGGCTGTTTGCACAGTCCTGTCCACCTGAAATCAAGGAGTTGTAAGAACCCTTCTTCATATAAGGATTTTTCAATTCCTTTTTTGTACCTCTGCCTTTGTACTTGTTTCAGGTCATGCAACAGGATGAAGCTCCCATCAGGGGAGGAACTGTGGCTACTGCAGCCTGATCTGCTGTGTACAACATGTGGTCCCAAAGCAGGAGAGGAACCATGGCACTGTGTCACTGGGATTGCACTAGAGGAAGAAAAGGGGACAGAGACTAATTAGGGGGCTAAAGGTTTCTTAAGCTCGCTTGGTAAATTTGTGCCGGAGAGTCTGGTTTTACCCCAAATTCACTTAACACGACTCTTCTGGGATCTGACCCCAAACGTGAAAACTTCCCATTACTTCTGAAAGCTTCAGATGAAGTAAAAATTACAGACTGGCATGAAAAATGGCTTATGAGCTGTCAAAGGAGGAAGAAAATAAATACAATCAGAAAAATGTAAGGAACTTTAAAATTATTTTCTTGACCGTAAGTCTCCTAAAAGGCATTAAACCAGATGACAGTACAGCGTGGGATGCAGAGTATATAGAAAACTTTGATAGACATGTAATCACTCAGTAAAATAGACGCATACTCAGATCCTACCCACATCATTTCATTTGCGCTGTTGATCTGGCAAAGGGAGTCTGAAGACCCCTCTGCAGCATGAAGCAATCTCATACAGCTTCTAAGCCTTCAGCAGTGACTTTAGAGCATACGTTTTACAGACATTTCCAGCCTTACGAAAAGCAAACGCAGCACGGACATGGCCCAGATGTGATCTGAGTAAATGGGGGAAGTTTTTGTAAAATTATCTCCCCAAGGAAGCATTATGGCAGATTATTTTAAGCAATTATGTAGTCCTTGGATGATAAGTAATCTACATTGAAAAGGCATGAAACAAGAGTATTTACCTCTCTTGGATCTGAAGCTTTTGAAGCTCCTCAGCCACTCCGCAAGGCAGCATTTCCTTGGGCAAATTGCAGCGCTGTGCCCATCTTGCCGCTGTGTTCATATCACAGTAACTGATTAGCAACTGCATCAGGTGCCCTTGAAGCCATCGATTCTCTCCAACCGTGCTCTGCAAGGAATCCAGGGGGAAGGAAGACTGTCAGTGCAATCCCCATCATGGGTGTTTCCACCCCCCTCAGGAGAGAGCATCCCCCAGGGTCCTGGAGAAGTGCAGAAAGGAGCGAGAACCCCCCCACTGCAGAAGGGATTTTGTGCAAACCCAGTGAGTGCTGCACTTCTCTGCCAAGAGACAAGAGCACGCACTTTAACTGAGAGCTCACCAGGGTACTCAGGTGCCCTTGACAGCGCGGCTGCTTGCTCAGGAACACCACTCTGCAGGTGCAGCACCGAGGAACAAGGGTAAAACAAAGCCATCTCCAGCCAGGCTGATGACTAGTGCACTATTTGCTCAGATACTGATTATATCAAGTAAAATCAGAACCAGTGACTGAACAGACAGTAAAGGTCTTTGGGCTTGTTAGGCAGGTAATTACAGGAAGAAGCGTAAGAGTTTGGATTGTTTCAGTCCCGTTTTGTGCCTGTACATAGCCCTGAAGTGATGTCCTGGGAGAGGCAGAGGGATGGCTCAGTCTCTCCCCGGGTGAGACGGTAGCACAGGGTCTGCTCCAGCTTTGGGAGTATTCGCATGCATAGCCAGGACTGCCAGTCACCCAGGGGTTATGGGTAGGACACATCAGTAAAGCTTTCCTGAGCTTTCCTGAAATGGCTGGCTCATTCGCCTGCAGCCCATCCGCACACACTGCTGGGAACACGGGGGCACCAGGTCCCTCCCCAGCACAGGGTGCAGACAGACGTCCCCTGCAGCCAGCACGGACCAGCAGCTCCGCAGACGGGGTGCAGGGTGCAAGCGGTGTCACCCTGCATCGGAAACAGGTTATATGAACTGTGCTCCGAAAATTCTCCTTTATCCCCACCGATCCTAGGAGGAACCTGGAGCAGTCACTCCAGCTGTGAAGACCTAGGGACGGTTGGGTGCAAGAAATTCCTCCCTTGGTGTCTATTGAAGGCCTCCATGGATGTGACAATGGGATTATTGCTTCAGCCACACGGACAAACACAAGGATCTCGAGTGTCACCGCCAGAGCCGGCATTACACGCACCTGCAGGCGGGGAGGGCAGTTTAGGACATTCCCTGTTCCCAGCTGTTTTCTGGCAGAAGGAACGTGCACCCTGCGGAGCCTGGGGGCACATGCACAAACTCTTGGCTAAACGTGGTTTAAGCCCAAACACCCAGCTGCCAGCCAGCGTGGCCGGGGCCCGGCGCGCTGCCCGCCCTGCCAGGAGGGAGCCGCTATCGGCACGGGCAGGGCAGAGAAACCGGGCCCAGAGCAGGCTCCGCGCCACAGCTGGGTTCACCACGGCCCTTTTGTCTTGTTCACCCTCTCGGCGGCTGCCCTCTAAGGGACTGTGGCACAGCAGCGGTAAGCGCAACACGAGTGCAGTGACACCGACACCGTCACAGCAGCTACAGAGAGGTGGGAATGACCCTCTCCTCCTGCCTGGCCAACCCACCTGTGCTTGCGAGCTGCAGCCAGAGCAGCAGCTCCTCCTCATGCCAGACGGATTTACTCATGGATCTGCCTTAGAAGTTTGTCAAGAAAACTTTAATGCTAAAACAAGTTGAAACTCTACGTGGTGGCTCAGGATCTGTAGCTTTATGGCTGTATTGCTGCTGGCTCTGACAGCAAGTATTTTTCAGCGTAGTGAAAGGCTCAGATACACACTTAACGTCCATTCTCGCCCTCCATCTCTCCTTCACTGCCCACCAAGGAGCGGCTGCAGGGACAGAGTCTGCTCCAGGGGCTGGAGGCGCCTTGCTCTTCCTGCGCCGCGTGTACAAACACGGCACAGCGGGGCGGGAGGCTGGGCACGGGGCCTCATTCCTCACATTCTTGCAGTAACTAAAAGGTGAGAAGTTGTCTTCAAAGCAGACACGCCGCACAGAGATCAGGAAACAAACCTGCTGATGGCCCCAAGGTAAAAGGGAAGGAAAAATGGAAAAGAAAAAAAGAAAAAAAAAAAAGAACGACCCACCCCATAGAGGTGCAGGAGGGGGTAGAGGCCTGGCAGAAAATCCACAGGGAAATCTGGCATCCCAGGTAGTGCACAGGAGAAGCCAGTCTGCTCATGTAAACCGCTGCCTCAGCACTAAGTCTACACCCCTGTGACTTTGCCAAATGCCAAACCACATTTCTTCTCATGGGTACGTGGAAGAGTATTTCTACTGCTGCTCCCCAGAGGCTGGTGGCCCCGTGTCAGCGGGACGGGGGTCCAGCAGCTGACCGGGCTCTGGTGCGGGAGAGGAGCAGGAGAGGAACGGCGGGAAGGGGCAGAGCGGGAAAGGAGAAGCTCTCATGTTAACGCTTCTTGCCCTCAGCATTTCCTCCCGAATCTCCTCCCGGCGATGCCAGTCCTGATACTCTGTGCATCTCCCACATCTCTGCCTCCTGCAACCGAGCTCAGCCAAGCACCTAACACGCGGGGGGGTTGAATAACTCCTCCTGCACGTCTGCCAAGCCATTTCTCAGAGTCCTTCCCAAAAAGAACATATTTTCTTATTAACATCACAGAGCAATTCCCTCTACGAGCTTCCCCTGTGTCCTTCCTATTGTCTTTCTGCCTTTTTTCTAGAACACAAAGCCTTTGGGGTTGGATCTCTCTTCAGTTCACCCAAAGTAAATTCCTAATAAATCTCATTATGTCAGCTTTATTTCTGGAAATAATGAGGTGCAGATTTTTATTTTTTATTTTAATGATAACAGATTTATTCTTTCAACCACAAAAACAACTCTGGAAAGAAGGTTAATCTCTCCAGAGATATTACATCTCGCATTCTGAAACGGAAAATAGCTTTGTTTGTTTTTTTTACTGAAAAACCCAACATTGCTGTAAAGGGGAAAGGCTTCCACCGCAACAGCTTTGCAAGAAGCAAGAATGTGGAAATTTTGGCCCCAGAAGATGTGGGCACAGATGCAGAGACAAATGTTTCACTAGGGATGACATTTCATGTATTTTGTACTCAGTAAACGAACACTTTTCAAGAGGAAACTGGCACAGTTGTTCTGATCAACACCAGTGACACTTCCGAGCAGGAAAAGATTATATAGACCATCAGGCTTGTTTACATCCCTCTCTGAATTCTAGACATATCACAGGTTCTTTAATCCATAGGCGCACACGAAAACTCCTGACAGCACCAACAACCCATGATTAAAGCTTCCCAAAATGACTGCTGCAGATTTACCTACCCGCAAATCCTGTTCCTCCCCAGCCCAGGGCCTTCCAGAGCTCCCCACCGCCAGCGCAGAGCAAGCTTAGGGTGTCCTGAGCTTAACCCAGAGCATCAGCAGTTCCTCCACTATTATCAATAATTTGGGATCCAAATAGTCAGTATCGTGTCCGGAGGTCACCCTCGCCAACCCTCCATTATTTTTATCTGTTTGTGTGAAGTTGCATTTCTGTCAGAAACAGTTCTTCACTTTCCCTCAGTATCTTTTATTGGAGAGCGAAGTTATTCACACCAGTGACACTGGCTATTTGCAGAGTCAGATTTTAATTTAACTTTTGAATGTCTTGGCCAACTTCCCCTGTTCTCAAGTGCTTCCAGAAACAACAAAAAAAATACTGTTAGTGCAGAGAAAATGTCAAGTAGAACATTTTAGAGCCAGCAACTTTAAAAAGGAAAAAAAAAAAACAACCAGGCTTTGAAAGGACAAACCCACTGCAAGCAGCGGAGGACACCAGTGGCATTTCTGAATTCCCCACGGTGCTGCAGGTCCTGCGCGCATCCCTTTGTCTGAAGATTCCCTGGAACGTCCTACTGTGTTAGTTTTATTGTTATTTGATTTTTTATTTGTGCTGGAGATTAAAGCTGGAGTTTGAAGTTAGCACCATTTGTAGCATACGGAGAGATGCTGCAGCCGCGTGTCATCGAAGGCAAGTCCTTTTCGCCTGAGATTGGAGCTGGGACCCCCAGTGCCAGCTCGGCCCCGGTCACAGCCTGGAGAAGGGGGATCCCGACTTCAGGATCCCCTACAGAGATGGCACTCGGATAAAAGATGCCAACTTTCCCCACACTCACTTCTGAAGAGGGTTTCTTGTGAAAGGGGCAGGACGCTCACCCACGGCCACCGCACAAAGCCAGAAGCATGAGAAAGCCCTGCTTTCTCACCACTTGAGCTTTCGCTCCTCATAGGCACTGGCGACTCAGATGCACTAATTTATGAACTGAAGAAGAACAAAATAGCCTCCATTCATATCCCAGAAGACTGACTTTCAGATAGCAATCAGTGCGTCATTGACAGAGCCACACTTCAGTGTTCTGGAGGCCATTACCACATCAATGGTGGGGAAGTGGTCTTTCTTCTCTCTTTCAACAAAGCTCTGGCATTGTGGCTCCCTGGGGCATGCTCACGCTACCTAGCTCCAGCTCTGTGAATCAGGAGACTCAGCTTCCCAGCCTCCCCAGGCAGGGGGATTCAGAGGAGTCTAACTTACGGTATCACTTGAAGGGATCCAGGCAAAGGCAACTCTTAAAGCCAACTCCCGGCCGTGAGGAGCCCCACTCCTCACAAGGAGCTTTTTGTTCCTGGGCAACCTGACCAAAGCTGCTGGCTTGTGATGAGTAGATAGGACAATATTGTATGACAAGATGCATCTGGCTCCATTTTTCTTTCTGCAGCTCACACAATCTTGGCAATGCAACTTCTCCTTCAGAACTCCAGACACCAGTACCAAACGGCAGCCAGAAGAAGAAGGTTAAGGTCTGTTAAACGGCCCTGTCTGAGTGCCCAGCCAGCTGTGGCTCAGCCGGCAGGTCGAGGGATGGGATCACTCCCTCTGTGCTGAACTTGTGAGAGCACACCTGGACATGCACCTAGTTTTGGCAGCTCGGTGTAAAAGAGATGCTGACAAATGGGAGGGAGTTCAGTAAGGAGCCACCGAGAGGGCTGGGGGATGTGACGGAGAAGGAGAGGCTGAGGGAGCAGGGCTTTTTCAGCCTAGGGAAGGCTAAGTTGTGGGATATGGGAGAATACAATCACTCTCTTCATTTTTATCATGGGGGATCGTAGAGAAGATGGAGTTGGATCCTTTCAGAAATTCCAACCAGGCCTAAAGGAAAAAAAAAGGTGAAAATGAGAGTGGCTAAACACTGCAACGGGCTGTGGAACCAGCCAGGGCCCTGCAACACCTTCTCGAACTTTAAGTTGGCCCTCCTTTGAGCAGGAGGGCAGCGAAGAGACCTCCACAGGCTCCTTCAAACTGAAAAGAGCCTCTGATTCCGTGATCAGCACTGCTGCGCATTCCCCAGCACCGAGACTCGTCTCCACACAGACAGGCGGCTTCTTGCAGCAACCGCTGCTTTCAAGTTCCAAGCACCTCCCGGGTGAAGAACACCCAAGATCTCATCTACCCAGAATACAGGTCCTGATCATGCTCAGCAGCACTACACAGAGATCCAAATACACTTCCTGCATTGGGATCCCTTCCAAATTGATGTCAGGCAGCCCCTGAGGGGAGTCATTCATCTTCACCAGATGAAGTCATCACGTCTCCCAAATCTGCTCATACTGCCACAGATGAGAGAAGGTATATAGCAGAATTAAAGAACAAACCCTGCTTCCAAAGTCAGATCTGAAGAGAAAGTATTTTCAAAAAATATTAAGCCAGAGGTTGAGATGTATTTTAAACACAGCATTGGACATCCTTCATACAACCTTCCCCCAACTCACAGAGCCATGTAATAGGCAAACCGCCTGCTGGCAATGGCTCCACTTCACAGGGCACACGTCACTTCATACTTCAGAAACGAAAGGCTCTGCTCTCAACATTTTACTTCAGTGAATCTGACACAAACATTATCAGATTTCACTTTGGTAGGTGACCAGAACATGCATACCAGCGTTTCTTGTCTGGAGAAGGCACAAACCCAGCCAGAAATTGAGGTTTAATGGGGAGGGTGTAATACTCTGTAACAAGAGTGCTCCCGAGTGCCCCAGTGAACCGGCAGCCACACAATCCCTGGATGCTTCAAGACACGGTTGCCCCAAGAGGCGGTGGAGTCTCCGTCTCTGGAGACATCCCAAACCCGCCTGGAGGCGTTCCTGTGCCCCCTGCTCTGGGTGACCCTGCTCTGGCAGGGGGCGGAGGGGATGATCTCCAGAGGGCCCTGCCAACCCCAGCCAGTCTGGGATTCTGTGATTCTGCGATTTAGTGAAGAGAGCACCACGATACATCTGTGAGCTGAGAAGCTCAGCGCTGACACTCAGTCATGTTACCAACCAGCACACAAATGCAGCCGCACTAACGCTGTCCTGAAAAGTCAGCTTTACTGTCTGATCAGCCACCACTGCTGTGCTTGCCCAACGGCATTAGCCAAGGGACCCGTCCCTCCGCTCCTCCCTGCATTCAGACACAGCTCCCAGGAGGGCAGGCAGCCTGCCGCTCCCAGCCTGAGGCTGCGGTAGTACCAGTGAGTCACCCAGTGCCACTCGTCTTGGGGGCCATGGACCGGGTCATGCTCTTGTTCAGCAGTGTAGGTGCAGCCTGACACTTTAGGGACTTTTCCAGTGGGAAGATCAGGATTTAACTTTTTATTTTAACCCACAATTATCTCATTTTCCTCAACTATATCCCACAACAGCTCCAGGTATGCTGATGCACAAAATCAGGGTGCATTCACCTGCAATATTTGTTCTCCCCTCCACTTGTTCAGGGAATGTCATAGATGTGTGTCTTTAACGAGCTATAGAGCCAGGCTAACCTTATTAAAATAACCTTTGTTTAGAGAGAGAAATAATTGCATGAAATCCATAAAAAAAAACAAAAATACAATTCCTTAACAAATAGATTAAGGTATATTTACGCTACTTGCTTTTTAAGATATAATTTCTTTTTCCTTCAGTTCAGCCTAAAGTCTGTCCGGAAGCTCTCTGCTCCTCCCTGAAATACCTTTCTCATCGTCACTTCAGAGGCAGCTTCTGAATTCTAACCTAACCCTGGCCCCAGAGCTGTTGAATATTATTCATCCCAGGGATCTGCAAAGGACTGAGGACTTGTTCTGAATACATAAGCCACACAGTTTTGATATGCTTCCAGATTTCTCGCACCTCTTGGTCCCACGATGATGGCAGGCTGGAGATATTTTCTGGGAGCATTCCAGCACTTGGCAAGACTGAAGATGAATGAGGATGGGGAAATTGGCCAAACTCTTTCAGAGCACAAAGTAATATGTTACTTATCACAGTAGACGCTTTGTCTAAGCCCAGTAACACAGTGCATTGAAGACAAACTGGCAACCCTTATCTTCCCAGTGTATTCTGAAGTAGCATTTATCTATCTGCCTTTTGTCTTTATGGCACACACACACACGAACAAAGTCTCACTGTGGCAAATGGCAAATGGTGCTCTCCAGTTTAAGAAAGCGAGGGCTCCCGTCACATACTGCACATAGGTGACCTGCACTGCTGCTGAGGTTCACTCAGCCTGGTCCTCGTGTGACCCAACAGCATTTCTCTGGCCTCTCAAGCCTAAGAAGGTTTATACAATTGTCAAGCGCTTTCATAAACTTTTTCAAAAGTCACCATTACATAACTCTACTTTGGTTTCTGTCTGGAAGCACGGAAGCCTGCACAAGGAAAATACGACATTTTCCATTAAGCTATGAGGCTGCCTGAAGGATTACTATTAAAGATGATTATTCCAAAATCCAACTTAGCAGAAGTGTCCGACACCCGCTCGTACTACAGGATCTGTCTGCAGGAACTCCACTCCAGCCACAAAAGCACAGCAAGGGACCGCAGCGACGGGCGCTCGCTGCCCGAGAGCGACAGCACCGCGGGGGCAGGAGCAGAGCGGCAGAGCAGCACTGCACCACAGGCCTGCCAGAGCTGCGGATGCGCAGAGAGGAAGAGCCGGCGGGAATGAAACCACTGTCGCTGTGTCTCCACTGCTGCTGGCAAATGAGCACGCGGGATTGCACTTCAGCAGTTCGTCAGGATGTACCTGGGCCAAAGCCACTGTGAAGCCTTCCCACTTCTTTTGGGTGGCCCTAATATTAACTCTAACAAGCCAAACTAGTATACCAATTAACCCAACCAATCGCTCAATCAAATGTTCCCATACCCAGGCACATATATAATGAGAATTCATAAGCTCCATCTTCCTTTCCCAAAAAGTTGTGGAATTCCAGCACAATTACTCCCCAGCAGAATGGGAGGATTTACCACTCGGGTTCAGCCTGTGTCAGCTCCCCACAGCCAACACAGGCTGGTCAGGAGGAAGGATCTGCAGATGGGGGAAGAGGCTCAGAAACCTCTTTCTTGTTCTCTCCCTACTCCATTCTCCCTTGTAAGGTCAAATTCCAAGTTATAAGGACGAGCAAGAAAGCAGGAACCTCCTGTTACTTGGTCCTGGCTCTGGATTATTTTAACAGCTTTCTGTAAGGGTCCTCCTACACCAGGATGCATCGCTACTCTGCCCACACTTGTTCCTGATGTACAGCAGTTCCCCTCAGATCTGCACGTTTCTTGTGGAAATAGCTGCATGAAAGATTGGTCATCAAAGAGATCCAGGTTCTCGTCTGTATCACTACCTTAATTAAAAGGCCTATAAGCTCTGAAGTGGAATTAACTTAAAATCCTTGCCAAAGAACAGCAGCAGCAAGCTAGTTTCTTTGCTTTCTTTTTAACCCAGCCCTCAGCTTCACTGCCACCAGACTGCCTCGGTCTCTTCACTCCTGCTGCCGCTTCACTTCTAAGCAGGTTTGTGAGATCTCCTGCCCTGCCTTGGAAAGCCCTTCTCCAGGCCCCACTGGACCTCCTCACCTCCTCACCGACGCTCAGGGGGCTACTTCGCCCATCTCCCTCAGCCTCGCTGGCCTTCTGCTCACACCTTGCGCTCTCCGTCTGCTCCGGGGTCTGTTCCAGCCCAGGCTTGCTTCAGAATAGTTAGGAACTTGCTTTTAGGTTCTTTTCTCTCTAAGAACATGCTAATGTGGCATTCCCAGCAGGGGACATTTTTCTACTTACTAAAGTCTTCAAAGGGAATACGCAAAAATCTCGATGATGGAAATACTTGCTCAGGAGTGCTAACTCTTCCCACCATTAGTCTATGAAAAATAGATGCCCACAGGAAAAACATGGGTTACCACTTATTTCTATTTTACCACACACAAACCTCATCTGGCTCAAAGCCAAAGCAATAATAAGTATCTTTGCAGGATCTTTACCAAAAGCAAAGCTTGGCAGTAGATTTTTCTCTCCTTTAATCTCTTTTGGTACCTTTAAACTCCTGGTGGTTTTTGTTCTGAAGGAGAAATGCTTGAGAGGGTTGACTGAATGAACTCTGAAATTCACACCCCAGCAAATTGGACTGATTTCCTAAATCCATAATTACAACATTCCTCAGAGATACGCATTCTTTCAGAGCGAACAAGGAAAGATTAGTTTCCTGTTTCTTCCCATTTACATGACTTCTCCGTCAAGAGGAACTTTTTTTGTTTCTAAACAATCCTCTGTTTATGTGCTTCTCTTCTTGGCAGGGAACTGGTGAACTAATCTCGCCTAAAAGTATAATACGGCCAAACTATCAATTGCAAACAGCCCGAGCATCTTTGTGCGGGGCAGCTGATTTGCACAGGCTTTTAGAATCCCGTATGCGTCCGTGGAAGCACTCAGACAGGTACCGATCGATTACAGGGTTTTTAAGTAACCTGGGATGATTATTGACTGAGCGGGTAGTTTTACTGCTGCCTGGGTAAGAACATAAGGGCGGGTCTGTGCGTGTGTGTGAGTATGTTACAGGGCTTAAGACTTCAGCAAAAGCCCCTACATCTGCACGTAGGAACTGCTGGCAGAAACCACTGCAGGGCAAGAGTATCGCGTTTCTCGTGCCACAGAGCTGTCTCCCCCTGGCAACCAGAATACGTGCAGAGCCCTGTTGACAACCTATTTGCTTCCCACTTTCAAAAACTCAGTGAACACATCCTCTCCTGCTGGGCTAGTGGGCAAGCTCCGTGTCCCATCCTTATTTGCCTCTCCCTATTTCTGCCGGAGAGGCCGAGCGCAGTGCTCTTGATAAGGTTCCCTTTGCCTCAGAGCAAAAGGAACACGAGGATTTGCTTGTTGTAAGCGGGACTGTCCCCACTTTCACTTCGGGGCATACAACCCTGTAGCCGATGCAGCGTGGAGTCAGGAACAGGTATCCTGGAAACGACCACATTAGACTCCTGACACAGCTTTTAGGGTCTTGTATGCTCCACATGGTCCTACAACATTTTGGATGATAGTCCTTCCTGTATTGTTTCCTGCTTCTCCCATTTGGCTGAATTAAACACACCACCGGGGCACACCAGTTCAGTCTATCCGCTCACTGATGCTCTTAACTCTTTAATCTAATACTGACCCCTCAACCTACAGCCATAAGCCAATTAGCCTCTGTTTTATACCATACCAAATCTCTTTCTGATGAAGCTGTGCTTTCGAATGAATGCATGCTAGTGACAGAAATGTAATTACACCGCTTAGCAGCAAGCCAGGCCTGCCTAGTCGCAGGGGGGTTCAGGTCAGAAAGCATCTCTAACATGCCAAAACAATTTAAAGATTTTTTTTTCCCCAGTGTATTCTCTGCAGTTTCCTTTCTTCACTCTCCAATACTTAATATGTCTGCACATAAAAGCAATTTGGACACAACTTTTAAAACTGAAGCCCTGAGCATCACTTACCAACGTCTCAGTGCGGCAGCAGACAGAGACCCAGCTCCCACGAGCTTCGCTGAGTCCCCAGAGCCTGGCCCTGTAGATCCACACTTGAGTAAATGCAAGCTGATTTTCCACAGTTATTGAGCAAGCACATCTTCCATCACGCCAGAGAAATTTTTGGGTAATTTTTTAAAATGTTTTTGACAATTTGGCCCATAGTACAGAAAACAACAGCAGCTTTTCTTAGCTTCTTTGTACCTGCTGTAAAATTCCACTAGAATTAATTAGTATGTTCATGCTTAACCACAAATTATTTNGACACAACTTATAAAACTGAAGCCCTGAGCTTTCAAAGGCATCACTTGCCAACGTCTCAGTGCGGCAGCAGACAGAGACCCAGCTCCCACGAGCTTCGCTGAGTCCCCAGAGCCTGGCCCTGTAGATCCACACTTGAGTAAATGCAAGCTGATTTTCCACAGTTATTGAGCAAGCACATCTTCCATCACGCCAGAGAAATTATGAGGTAATTTTTTAAAATGTTTTTGACAATTTGGCACATAGTACAGAAAACAACGGCAGCTTTTCTTCGCTTCTTTGTACCTGATGTAAAATTCCACCAGAATTAATTAGTATGTTCATGCTTAACCACAAATTATTTATCTAGAAATGGCTGGATTTGTTACAAATAAAACTAGCATAATTATCATTAGGTATGCCAGCCCTCCAGGTCTTACAGAAAATAATCCTCTCTAAACCACGCAGGCGGTATTTCCATTTAACTGTACATATCATCCTTTGACAGACCTTTCCTTAGATAGCAGGGCATGGAACACACCGCGCGTTTGGCTTTTCCCATGTACTTCTCCCCCAACAGCTGTGGGTTTGTTAAATGAGAAGTTCCCATTTCTTTTAGACCAACGGTGCTAACTTCATTAGTACAGATGCATATTTCACTGCTCTCTATCCAGAATTCAGAACGTAACTGAAGAATTAATTACGTTACGCTGTTCCTGAGACAGCCACAGATCCGCCTGTTTTCTGCATCAGCCCTATCAGTGAGTCCTCTGGCTTTGTGACTGATGGTATTTCAACTATCAATAAATATATGACACCATTTACAAACTGAACTGAAAAATAGAAGGAAATCTATACTTTGCCTGCTACTTTTACTGTCCATTTTTTCCATGGTTTAATATTCCCTTAGGTAGAATATACTTTACTTCACGCTGTGGCTGTATGTTCTCCCCAGAGCCCTCCTCCAGGAATAGTAAATCTAAAGAAAAAGGCACGAGGCAAAAGCAGAGGGATCGCTAAAGCTGAGCTTCTGGTCAGTCCCTGAACAGGGGACAAAACGCAGGAAGAGGAACAACAGGAGCAACAGGAGCAACCAGTGGACACTGGGGGAAGAAAGACTGCCCGTTCTCCACTGACAGAAAGCAATTCCCTCGGTCCTGGCTTCGCAAGACAGACACCAGATCTTCAACCTGTCATTGGTCCAGGTCTAAATACCATCTATTTTGCAAAAGGGAAATGGAAAACAAACAAACAAAAATCTTCCCTTTTTTTAAACAGCAGCTGTTAGGAAGCTGCTTAAAGCTGTGTAAAGATGAATGCAATCCTTTTGTAGATAGCTTAACAGGCAAACTGCAGGCAACTGGAGTCGGGAGCAGCTCCTGCATATTCACACCCACACCCGGACCGGGAGCTACCGGGGCTCAAGTGGGGCAGCTCCTGGGCTCAAGCACCCTGTTGCAGCAACCTAAGTAGAACCATGAAAATTTATTTCAGCTGATGTTTCCTCCCTGAGACTTTTAAGGCCAGAAGGAAAAAACTCAATCACCCACTGGTTCTAACTTCCTGCTAAAAAAGAGGCCATAAATACTAGCAAGGGACTCCACACAACGGCTGGTTAAACTAGTTTTGGTTTCTACCTTCCAGGAAAACAGCCAGTCTAGATTTGACATCTGAGTGATGAAATCCATTATATCCCTGAATAAACAGTTCACTCAAACACAGAGCGAAGGATAATTTGACATGCAGACTTATTCCGAAAGACATGTCGTTTTATTTATCACCTCCTGAATATCACTCCCATTTGCATTGCACAGATTGCTTAATTCCCTACAGATATTAAGCTCCTTACACTATAGGGATGTTGCTGTCCTCAAAACATTCTTGAAGCAATTTAAAAGTTTGCCGAAACTGCTGGGGAAGGACACTAGATGTGGATATTTGCAAAGTGGCCTTTTTGACCTCTTGTCCTCATTAAAGATTCCCCAGAGCAGGGTTACTGGCCAGGTGTTCAGGCCACAAAAACTTAAAAAAATAATTGCATTCTGCCCTTTAAATTCCTCTTAAAAATTACCTCCTTGAGTATAACAGCTACTACATTTTATTCCAGACGTAGTTACATTTTAATTGAGGTCAAAATGGTCCTGTACAGAAAGAGCACATCAGGATCTTGGCATCAGTCACTGAGGATGTTTGCCACTTAGAAATTAATTGGTTAAATAAATAAGATTACATCAACTCCTTGCTATAGTGTTAAGATAATTTACACCTATTAAGGACCAGGAATTGCCAAAGTTTTTCAAATGTACTACACATAAAGGAGGGTACTTTACTTCTCTGCCTTCTGTTTGGGCAGATTTCTGAATATTATCTGAATACTGTCTGCAAAGTAGCACACTGGAGTCAGAATTTTAGTGGAACTAGAGTTAGACATTTGCTACGAATTACTAGCATCTCACCCCTGGTCACCCAGAGAACGAGCTGGCACAGTGTCTGATTTTCATGGTCAGAAATTTTAAAATAAATAAGTTATCTCACTGCCACAGCTGGAGAAGGAGAGGAGATTAGCTGCAGCCTCTCCCAGCGCTGACCACGGGGAACAGATGGCTCCAGGGCTCATCTGCTTCATTCTCATGCACGAGCAGAGCAGACGGAATAGCTGCAAAACAGGGGCCTGAAAAAAACACGGGCTGCTTTTCGACGTGCTCTATCCCTGTCCCCTTCTCTCAAGTCGCACATACCAAACCGAAGGACAGAGTGGGTCCAAGCATCCGCTGGCAGAAGGGTTGGCTGACGAGCCCCAGCTCACGGTGAGTGCCCAAAGAACAAGAACCATCTTTTCAAGCACCAGCGCTTTTCCTGAGTATCAGTTTTGGAAGGCGTTAAGATTTTTACATTTGATAAACTTAAGGGACAGTTCTCCGTGCAAACACCAGCACAGAAAGGGTTTAGATTTAGCAACAAAAGGCCCTTTGGCTCCAGGTCAGTAAAAGTGGAAGTACCATTTCTACCACTCCGCTCTCCCAGACACCTTGCAAAACAGGCGACTGTAACGCTGACAGTCCTGAATGCCCTGGTTTTAACCCTGCCCAGCACTGATTCTAGTTTTGGCCCCAAGCGAAGAGCTACGTTGCTGTGCACCATCACCCTGTTCTGCTCCATGGGAGAAGGAATTTCAGAGCAGGAAGGCCAAATAAGCACACACAGATCCTTCTTGGGCCAAAGTACTCTGAGATAACATTTCAACTAGTTAGTTCTGCTGCAGTCAAACTATTCCCTGCAAAAATACTCTGGACATTAGAATCACCAAGTGTGTGCTTTCTGGGCTCTGACTGGTCAGAAATACCCATAATATTCTGTCATTCCCACTGCACAACCACCCCGCCTTTCCTCGTCAAGCTGAGTGCCTCCCACGGGTGGCATCAGGGCCTCAGCGTTTCCCGGGCAGCTCTCTGCTCGCAGAGACGGGCACAGCTCCCACGTGGAACGGACCGACCTGAAGGGCTGTGGGTGACTCCACACAAAACGGGTGCTTTGGCACTAAACAACCAAGTCCAGAAGGGCATAACTGCAAGATCACCCCCAAACCACCAGCAAGAACACTGCACGCTGAAAGCATTCCCAAGCCCTCTGTTAAACCAGGAGGATTTCAGGTCGCCAAAACACAGGTGCCTGGTGCTATCTGGGATGTCCTCAGGCTCCAGCTGCCACCCAAGAAGAGAGTGCTCCCCGGTAGATCCCACGTCATATTGCCAACCTTGTGCAAGTATCTCGGATATTATCTGACATCTCAAACACTGGCAGAGGTGACATTTGGATCCAGAGTTGCTTCCCTACTATGCTTCTCATAGATATTACCGTTCTAAGTGTTCACTTTTTGAAGGCTTGGCAGATGACTGAAAAATGCCTTCCATGCCTTTTAGTCTCCAAGTGATTTTGTCCTGCAGCCACCAGCAGGATGACCCTTCCTGAACACATCTGAACACATCTTGGCTGTTCTGTGGTTGCTCTACCCAGTTCTACCATCTTTATGCAGCTGATCAAAGCTATGAAAAATACGAAGCGCACAAAACTGGAAGCAGAAGGGCACACAGCAAAGCAGACAATAGGCTCATGCCCTGCCTTTTTTTTTCCCCTGCCTATCTACCATCAATACCCCACACACCTTCCCCTCTGCTTGTGAAGACAGGCACTCTCCGGCATCTTTCCATGCAGCTCAGGATCAGTTAGGGAAGGTGATGAATAGTGATGTGGCTGGCACCGTGCAAGAAGAGAGCTCTTCCCCTCCCTCTGCCCTCCAGGTATCTCGGCTCGGAGTAGATGATACAAAGGGTAGCTGCCCTCCTGGGCGAACCCGGCGTGCCAGCAGGCAGCGGTGATGCGGGCAGTTTCCCTAGGGTATGAAGAGGTTTAGATCCCTTTGCTTTCCCTCCTGCCTTCTCTGCCTGCCGACGGCTGCCATCCCTGCCTGTGGCACAGCCCGGACAGCAGAGCAGCAGCGCGGGTGCTGGAAAGCAGAGGGGGCAAAATCAGTTTGCTACAGGGCTGGAAACAGGTTCTGTTGGCCTCACAATTAACTAACGAGTTTCTGCCTTTTGTAGGAGCAGTCAGGATCACACCTTCAATTCATCCCACAGGGCAGGAACAGGAAAATTCTGTACTTGTACTGCTCAGGGCAAACAAAAAGAAATTCCAGCCCAGAAACGTCTATCGCCCGCCATAAGGAAGATGATGCGTCCAGCACCACTGCACATGGAGAGGCACCGCCTGCACCAGGGCTCTCAGCATCTACGTAATTTAAGACTTTTGTAACGGCTGCAGCACTGAATTAAGCAAAAATGGGCTTTAAACCCATGAAGACTTCCAACCTCTTTGGACTAAAAATGGAAAAAATTATCCAAAAATTCTGACTGAGAGTTTGCCGTCGTGGAGTCTTTTGGGAGTCTTGGTTCCCATTCCCCAGGTGACCCAGAGGTCACGCTCCATCCCATCCTCTGCTTCCCACCCAGCACAATGTGTCTTTAATACTGCATCGCACACAGAGCCTGGGAGATACAAATTGTCTGTGAGCCTGAACTACCCACAGGAGTGGGACATACAACACAACCCCCATCTCTCTGCAGCTCCGCAAGGAGCCGAATGGATTTTTTTGGTCAAAATACATCAGGTCATAGGTGAAGCTCTGAGTGGAAAGTTGAACCTTTCCCTCAAGTAAAGCCTGGTCTTTCAAAAACAGTAAAGTCACAAATAACCTTAGGTTTTGCACTGAAAACCAAAACTTGCTCAGAGATTCCTCCTTTGTCCCTTTTCCTTTGCTCAGCGCAGCCGTGCTGGCAGCAGCGGGAAGCAGAAGCCAACCTGCACATGCCATTATTTCGGCTTCCTCCAGATGCGCAGGTACAGATTCTGATTGCTTTAAAGCGGTGCCAAAGACAGTAATCTCTGATAGCACTGAAAGTCAGGACTGATAACAGGCAAGTTTAAGCACACATCGTGTGATAATTACATAGTTGTCAAAAATATATAAGTTGGCAGCACACAGAAAATACCAAGTGTGGAAAACTTTGGGAAAGCAAAGACGACCTTCTGCCATAGCCCATGAAGCAGCTGAGCC
This sequence comes from Rhinoptilus africanus, assembly GCA_013400135.1. Lineage (NCBI taxonomy): Eukaryota > Metazoa > Chordata > Aves > Charadriiformes > Glareolidae > Rhinoptilus > Rhinoptilus africanus. The sequence goes on along the minus strand of VXBO01005766.1, from coordinate 207,049 downwards.
CTGTGTAGCTCTCGAGGGAGCTGCCTTGCAGGCACCAAACTAGCACTTCTCAGAGAGCATCCATTCCCAAGCCTCCTGTCTCCACAAGCGACTGACACAATCTGCAATCGTGGATGTTAACTGGGAGGTTTTTCCCACCATCCACCAGAGTACCGGCAGACACCCCATCACTGCAAACACCAAAGTACATCCCCAAGTTGTGACGAAGATGTCTGCTACAGTTTCACGGCTAATCCCATCTCAGGTCTTCATCCAGCAACGCACCAGCACTTGTGCTGGCCTTTAAGCTTGCAAGAATCAAAGGGAACCCTGAAAAGTTCTTTCACTGGATAAGATCACTGAGATAAGAGGCAAGACTCTTTCTTTTCCTCATAGTCTGGCCACTTGCGTGGGTATGGCAAACTACACACAGAAGCTGAATATTCACTATTGCAAACACTCAGGAGCTTTAACAGTTGCCATGAAGCACTGCTAGGTATTTTTTCAATGATCTCTGTCTTAAAAAACACATCCTCATGCCTTTTGAATTGTTCTTTTTTCCTGCAGACCCATGAAAGAGAGAAGAAACATCTCACATTTAAAATTCCGTCATTTTGCTGGTGCGCACAGACAGTGCCTAAGATCTCAAACGCACGAGGTCATTAGTCATGGGACCGGTCTGTTCCCGCTCAGAGGCCCACGGTGACCATCCCAATGGGTTTTCAAAGGCAGACTGGAGCCGATGGTCAAAAATCCTTAATGGCTGCAGAATTCAAACCGAGAGGAGGTACAGAAAAGGAGCAAACGCTCACCATGAGATTGCAATTCCATAGGAATATCACGGACACATAAATAATCGCTAAAGGTTTGTCACCGTGGGGGATTTCTTGATATTTCATTGTCACATCTCTATTTATGGTAATACCAGGCCAAAACATGGTTGCCTGAACTGTCCTGTTTATACACCGAGAAAAAAAATACTGATACCCTTTTTCCTGTGTTATTAAAAATACCTGTGTCCTACAGCACAAGTCACCTAATAAACCTGTTGAAAATGATCAGTGGAGCATGCAGACGGAATCTAATATTTGCCCCAATTTACTCACACACCTTGTTAGCCGCCTCTCTTTTCCCCACTCCTTGTAATTAATCAACATAAATATTTGTAGTGCTCACTTATAAATAAGTGAATGAATGTAAAAGAATGCACTTGGCTGCAGCCAAACTACAGCTTTTTTAAAGACATAACAGGAATTAAAATATAAATTTTCTTCCTTGCTCTTCCCTGCATGTACAATTTTGCTATACACTTACAAAATTATGAGAAAATGCAGAATTGTAATAGAAGGATGGAGCTGGATATTCTGAACATCTTAAAATAATCTCCAAGCAATTAACCCTGAGAAAATGGGACAGGGAAATCCACACTCACCTGAACATGATCTGTCCAGTTCTCCTGAGTCATGGTTTTCTGAAAAGACAAAATCACTTCTGAGTCGTCTTAGAAAGGGAGAACGCTACACGCAGCAAGCTGAAATTTAACACGCCGTCTTACACACTGGCATCAACTGTGACTGAGGAATGCACTCTGGAGCACATGGGAAACCTCTGCTTCTCATATGTCACCAGCCGGAGCATGGCAGAAAAACACAGCTTAGATGAAGTAATTCACACAACTGTTACACTACAGCATGTAAGACCAAAAAAAAATTCATATGCAATCAAAGTACAGAGGCGATGGCAGGCCAGCAGCAGCCCCAACTCTTGCTACTATCCGGAGCGGGGTTCTGGGCTCATTTGGAGAAATCTAATCACCTTAACAACTCTCTGCAAAGTGCAGCAGTGTTTCTGAATGCCTCAAAGCTCACATGGTGCTCTTGCAATGACAGAGACACTGCTGAGCAAGGCCGAAACGGGCCACGATCTGGTGGAACGCATGGATCACTGCTGTCGCCTTTACCTCAGCCTTGCAGCGTGTCCATAGAGTGCTCACCTCACCAGCCAGCCCTGCGGAGAGCCATCCCACGGGCTCCAGCAAAGGCAGCGACCGCAGGGGTCGTCTGCAAGGCTGAGCTGTCAGAATACAAAAACACAAACTTTTCTCAACAGCCAAGTCATGAAAAATCCTCTGGAATCATGAGGTCTGGGAAAGGAAACTGATAACATAATATCCCCATTCCAATGTAGTTCAGAGCCAACCTTAGGGAGAAACTCGGGATGAGACCTACTCTCCACTCCGCCAAGAACGCAGCCTGCACGAGATGCATCAGCCACCGAGGCCTGAGCCTCCCCCCACTTCTGGCAGAGGAAACGGCTATTGCTAGTGCCACTCTTATGGAAAGGTACAAGAGCAAACAGGGAGTAAGAGAGTCAAAGAAAACATCTTTGAGATATACAAGCATGTAATTTAAATACTAGTGAGATAAAGGAGCCATTTAACCAGGCCTCATACACAGCTGAGAATGGTAAACAGAGAACACCAAAGAGCTCTCAGAAGAAGGGACTGTGTCCAGAAACAGCTGCCAAATGTACCTTAATGGAAGTAACCGGTCAGCTTGGACACTTTAAATCAAGCAAATACTCCAAAACAAAGGAAATGGAAGGCTGGAGAGAGCAGAACACCAGATCAAGAATCCATTCCGTTCTGCAAAATAAATACACCTGGATAAATGCTTTCTACTCTCTCACCATGGATGACCGAGCTCTCTACAATGATGTCATCCAACATTAAAGCTTTGAGATGCAGGATGCTGAAATGCTTGATCCTCCCCAGGTCTTCTGTCAGTGGATCTGGCAGGCAGCAAAAATGGATCAGAGCCCTCAGGGATGGATCCAGAGGTCTTGGAAGCAGAACTGGCTGCGCCAGAATGGTGTCATCAGGTCACCACCACTCAACCCCATCTTCACATTCAGCACACTGGGGGGGCAGGGGGTCAGAAAAAACTCATGCATCTGCCTTCGTCTGTCAGAACATCAAACAAATCTTCCTTTGAACAGAAGAACAGGCACTTCTGGAGGAGGTGTCTCATTTCCTGAAAACTGGCTCTCTGAAGACGATCAATAGTACCGCAGGAACATCTGAACAACCTGTTGGGCTCTCTTAAAACCATTAAAAAAGCCTCTTATATCTATGAGGAGAAAGTCTGCTATGAACTGCAGATGAAACACCACTCCATGTTTGGCAAATAGAGCTTGATAATTCAAAATTCAAGACATGGACACATCCTGCTATGATACTGAGTCTTTTGTGGTCCTTGTCCTTCACAGTCCAATCGGTACACCTGGATACAAGGTATCCAGGCTGTTTTTTTCCAGAAGAGGCAAAACAGAAACTTACTCTCAGCTGGTACAACCTGTCTCCAGGCTCAGGAGAATGATAAATGCCAGACCATCAAGATAAACACCAAAACTGCCCTGTGAACAAGAAGAGAAATGTGCTCCCTGATGCAGCGTGCTCAAGAGCATCCAAGGGGCAGTGACTTGGCCCAGTACACTCAGGAGAGGGGAGAAGAAACCACAGTCACGTAATTCTGCAGACAGGCAACCTCCAAGCTGCCTCCTAGAAGCCTGCTCCTTGGAAAGAATTAACGGCAACTCCTTATTGCTACGAGCCCTCAGTGCCAGCATAAGAGAATCTGGAAGCTGGACAAAAGTATACTTAGTTCAAAGAGTGGTTCAGGAGCTGAAAGTCCTACCCTTTTGCTCAGCCGTAACGAGGCTGTTAGCACAAAAAAGCTTCTGTGGCAGGTTTGGGCCATCCCCATCACAGCCAGGCCATGAGTACCAAAGCGAAATGCCTACAAAGAACCCAGCAATGTGGATACCTACAGCCTGGTGCTCTTCAAAAAGAACACAGAACCCCCCCAAAAACGCCAAAAAACTCTTTGGCCAGTGTGCTTATTTGAGACGGCTGAGAGAAACCGACTGCGTGGAGAGCATCCCCGACCTGCCCTGGTGCCTCAGAGCGCTGCCGAGGGTGCTGAGGCAGGGAAGCACCCAGCTCTGAGCGGTCTCCACACAAAATGATCAGAACATGAATGGATTGGGATGGAACACAAATGAATGGAACACAAACTATTCACTCACAGGACACCAGACCCAGTACCAGACCTAATGCATTTCTATGCAATAACAGTCACAGGGAAATCTCACTCATATGCTATCAATACATTTCAATCGCATCCACTTTGTTATTCAAAATGCAAATTAAAAAAAAGCCTCATTCACACATGCCACAGAGTACAGAAACGTACCTCAACAAATCTCTTGTAAAAGAGGTAATTCAGAGTTCTCAAGTGCCGTTGATTTACGACATTAGGGCAGAGAGCTAAAAGGAGGAAAAAGACATTTAAGTATATAACATAGCTGAACGTCCTTGAAGTTTCACTGTCTAGACATTTCATTTTTCCTTCCCCAATTTCAAACGCGGTACGCGGAAGGCAGGATGTCATCACACTTGGAACAATGACGGACAGACACAGACATTGTCAGCTTATCTCAACTCTAAACTGTTATTTACACTTTCAACCATGATTAGCAATGCTAATCCTCGGTTCTGATATCTCTGGTTCTACCACCCTTGAATGATAAGATCCACTTGCTGGTTCAATATGCTTCACAGTCCATGACTTCACACCTTTAATTAGGCAGCATCCTCATACAGGCACCACCTCCGGTCTCTAGAGGTTAAATTCTTTTGGATTTAATTGGAACCTCTGCTGTTAATTCATTGAAGCAGTTTTGAACATGTTACTCAGGATGTAAACTTGTGGCTAAAGTTTATCCGATAAAATATATATCCGTGAAAGAGATCCCATATCCATACAAAGAGGGAGGTGACTATTGTTTTGCTGAGCTAGCAAGCAACAGTTGTTGTTATTATTTTTATTACTCTCATCTTCATTAGATATGCCTCATTACAACTGCAAAACCCAAGATCTTCACATAGCACCTTGTTTTGAAATCCAGCACAAAGAGAGATAAAGGCAGAAGATAAAATACATTAACAAGGATTAGCATACGTATCTGTCAGTTCTTGCGAGATGCTGGTATGCATGTACAGGGAAAGATTTAACCAAAGCCTTCACTGGGGATTCAGTGGCTAAAACCATCTCACTGGTAGGAAGGAGCAGGACCAGCAATCAGAAATGGAAACAGAAAACAGTAAAGTAAAAATTCTCTGCAGCCTCCCTTGAATCAACACACCCCAGGAGAAACCAGTGCTACTGATCAAAGGGCTTCGGAGCCTCGCACCCTCCGTGCCCCGCACACGGCACAGCTGAGGATCAGAACCTGAGAGAAGGAAGAAAGATCTCTGAATATCAGACCCTGGGATCCAGGTACTGTGTCCAGCTCTGGAGCCCTCAGCACAAGGACATGGACTTGTTGGAGCGGGGACAGAGGAGGGACATGGAGATGATCCGAGGGCTGGAGCCCCTCTGCTGTGGGGACAGGCTGAGAGAGCTGGGGGGGGTCAGCCTGGAGAAGGCTCCGGGGAGACCTGCCAGCTCCTTCCAGTCCCTCAAGGGGCTCCAGGAAAGCTGGGGAGGGACTGTAGGCAAGGGCATGGAGCGATAGGACGAGGGGCAATGGTTTAAACTAGAGCAGGGCAGGGTTAGATGAGACATGAGGAAGAAGTTCTTTACCCTGAGGGGGGTGAGACACTGGCCCAGGTTGCCCAGAGAGGGGGTGGAGGCCCCATCCCTGGAGACATCCAAGGCCAGGCTGGATGAGGCTCTGAGCACCCTGATCTAGTTGAAGATGTCCCTGCTCCCTTCAGGGGGTGGGATTGGATGGCCTTTAGAGGTCCCTTCAACCCAACACACTCGGGAATGCTATGATCCGAGGGACAGGAATTGAGGTACCACTGGTTACTGCAGCTTCCCAGAGTCGCTTGAAGCACCACGTCATAATTTGAACGTTTCCATCTTACGTAAAAATGTTTAAAGCTGTTATTATAAAGTTAATCTTCCACGGTGTGACAACATATCCTTGCCCTCAAAGGATCTGAGGATACTATTCAATTATCCCCCAGGACATTATCCCAATAAATATGGTGATCTTTCCTCTGGATATTATCCCAGTATCTGGATGAAACACTCTTAAAAAAAGGTAAGATCAACATAAAAATTAATAATATCCCCATCTAACTCAAAGATTTCAAATCACTTCAGAAAGAAACAGAGCTCAACTGGCTCTAGGTCTACAAAAAGATCCATTAAACATTTTTTTCTTTGAGTGGAATTATCCAAAGTTCGGGACTTGGCAGAACTGAGGGATTTTAAATGCCCAGCTATCTGTGCGTAAAGTAGGACAGAGGAACACAGATGGACAGGAACACTCCTGAAGGCAATAGTGACATCTTCTATTCCCATGGAGCAAAGGAACTGAGTTCAAATCCAGTTTTCTAGATTTTATTAAAAAAAAGAGAAAGACTAATCAAAACCATGAGGATGAAAGGTAACTTGGTAAGAGAGACAACGAAATGAAGCGTTCAAAGCTCTAAGGAAAGGAAGAACAGCAAAATAAAACCCAACAAAATGGGCTTCAAAGAACTCAAGAGAACTGTCAGGTAAGATTTCATGTGAAAATAATTTATAAGGAGAAAAAGAAGTTAAGAAGAGCTGGCAATGGAAAAATTGAAAGTGAAGTAAATCAGAAGCTTTGATTGATCTCAAACAGAAGAAATGAAGTTTAAAGAACGTGGAAACATGTTAAAAGAACAGCACAAACACATAAAATCAGAAAGCCCAAAGCAAAACGTAAGACGCATCTACTAAAAGCCATAGAGGCAAGCGAAATCCCATATAGCCTTTTGGAGGAAAAAAACAACCAAAAATCTGATGACAAAGCTAGAGAAGAACTGGAACAGGTTGTACAGGAGACGGTAAACTTCAGGAATAGGTTCCACGTTCTGTGTATATTGGAAATAACAGAAGGAGGTGCTTTGGCTTCGGGGCAGGAGGGGAACACAAGGCAGTCTTTGCCAAATCTTTGCCAGACCTTTCCCTGGCAGTTTCAGGAGCATCTACACCTTGTATTTGCAGAGATCAAAGCGCTTCAGGGCAGAGCAACTTACTCCAGGTCAAACACCCAGTTGAGTGAACAGAGTCTGAACTCAGGTCTCCTCAGACAAAACCAATGTCTTGGCTGGTCAGAGCAATAGATAATGTGCCAAGCTTTCCAGAGCAGGTACCATTCTTCTACTCAGTGTTTGTACAATGGGGTTTGGGGATCATGACTGGGCTGTGGAGCACTAGTGGAATACAAATGGTATAATGCTACGAAAGCACCTCCTTGTGCATGTGTTAACTCCTAACCTGGCGGTTGCACCACAGCAGTGCTTCATCTGAACTACGTTTCACATCTGGGACTGACTCAGAAGCAAAACATCCAGTCTGCTCTCAGCTGTTAGCAGAGAGTTAATGGCTATTAGCAACACAGAGGAAGTAAAAATGAAACGTGTTTGTCACACAGGGTATGAAACCCACAATACACACTTACTTCATTCGTGTAACATTGGTAAGATCGGTCTCCTGGGGACATGGTGCAATATATTTTTAGGTGTGGTGTGTGGCTCCCACTCCCAGGTGATACGTGATGCCTCCTGAGCCGGGATGTGGACCCAGCCCTCTCTTCACGCTGCCCTGAGAGCCTGACTTCCATTCACAATGAGTCTCCTTCACCCTGTCCTGGCAGAACAGAAGGTCTCTGACAAAGCATACTTTGTCTGGGGACAAGTTAAAGGAGCCTTTTTAAAATAAAATCAAGGTACCTGAAACGCTAGAGGCTTTTACCCTGGTATTGCTAAGGATTGCTGGGGAATCTGATGAGGAGCAAGCTGTGCATTAGTCTTTCAGTGTCTCATGAGATTAATCCCTAAATACGAATTAGCAGAGGGTAGGGCCTCAAGAAAACCTCTTTTTTCTTGTAGCCTTAAAGATGCATTAGTGTCTCTCATAAAATGCTCTGTGCACTAAAGATCAGGGTCAGTGGGCCTCAGAAAGGAAGGTGAAACAGCAGAAGCCCCCAGCTACCCCCAACCCCTGAGCTACCTGCTAGCCTTGCTGCCTGGAGCACTAGCCCACTGGAGGAAGAACAGAGACCACAGCACAAGCGTTTCGATCTACGCCGAAAGGAAAAATGCTCTGGTGTGGTCTTTAGATACGTGTCTGGATATCATGAATTCATGCCCAGAACTGCAAGAGTGGTGTCAGCTTTTCCCAAGAAAAGCCTGGAGCTGCTGGCCAGGTTGTCTTCGTCTAGAGCAGATCATATGCCACTGCCTGCCCTTCGGTAGACAGAGATGCAGCTGAGAACGAAAGAGCCCCAGAAAGGACCCCGGCACGTTCCCCCTCCTTCTCCTTCAGCACCCTGACTGCAGCCACTGCGGCCTCCGGAACGGATGGCTCCTGTCCTCTGCTGTCCTAAAGGTCCTCCTCAGTCACAGCACTACGTAGAGATGTGCTTGTATGTAACACGAGAGCTAAAAAAGCTCTGAAGGAAAATCACCAGGGAAGTAGGGGGAAACAACCCTTGTAAAGCAAATGTAAAGGAAAGGAATAACCTTCTGCTCTGTTTTAGTGAGTAAAAGGTAAAGACAATTTGAAATGTCCTCCTTCCAAAGGCACTCTTGTAGAGTTACAGCAGTCATTCCTGTCTCTACCGCAGCATCCCTTGGAAACGCCTCCCGTAGCCCCCCTGGGGTGCCGGCGGAGCCCTCCCGCAGCCCTGCCGGCGGCTGGGCCGCGGGGCCCGCCCGGCCGGAGCGCGGCGGCGGCGCAGCCCTCGCCTGCCCTCTGCTGGCCCGGCGCCGCGGGGCTGCCAGCGCCCAGCTCGCCCAGCGCCCCCGGGGCTCTACAAGGGCGAGCCGCGAAGTTACAGCGAATTGAAATGAAAGGTTAAACCAGAAGGATAACCTCGTGATCAAACGAAAAGAAACATTTCTCTCAGTTTCTGCTAAAGAAACTTTGTAAAGACTACCGCACTCACACGTTGGTAGTATTCTAAAGTCAAGGTGCCCAGCAAACCTCCCACACCTCCACGGGACAGCCTCAACTTGGGACTGCGCACTCAGTCACCGTCTCTTTTCTACCAACACCACTCTCACCTGCTTTATTCTCATATAACCACTAAGGCCCAGTATATGGGGACAGTTACGCTGTTCAGAGTATTTCTACCTTCTAGAATTTCCTTCTACCTTCTACCATTTCTACCTTATATTCAATGAATTTTCAATGAAAAGCGCCACTGAACTCTCTGTGGTATACTGGCTGTGCGAAAACACAACCAAAAATAGACTCAACCATTTCAAACCCAGGAGTGGTCTGTTCCCTCATCACTGAGAACTGTTTTGACGGAAACTTGCGTTTGTAAACCTAAGTCAATCTCGCAGGGTCTCCAAAGACTATTAAGTAATTAGCCTGCAAAAGCTACAGGCTCGTTAAACCAGAGCATACTGACCCATGTGTGAGAAAAGACTCTGTAAAACCTGATCTCCTCAACCACATACCATTTCTGCCCAACTTCGTCCTTCCCCAATAAAGCTAATTAAATGGGATCCACACATAGTTTACTGGGACACCTTTGACACTCAGCAGAAAATCTTCCACTTATTATTTTGTGTGTTAACAGGAATACTGGAATACCATCCAGAAAAAGAAGAGGTGGACTAATCTCAGATGACGGCTTCCCCCCCTCTCCCCGCGAGGTTACAGAACTTTTTTACATTGGGCACCTCCTATCTGGCTCTGAAATTTAAGACTGGCAGTTACAAGAAGAGTTTAAAATCTTAATGGCTGACCAACACCTAAGTTTTGCTTAGCACTCAGTGAAATTTACTGTGCGTGGATACGAGTGAGCTCGGGTAGTAAAATATGAAAGTAGATTTGGGGCTGCCAGAACTGAGTCACACACAAGTTTGCCTTCTCATACCAAGAAACCCCGTCCTCCAGCCTTTCTCACCAAAAGCCACTTCCCTCTCCTGCTGCGGCTCTGAGCCTCTTTCAGCGAGTAGGAGTCATGAGCGGAGAGGAGACAGAATGCAGCAGAAGACTCTGGCATCAAACGAGCCCACGATCAGGTTAGGTAACACGAAGTGTGAGTTTTACCTCACTGCTAGCTTCTGGTGGAGCTGCCCACAACAAGAGAAATGAGGGGTTTCAGTCTGTACATTTTTACCTAGCCTGCTTCTGTTTTGTGTGCTCTTACACGCTCACAGTCAGATTTACTTCCACTAAAGAATGGAGAAAGAAGATCCAGAAATTCAGAGGACAGGAGGGGAGAGAGGTGGGAAGAAAAAGAAAGCCATGTTATTCCAGCTGCCACCATCTCCCAATTCAGTTCAAGCAGGACCAGCAACAAGGCAGAAATCCCCCTGTAGACCTTCAGCCCCTTCCAAAGCATTCAGAGGAGTCTGAGGCGGCCACAGTTTAGCAAATGTGAAGTCCTGCTCTGAATTACATGAAAAATAAACACACGCTTTCATACATGGGACAATGAGAGTCATCCAACACTGGCTTTAGCTGCCCCAAATCTGGCATCTTTCTAAATTGGTGGCCCACATCCCCTCTCCCATCGACAGAGGTGGACAGCCCTCTCCAGCAAGTGACTTACCCTGCACCATAGACACTGCAGTTTGCACGGGATAAATCACCCTCTGGAAGCGTAGGCAGGAATGGGATCTGTATCTACCTCAAGGAACCTCCTCACCACGCATTGTGGAGCCCTAGCAAGGTTTGGCCATTATTACTGGCAGCTACAACACCCGGGACACCACCAGCGGGCTGAGGCACAGTGCCATCCCACAGAGAGAGCCTGACATCAACGGCTACATGCTCCTTTCCTAGACTATTTTTTTTAAAATTTCTCAGGATTTTGCATGTGAAAATTTACATCATTTCACCTCTGCAGTATACATCATACCCTTGGTGGATGTTTCATAAGGAAAGGGGAACAACTCAATTCTCTTTACAGATCATGAAAGGCAATACAACCTACTGAATGACCAACCTTGTAAAGGAGGAAAAATTACTGAAGACTAGTAAACTCCTGGGAAGGCTTTAGATTTTAAATAGGTCACCCCCCAACATGTCTCAGGTTTCGCACCAATGTGCTAAGTTTAATTATATTTACTTACCCTCCAATGAGGTTTTGTAAGGATTACCATATTAACTTTTGAACAGCAGTGTGAAGATGTGAAGATTAATATGCAACATAGGGTTGCTGCCAGGTGTAATAAGCCCACAATTTGTGGTTAGAAAACACTTTTCAGTCCAAGAAAAGAGAATTGCCTATCTTGGGCTGATGATGGAAAGCTTTGCAGGGTAACATCTAACGGTGCACCTAAAGGTGTCTGCCACAAGGTCCCAAAGCGAAGGAAAAAAAGATCAACAGTCACTGCTAACAACCAAAGCAAAACAAATTAAATTTTATCAGATAACTGGTAGTGAAGCTAGTGATGAAAAACAGTGATGAAAAATGTGTTACTTCTCTTAGAAGGCTGCAACAGTCTTAAAATTCTTTACCACCAACCCTAGTTTATGCAAAGAATACAAAGGGCTGCACCCAAGGGTTATCTCTTCCCAGCTGATGGACCCATAACTCTAGAAAACAGATCCCCAGATGAATAATGACCTGCCTCTTATGTGAGTGGAATGGAGTCATAACTCAAAGCTGACCATCGTGTGTTTATGTAGAGCCATTCTGAGGTCAAGATTTATTTCATATCGTGGAAGAAGCAGTCTATTAGTCACAAGCACTTCATTCTTTGACAGAACAAAGTGATAATTCCCATAACTTACCAGCTTTGTTTTTCAATACCATTAATTAAACCCTGAAACTTCCCATGATAAATTGCAGCAGAGATTCCTTGCTGAACATGGAAGAAGACAAATTGACTTCATCTGTTCTTTATTGGTGAGATAACTCCACAATATGTTGCAATATCACATACCTGGATCTACGTTAAATCGGTCTAGGAGTCTGAAGACCAGCTTGTTTAGCATTTTGCGGTTAAATTTATCTGGTTTGTACCCGGACAGGCCTTGATACTGTCTGTAAGCAAATAAACAAAATCAGAAAGAACATCTGTGCAATCGCCCAAAGTATGTTTCCCAAATAGCAGATATTTAACAGTAGAGGTATGAGGGTTTGCGAGGTGTTGGTAAGAAGAGTCCCCTACCTTTCCCGAATGACAGCAAAGAGCCATCAGTACAACCGCACAAATTTCCCTGTCAATGACTGAAACAAGTCCAGAGGCTTATTTTAAAGAGCGAGAAAGCCAGCCATTCCCTCTGCCTGCTTTCAGAACTAAGACTGCAACTATGGCATCTACGCCGTGAGTCTGGCTGTACAGTTGGCTTTGTGACTGACAGGAGCTACTCTAGTGAGAGGCAATTTATAAATTAAAACACACACGACTATTTCATGAGCACATGAGGGTTAACCACTTGCATCTCTTGTTTTTCTGCCACTTCATCACAGTATTATCTTCCTGCAAAACCTGTACAACCGATACTGAAACTCACTCTTGTCTACAGCAAAGCACGAGAGTCTGATTGCTACAACCTCCCGGAGGAAGCTTTGATATTGTTGTATTGCTGAGATCTGCTGCACAGGTTTCATTTTGCACTCCTGGCTCCTGGCAGGAACCAAGCATCTGTCAATAGGAATGATACCTCTGTCTCGTGGGCTGAGGTGTTTGGGAAGACTCTGGCACAGTCACCAGAATTTCCCCTTTCTCAGCTGAAAAGTAAATATATTGCTCTCCATTATCCTGAGAAATTATCTTAGATAGACAACCAGAGAACATGCTGTTCTCCGACAGCAAGTTGGCCCCAGCAATTTGGAAAGTAAACAAGCGTTTCTACCTTGTGATGTTGCTGATGTTAAAACCAGGTTCACACCATGTGTCCAGGATCTGCAAGAGCTTGCTCTGGAGCTCAGGATATTCTCCCACATAATCTTCCACTAAGTTAGTTTTATCTTGTAGCAGTAGCGGTGTACACATCTAGGAGAAGAAATTACATTTAAAGCACTGTGCCCTGCCTCTGCTCCTCGTGTTCCACAGGCTGAGCGCTGCAGCAGGCAGAAGGCACAGAAGAGGTTGGGGACGCTGCAGAGTGAGAGCTGGCAGAGGGCTGTCCCCACTCCCTGCCGCTCAGACATGGCGGGCAAGTCACGAACCCCCTGCTTGATCGACCAGAGCTGCCTAAAGGAGTGATGCGACATTTTCCACACAAATATTAGCCAACACAAATGACATGACATTTTCAACACAAGCATTAGCAAAGCTTCAAAATACCAGAAGAGCTAAATGCCATCATAGTGATAACCATTTCTCACGAACACAGCTCGGATTTTTTCAGAACAGTGGCTGGGTCTAGGAAAACAGTCCAGGAAGCTGTAACGGGGCCTAACAAAAGACACTGTCACTTCGCTAGATGTGAAGGCACATTGGCAATGCAGCGGTTACTTCTTGGGGAAAAAGTAAAGCCTCAAGTGAAAGGCAGCACAACTTGGAGGGCCCTGGTGGATCTCCAGCTAAACAAAAGGTGGATCCGATGACAGAGAAGCCTGCAGAGGAAATGACTCACCTTCTCCACATCTTGATCTGGCTGTAACTTTAGCTTAATGCTCAGCATGGCTGCCTAGAAAATACAAAATACATTGTGTATTTAGGAGAAGAATGACACAGTGGATAAGTGGACATTATTAGAAAGCAAAGTATATATGCTATTATACGAATTTTTAATGTATTAATTATTTCTGTTCAATTTTCACGTAGAAATCATACAAACATTTGGCCATATGCATTCTACTTGGAAACGTACATAACACTCCTGGCAGAGGTGCATATTCTGAGCAGCAGCACACCCTGGAGCAAAAATTAAAGATCAAGTTGGCAGAAAGAGAGAAAATAAAGTGCTTGGACAAAATCAGCTAAAATTGATTTTTCTATCAATATAATTGTAAAAGTCACCTGACCCACCACACCTTTCTGATTTAACTTAATCTATCTTTCTGTGCCTTCTAAATCTTGTAAAATAGTTGCATTTTGTGAAAGCAATTCCAGATTTAAAAGATTCTGAAAACAAGCATCTTAGTACAGTTTCTGCGTAGCTCCACACCCCTGAACGCGCCACGGTTCACCACAATCAGAAAGACGGCAAGAACTGTATTCTTCCCTTTTGTGGTACCCACAAACCTTTGATAAGCCAAGACCTGCCACGGTCACAAATTAACTCCAAATCAGTGTCTCCTGGAGATGAGGAAACCCTGCGACGGTGAACGGTGGTAACTCAGACTCCAGCAGAACTGGTTCAGCCGCTGCCTATCCTGTCCCAGCTGGGTGATTACAGAAATGTATTAACATCTAACTGTGCATTGCTTGGGAGGCATATAAAATAATTTGGATCTTAAGCAGTTAATAGTGTCTAATTTCTGTAATGTGTGAGAATACTTGGATCTCAAACACAGAATAAGCATATAATGGCTTTCTTTAATACAGTGTATTGTTCCAGTAAAAAGAGTAATAGGAGCAAGGAGCCTTCTAGTGCACTTATGTGTTAGTACTGATGGAGCTGTGACCTAGGTAACAAGGATGCTTTACATTAAGTGTCCTTCTAACTACTTTGCAAACTTAGGCTGTACTTCCCCAAACGGTTGTAAACAGCGTTTGATAACATGACTTCTCTGACCCGCCTGCGGCATACACCGAACGCTGAGCAACAGGACAGAGTACGGAGTGAGCTGAGTTCACAAATGCCCGTTTATTTGGATGAGGATAAAACCAGTATGTTAGGGCTTAGAGGAAAAGCTCTTCTCTTCAGCAGGTTTCTCTGCTATCTGTGATTGATTTTGCTTTGAGAGAAAGATCATGAAAGTGATGGATTTATTTGTCAAAATCGTTGCATTTTAGCACTGTGTTAGAGTATACAAACAAATACAATACAGTAAAAATAGTCCATTCCCCTCAAGCAAAGACAAACCTCTTCATTACACCTCACCTGCATGAAACCTTTACAGAAAAATTTAACCAGAAAAATAACCAAAGTGGGGGTAGGAGCCCACCTTGGAACGCATTTTCTGTGGCGTCTCCTAGCCTTCCAATGACACCTCAATTTAACTCATCACTGGAGGCACACGTTGTGCAGACCCAGCCACGCGACACACGCCAAGTGCACAGCTCACCCGAGCGCTGCCGACAGCAGGAGCCGCGGGTTACGGCACCTGCGGGGAAATTCAGGCAGGTATTTCATCCGCTGCATCACAGACCGACTGCACGAAAGCAGGCAGCCAGCACACACCATTCAAGTTCAACCGTTCAGTCTTACAGTCCAGAATCAACAGAGGTACCCAGTTAACAGTGGGAAAACATTTTTTTCCTGTTTGTTTTAGGTTTGGATTTTGGGGTTTTATTGAGGGGGGTGTTGGGGTTTTTGTTTGTTTGTTTTTGAACACAAAAGGAACACAGGGTCACTGACAGTCCAGCTTCATCCCAAAACCAGAAATCAACAGAAGAGCTTTTAGCAACAAAAGCAGGGACTAACATTTCTGCAGTGACTGTATGTCACAGACCAGACACCGAGCAGAAAGGCACAGCACCATTTCTCAGCCCAGCTCAATCTTCAACCAAATCTCTCACTCCAGGCTTTGTAACTACTCCCCCTGCCTAGAGGCTGATCCGCTACTCTGCTCCACAAGCCTCAGGAACCTTTTCTCTCAAATTATCAGATGAACATCACAAAGTTCAAGCTGAGTTATTATTCTCAACTCGTACGTGACCTGAAGGTGGCTACTTCTGTTTTGGACCTGAAGAAGGGTTTTGGGTCTCCAAAGCTTTGGCATCTGGTTTTATTCTCCTCCCAGCTATCTCAGTTTGCCGAATAAAAAAAAAAACCCAAATGAATCAAAACCCCTCCAACCTGCAACTCTCAAAATCTTGTTTCACCCTTTGATCTCATTAGTGTCTTTTTATTAAACAAGCAATCCGTTAGTTTAAACATGCAAGCACACAATGGTTTCCCTAATAGCTTTTTAATGTTCACATGCATGTTCAGATTAACCTAATTGCAGAACTGTTATCTAAATGGCGTAGTTTTATCTCCATCTCTATTAACCGTACAGGTGACTTAATCAGATGAACATGTGCCGTGTCAGGTTAGCTTTTCCTCTTTCACTAGATGTATATTCTCCTCTGTACCAGAGAGCGTAGAGCAACAAATACTCATTTAACCAAAGTGAGGAGAGACATCACCTCCCAAGCCCAGCGCTGGTAGCCCCAGCTCCCACCACCACCGCTGCTGCTCAGAGTACCGCCGTCCTGCCATGAACACTCACCCGCTTCAAGCAAATCACACAAGCTGGTTTTTAACATCATTTTCCCATCACCCGGCTAAAGTAGGGGATGGAGCAGTCAGACGGATGGTGCTGCTGGCAGGAGCTTCCCACGGCAGGGAATGCCGTCAGCAGCGGGGCAGGAGCCTCATCGGTGCACACAGCTCAAGGTGGCTGGAGCCGCATGACTGGGGCCCTAGGAACAAACACGCAGGCTGGGTGGCAGGGAGTAGTTACATGGGCTGGCTGGCTGAATAGCGAGGACAACTTAGATAAAATCAGCGTGTTTACAATAGGAATAATAAAAGAAGAGATATGAGTAACTGTAATAAAGATGAAAGTGTTTGGCAGCTGTGTCTGTGGTCTTGACTTAGAGCTATTTTAAGATTTTGTTTTGTTATTACCATGTTTTGAATTGTTTTACTCCACAAACAAGTTTTGTGTAAAACGACCCTATTTTTAACAGTCTGTTTATAGACGATAAGATCTCCAGAAAAGCAACACCTCACTCAGACTCATTTTGTAGTTAGAAAACAAACATTCTAATTAGGCAGACAGCATGCTGTAACTGAAACGGTGAGAATCCCCCTCCCCACCCAAGAAACACTTGCATTTCCCGATATGCAGAGCTGCACCCTCCAAGCTGTGCTGGAAGACTGGCCAGCGTAGCTGGAAATCACGTTAATCCAACTGCAGATGCTGTGGCTCAGGTGGGATCAGCAGGGCAACAGAAACCCTAAACAGCCGATACCTCCCCCACATCACCAGCCCATCAATGAGCGAAACCCTTTAGCTATAGCACAGGAATATGGAAAAGCTCTGGTGAACGCTAAGATAACAACAGCTTAACAGGGTCTACCCACCCTGTCTCAAACGGTAAAGAGAACACGTTATAGTCCTGTCTGCTGTACTAGGAGCCTTTTCACAAAAATACACTTAACACATAGCGAGTTCCTAGCATGTAATCTAAGAACAGCAAAGAATTAGCATTATTGCTACACGAAAAAGTGTTTCATAGAATCATAGCATCATAGAATGGTTCAGATTGGAAGGGACTTGAAAGATCATCTTGTCCCACCCCCTGCCCTGGGCAGGGACACCTCCCACCAGCCCAGGTTGCTCCAAGCCCCGTCCAACCTGGCCTTGAACCCCTCCAGGGATGGGGCAGCCACAGCTTCTCTGGGCAACCTGGGCCAGGGGCTCATCCCCCTCACAGCAAAGAATTTCTTCCTAATATCCTTCTTGCAGTTTGAAACCGCTACCCCTTGTCCTATCATTACACTCCCTGACAAAGAGCTAGTGAATCCTTCCTGCTCTAAAGTCTTCCTGGAGCCTTCTCTTCTCCAGCCTGAAAAATCCCAACTCTCAGCCTGTCCCCACAGCAGAGGGGCTCCAGCCCTCGGATCATCTTCATGTCCCTCTTCTGACCCCGATCCAACGGGTCCATGTCCTTCTTGTGCTGAGGGCTCCAGAGCTGAATGCAGTACTCCAGGTGGGGTCTCACCACAGCGGAGCAGAGGGGCAGAATCCCCTCCCTCAATTAAAACCCTTCCGGCCCCAGATCACAACAGAAATATGGGAAAGGTTGGTTCCTCTCTTGCCTTGCATCCCCCAAGTGGATAAGGGACAGGTACATCATGAAGCCACTGCTTAGTACAGCAGAAAAGATGATCCACTGCCTGACTCAAATCCCACCAAAGTTTGTGAGTCTTCTGATTGTCCTTGGCAACTTTTGGGTCATTCTTTGATTTAATTATGGTGAAAGCGAAAATAGTATTTGGACAGTTCGTAATAGTATTGTTTCCCAAGGCTGAACACTTAAAAATATAGCAAAGGAGGGCTGGATGAGGATGGGGAAGAATTCAAAGCTGGGCAATACTACATTAAATGTATCTAAAATGCTTGTAGGTGCATTGACCATAGGATGGGACATGTTACCCAAACTTGATGCACTCAGGCCAAGCCACAAGCACCAGACCACTCTCTTAGTCATGAGATTGCAAAAAAAAAAAAAAGAGTATGGGAAAATGGTGACTGTTTTCAAGCGAACACACAAGCCCAGAGCACCCTGCACCGATACCTGATCCTCTCTACTTGCTTTGAGTGTAATTGGCTGCGTATCATCTAAAAACGACTTTTCTTTCCATATACAGTACGAAGTGCAGGAAGCCACACAAGATCTTATCTCCAAGGGCTTGTGCACTTGGGTGGTGTCTACACTGACAATTTAGGCAATTTTCCCACGGTGGGGTTAGCATGAGAGGAATAACCTTTTGCTAGTAGCACTGCTTGGAGTGATGATGCAGGACAGACACAAACGGTTTCTGATGACTCCTGCATTACTTAGCTCTGCTGCAAGCAAGTTGGGGCAACACAAACGTAAATATGCCTGTGCTTGACTTAGTGTAGTATTTCTGAACCAATGGGGAAGGAATTTCTGAAAACCCATAGAACAAACCAAACAACAGAATGAGACTTTGCAGAGGAGGATCCAACATCAACTTTAAGAAAATCACAGTGATCAAAGCCTGGGTTCATAATAATGGTAGAAATGATTGAGTAAAAGGCACACCACATATTAATCATTGGGAACATCTGTTTTGTGTTTTGGAATCACTCATTTCAAACCTGTGGCTAATCAGCTTTGCTCAAACTCCAGAGTGCATCACTGCATAGTGTATGACATCAGGTTAGATGTTTAATTACTTCCTGCTTAAAGAGCACTCAATACACACAGCTATCTTCAGGAAGATCTTCAGAAATGAGAAAAACATGACATTTCCCAGGTCCACTTTCAAGACAGCATGAACACATTTTATAAGAAGTGAGACCGTCAAAACGAAGTAGTGACAGGTTACTCCTATCTAAAGAATTTGAGGTAGCGGGAGAAAAGTAGAAGTCAAGGTTGGAATATGCGTGTGCACAGGTGAAGGGAAGAGGGAACTGAAACAAACACTTCCATAATTTGTCTTCCTCAGGTCACTCAAAGCAGTTTTAAACCTGGTTTAACTGGTCACTGCATCCTCACAAACGAGCGATCCTCTAGAGCACCGCCCCAGCTTCCCGTGCACGGAGGCCACCCGCCTTCACCACACTCTCTGCATGGCTGGACCTGCTGCACATTCGCACCTCTGCTCCAAGAGCCCGCTGCTTTAACAACAGCCCAGAAATGCTGGCAGATGGAGCAGAATACTACCTTCTGAATTATTATTTCCCAGCAACACCTTCCCAATCACTTCACCAGACAGACACCCATAGCAGAGGCGGCTCCAGAAGACGTGATGTTTGGGAGCAGGCAGCAGAGTGGTCCGTGGCCCACAGGTTGGCTACCTCTGTTGTGGAGCAGTGTGAATCTAGCAGGCAACATGCTACTGGAGCTGTCCTTTAGTAGCAGATTAAGTTAGCAGGAAAAAAGGACTGAGACTGACATCATCACCTTTACATGAGAAGCAGCCCCTGTAACATTTTCTTTGTTTTTCTTATCAATTACTATGTTTCATTTAAAAGAAACAAGGAAATTCAAACACACGCACTTCCAAATACGGTAAGAGTTGAACAAGCCTTTGTAATTAAGGTGGTGAATGGGGGAAAGAAGCAATATCAGACGCATTTTCACTGTCCTGAAAAAAGCTCAAAAAAAGTCAGAGTGAAGAAATCCAAAACCTCAATATCCATTAATGTGCTCAATCAATCTTAACACTGATCGGTATTGACAGACTTGCAAAAATACACCATGGGTATTCAAGCACCATGCATGAAGTTGGACTACAAACAAATCCCTGAATCGATGTTCAAAATATCCCTACAACGAACACTGAAAGTCATGTTGGTGATTGAACTATGCATTTCTACACCTTAGCACACGTGTATTCCTGTAGCTCTTTGGTCAACTGTCCTTTCTACAGAATTCTCAGATCACTTCTGTAGTAGTATGTATTGTTGACAAAAACTTTGACTTCTGTGTCTACAGAGCTTTTTCTCTGGCTACTTCAACTTGTTTTATGACAAATTTTAACAACTGAATTTTAATAGATAATCCACATTATCTTAATTGAAAGAGCAAACATTCACTGAATTTAACATATAGAATCAACCTTCATTATTTGCAGAAATTAACAGAGAAATATGGATGGACAACAACCAAAAAACTGCTAAAAATTAAATATTCCCTGACCCACTAATAGCTTAGTCCAATATTCTTCTTTAGGAAACAAACTGATGAAGGGGAGGAAAATGCTGCTAGTCACCAATACGGAGAAGCTGTGGAGTGGGAGCTCTCTCAGGCCCAAGAATATTTCTGGTTGTCAGAGCCTAAAAAGATTATTTATTGTTTCCTTCCTAAACCCAGCTCCACTGCCACCTGTTCAGAATTTACTATAAAGCTGTTAAACAAGACGAGAACTTTGATGCTGACTGTGAAAACAAGTTCCACTGTATCTGACCCGAGCAGCACTCACTACTGATCCAGAAGCAAAGGAATTTGATTTTTTTCTTTAAGCACAGCTATCTTTTTACCTTTATAAGCTGTTTAAAAAAATGTAAATAAAATAACTCAGTGGACAATAGAGGGCATTCATCCCACAGAAAGACAGCCGCCACCCTTAGACATGAAATATCGCAGCACATTAAGTCATGAGACCCCGCTAATCAAAGCTGACAGGGCCCTGAATGTGATTTCTGCTGAGACTTAGCGATATCATGGGGCACTGAAGCATGCACAGCCTGCCAGACTGCCCCTGTTCATGTGACAATGGCTTTTATTCCCGAAAGGGGCCTGCGAGTGACAAGAGTCCCCTTTGTCTTCGGGCTCCCGCATTCGCAGTGCAAGAGAGGTTCATTCAACCAGCCCCAGACACTCTTTGAAAGGCTGAAGTGTAACATAAGATGACCATGAAACACTAGCTTGCCTTCTGCCTACCCTTCATTCTTCTCAAGCACAGCCTGGCCTATTCAGGGCCTCTCCCAGACTCGCTCGCGCTGCATTACCCCCGGTCTGCTGAATCCCGCCATTGTCCCGGCCCCACCAGCACCCATCGCCCTCCCCACCGCGCCGGGCAGCGGCACGGCCGGGATGGCCCGCGCCGAGGGCAGCGTGGAGGCTTCGGGAGGCTTCAGGGAAGGGGACAAAGCCGCCACACTTCAGCCGAAGCCCCCCGAGCGGGACGGTGAACCCCTTCTGCCTCCCTGCGCCGTGTGGGCCGGCAGGAGCCCGCCCGGGCGCCCTCGCGCAGTGCCGAGCGAGGCCCCGGGCCGCCCTGCGCCTCCAGCAGCTGCCAGCTCCCGTCACAAAAGAGTGGCTACAGACCCCAAACAGGCCAGAGGCACCACAAACCCCCTTACCTGCCTCTGCTCGTTCCTTTCGCTCCCGGACCAGCTTGCTTTTCTGCAGGGTGGGAGCACTAGTGCCGTCCGCTGGCCAGTGCTCCCCACCAGCTGCCTCCTCACCACAGCCATTTTGTGCTGAGAATCAGAGCAAAGTGACCTCCACCCACACCGCCTTCCACCAAGTCCCCCACCGCCCGTGCACAGCCGACGGGCTCCCTGCCGCCCCACGGCACCGGCGCCCTGCCCCACAGCCCACCACAAACCCCTCAGCTGCCGCCATCTACAAACTGGTCCAGCTTCTGACCAGCTCTCCCGAACCAAGGCCTGCTGGGCGGGTAGGGTTGGGTGGGCTTCAGAAACAAGTCACCACCATGGGATCTCTGGAACCTCATTTTCTGAAGAGATCCTTCTCCAAAACCTCTGTGAGGGAAGGGAGCCTTGGCCCACAGGGCAAAGCTGGGGACCTCCATGGATTGCACACCAGCGTAGGAAATGCTCTAGAACAAATGCCTGGTGTCTTGTAAATACAGTAAAAAAATGAATAATGACAGTGGGGATTTATAAGGATTTCTGTTCATTCAGGAGAGGGACAGAAGAGCCACAAATCCTACATGTGAATCCGTGTTACTGCCCTGTCGGAAAGCCGGGAAAGAGCAGGACTAACAGACCAGCCACAGCCCGCTACAAGCGTTCGGGACCCTCGTTCCAGGCTTTTTGGGGTTTGTTCCTGTGAACACAGGTATGATCAGTCCCCAGGGGCAGTAAAAGATTTCCTGTTATTCTTAAAGATAATTCTGCTCATACTTCTGGAAACAAAACAAAACTAGGAGAACGTTATGGCTGAGGGTAAGCAGCAGTTGAGGTTTCAACAGTTCCACCAAAATAAATTTAGAGCTTTTCAAAACCAGATCTAGAAAGAACTGCATTTTCAATGACAACAGTAAATATCTTTGGAGCCACAAACTTAAAAATCACACTCGAATATAGTCAAATGCTACGTTTCTGTTAGGATTTTCAAAGACACTCAAAAGCTTATTGAGCAAAAGAGTACATTTCAAGCAGCTATCTGTGAGCTTCTGATCAGGTATGAAATACCCTTGTTGCAGTATTCAAAGAAATCAACAAGAATGGAATTCCAGGATCTCACTTGGGAATTCAGCTTTACTGAAGAATAGGATTTTTAAAATGCTATTTGATTTTTTCTTTTGCTAAACAAGATCAAGCCATTCTACACCATCAAAGTGAACCCTCTTCCCCCGAGAAAACCAAACCTATGTTTTTTGCCTTTAAAAAAGAAAAAAAAAGCATTAAAAGTATGGTATTTTGCTCATGAGAACACTCTCAAGGCTACCAAGACATCACGGTGATGCCAGAGATGCTGCAAGTACTCTAAACTACAAAGTAAAACATACCAAATTCTGGGTTTGGTGAGCTCCTGCTAGCGTCAGCCATTCAAACTCAAACACACAATTAGCAACACATTTTGAATATGAGCCTCAATGGTAAAGAGGCTTCAAGACTCCTCAAGCTGAGAACCCTTTGGTTAGGGTAATCACATGGGAACACAGATTTTTCCAACCCCTCCTCGCTGCAGGCAGATTGGAGATAGCACAGCAGGTCTACGACCAACTCTGAAAATCCCTTCTTTTCTTGCCAAGGACAAGGAAAACAAAAAAGAACACAACCATCCCCTTAAATTCTCCAAATTAAACCCTATTAACCTATTACTTTCAAAGGTCAAAACAGGGGTGGAGGAAGGATTCACTGGCATTCTGTACTCAGCCATTAGACAAAATGAGGTTGAACACAGCCTACTCGTGTACACGGGAAGACCACGCTAAGCTGCACCATTCACAGTGTGCAGCTGCTGGGATGAAACGGAATTCACATTGAAATGCATCCAAAAAAGGACACAGACATTAACAGAGAGCTGGGTAGGTAAATTTATTTGAAAGACATGACCCACCTCTTTGTAATGGCCCTTGTGATAAAGATGACTGGCGTGCTCAAGCAAATAGTTCCGGTCTGCTGTATGGAGCTGGTAAATGCTAATCAGAGGGTCAAGAAGATTAGCTGGGCACTGGGCTAGTATTCGGAGTACACGGGCCTGCAGCTTCTTCAGCTTGATGCCAGACTGAAAAAAAAAATCAAACACAGATTTAGCAAAGATGGCTACAATTCAATGGCAGTTGAAAATGCAGCTTGTTTAAACAGTGGAATAAGCCAATTCCTTGGGAAGGGATTCTCCAATTTCCCCATGGAGTCTGCAAGCAGAAATCAGAACAATATGATACACATTTTTTTCACAGCGTCCAATTTAAAAACATTAAATGTTTGCGGGATAATTCTGGAAAAGGCATATGGCCTTGTGCAAAAGTAAAATATGAAACTGGAAAAACGCCCTCTTTTCCTAACACAGCTATTTAGAAATTCTTCCCTCTAGCTCCCATCTTTGAATCCAGCAACTCCCTCAAGGGAGATCTCACCTATCAGACATAAGAATTCAATTTTCATTCCCAGGCTTGCTCCTGGGTGCAAGAAGGGCAGGGAAAGCAAAAGCATCGTCAAAAGATGCACAGACACAAGTATTAGTCCTTGTGTTCCTACATGATCATTCTCTTATGCCATAGGAATGCCAGTGCCAGCAGCACTTCACTGCACTTTGCGGATACTGTAATG
This sequence comes from Rhinoptilus africanus, assembly GCA_013400135.1. NCBI lineage: Eukaryota > Metazoa > Chordata > Aves > Charadriiformes > Glareolidae > Rhinoptilus > Rhinoptilus africanus. The sequence continues at coordinate 182,728 of VXBO01005766.1, read as the reverse complement.
GCAGAGCTCAGCATCTCAAAACAGCCTTTTGGAAAAATGGGAAGTGAAACAATACAAACATGAAAGCGCCTTGCAGTTCAGAGCCAAAAGCATACAAAAAAAGAGAAAATCTCAATAGGTCAGAATATACGGAGGCATAAGGAATGGTAAACATTAGGACGTATAATCTGATGACCCAACGCTACAAAGCTAATCACTCAGCTGCTGAAAAGTCATACTGTTACCATTTTCTGCATTCCCCATGATAAAAGCTCCCCACCATATGGCAGGAGTTAAGCAATTGTACAGTAACTGGCTTCTATTTGCAGAACTGGAAGAATATGCAGAGTAGATTACTGCAATGGGTTTTATCCTGACAGCAGGGATGTGAGTTCCAGTGGGAAAGCCTCCAGCCCAGCAAAGGCTGCAAGATCAATGCTTGATCAAAGTGGTTTGATCTGGAAAGATGGAAATCCCAGCTTGGAAGGGGAAACAGAGCTCTCGCATCACAGCTTCTAATATTATTTCATTTTCAGGCCAGCATACAACAGACAACGACATCTCATTACAAGTTTCACACCTCGTCCCACCATGTTTGCATGAGACTCCAGAGAAGACACTGGACTATGGAATAAAGTGAAACTGGGGACACTTGAGGGACATTAAAATCAATTGCCCTCTCCTTTCTCCCGGTTCTCTTGCTCTCTCTTTTTCTAACCTGTTGAACAGCAGGATGCTCTTTTATCCAAAGCTGCAGCTCCGTGCTGATGTAATACCCGAGGGAATGCCCTTTCCCCTTCCAATCGCTGCTGCTCTCCAGCATGTCCAGGAGTCCTGCCAATGGGTCCTCCAGCCCCGCAAAGCCCCGCCTGATTTCTTCCTTGAGCTGATGAGATACAAAACCACATTGTCATGTACAAAAAGATTAGTGAATCCTCCCTTCCCCCAGCTGAACACAAAGCTTTATTTTTTTTAATTTAATCTATTCAGAGAGGTAACTGTTGCTATTCAGCCACCATCCGCGCCTCCAGTGACTTTTCATGTCATTACAGATTCCTTCATGGCTCACTGCACCTCAAACCCAATGGGAAAAGCAGCAATTGTCCACACTAATTATCCCATAAAGACAGAGAAGTTGTTCTGTGGGGGTGGACAAAGGGGCTTGGGATTTGGGGGAGGGGGAGAAATGAAGTGAGCTGGAGAAAGGAGAGTTATTAGGAAAGTGGGAATATTGAAGGTAGATAACCAGGCTCAAAAACCTACTCGTCTTCAAACAGTAATAAAACATTTAAACCCCTCCTCCTCATTCTTGTATCACAAACTTTGATATTTGACCTTATACCCACTTCAGCCACAACGGTGTAACGCTCCTCACTGTTTGGGAATGTTTGGGAGTATCAAAATGGTTTGGATTTTACACCCAAGATTAAAAAGAAATAAGTCTCAGCCATTCAAACTCTATCAGATTGCCATTCTGCAAATCTGTGCTCCTTTCCTCCAAACCCACCTGAGCAGGGGAATTTCTGTCACTGCGCGCCAGGCACCGCACACCTCCGCAAGGCTAAAGGCCGTAGGAAGGGGCTCGGAACATGGGAAAACTCTACGCCATAAATCTTAGGAGTCCCAGGGCGATGTGTTTAGAAATGTGAAGGAATTGGACACTCACTTTGTGAATGTTAATAGGCTACTTACTACCCATCTGGTAGAAGTGATAAATTAGCAGCACTGAGCAATATCTTTATAATGTTTACACTGGAAGTAGTTTCCAAGGAGCTGGGAGGGTTGGCAGGGTGAAGAAGTGGCATCCTTCAGTACCCACACAGGACCTTTCACCGCATGGTACATGTACTGGCGTGGAGCGAGGCAAAAGCAGAGACAGAAAACAAGAAATCACTAAGAGCAGCTGCTCTCTTTCTTTTCTGGCTAAAAATCCAAAAGATGCTCATTCCCGCCTGCAGCCAGCACTTGTAATTTACTGTATATGATGGCCCCAGTCGTAGCTTCCAATGGAAACAACATAAAGTTTGAAGAATAACATGGAAAACAAAAGAAAATCTACANCCTCCCCTCCAAAGCCCCTCTTCAGCACATTTAGACTGAACAAGAGCTTTCACCACAGCGCTCAGCTCCTCCTTGGGCTGGAGGCAGAGCCTGGGCTTCAGCAGGACGGGCTCTGGCAGACACGGGCCCCGCTCTCGCACGCAGGGCATCTCCAAACACCCCCCAAACACTACCGCCGGCACCACCGACTGTCGGTGTCCAGACTCAATCTTGACTTGGTACCAGCCAGACGTTGACAAGCAGGGGAAAAGCCTTCTTCAAACCTTCCTAGCAATCTGAAGACTTCAGCTATGCTATGTATACTTTGAGGGGGGGAAAAAAAA
>VXBO01005766.1:81340-179935 GCA_013400135.1 Rhinoptilus africanus | reverse complement strand
AAAATCCAAAAGATGCTCATTCCCGCCTGCAGCCAGCACTTGTAATTTACTGTATATGATGGCCCCAGTCGTAGCTTCCAATGGAAACAACATAAAGTTTGAAGAATAACATGGAAAACAAAAGAAAATCTACAGAAAATTTGCCAATGAATTTGTTCCTTTTTATTCATTGACAATATTTACTGGAAGACAGTTATTTTCCATAGTGTCTTTCATGTTCTGGAAAAACCACAAAACCTATCGGTTTACGACAGAAACTGTTTCTTTCTCACTAGATTATCAAATGCAGCATGAAAAAGCTGATGACTAACAAAGATGTGACTTCAGATAACAGATTTCTCCCTGTAAGTATTTTTCCCTGTGGCAAGAATTTGCGATGTCAAACACAGGGCTCCAACTTCACTGCGAGATTCAGCAGAAGGAAAAGGCAAGCTCTTATCCAACCACAAACATCCAGCGCAACAGCCAAAGGAGAACAAAGCAACTCGCCAACTNAAGAAAAAAAAAAAAGGCGTGAAACACCTAAATCAGAGAGGAAAGAGTGCTGTGCTGCCTGGCTCGTCTCTCTGCCAGAGAAGGATTCCTCTCAAACGTGTAATTGCCATTTCCATTTCAATTGATTCCCATGGCAGGCAGTGCTCCTTGGGGGATTTCTACAGCCTGACAGATCATGGGAATGGGAAAATTTTGCTGATGCTCAAACTGCATTCTCCTTCATTCAGTTTTGGTCCCTTATTTCTAGTTACGCAGCTCAGGGCAGTCTGCTGATGCTTCTTGGTAATTCCAAAACTGTCTTTCCTTTGTAGGAAATGACCACTTCTTATAAACATGTTCCAGAACTGAGGTCACGCCATACACGGATACCTTCCTTCGGCTGATGGTGACTGATGTGAGACCAAGGGGCTGACTCACCCTAGGTAATAGACGGCATTGCCTTACATTCACACACAGGGAACGGCAAAGCAGCTCCCTGCTGTTCAAACGTCAGCGGAGCAGAGCAAGTTGTATGTAAATCAGTTTCCCCCATTTATTTGCAGGGGACGGTCAGGTGGCAGCAGCAGCAGCAGCACACACCTCGAGCTGCAGACAACGGGCAGGGCAGCAGCTGTCCCTGAAAAAAGCATCTGCGCTTGCTGTGGGTGCCCTGCATGTCTGAAGGGTGGCGATGGCCGGGCGATTAGCCCATCTCAGTGACAGTGTGACAAGCATGCGTCAGGAACCATTCACAGAATCACAGAATGGTTTGAGTTGGAAGAGGCCTCAAAGCTCATCTAGTCCCCCCCCACCTCCCACCAGCCCAGGCTGTTCCAAGCCCCGTCCAACCTGGCCTTGAACCCCTCCAGTTTGAAGCCATTACCCCTCATCCTGTCACTACATGCCCCTGTAAAAGTCCCTCACAGCTTTCCTGTAGGCCCCTTTCAGATACTGGAAGGGGCTGGAAGGTCTCCCCGGAGCCTTCTCTTCTCCAGGCTGACCCCCCCCAGCTCTCTCAGCCTGTCCCCACAGCAGAGGGGCTCCAGCCCCCCCAGCATCTCCGGGGCCTCCTCTGGCCCCACTCCCTGCCTTAGAGGCTGCTGCTGCTGTGCTGTCATCTGGTCCCACCACAGCCCTCCTCATCTCTCTAAAAAGACCTTCCTTCTGGTTCAGAAACGCATCCTCCAGGCTCAGAAACAGGCTTCTGTCCATGCCCGCAGCCACGCGGCCCTGCCTGATGGTGAGGACGGAGGGGGACAGCCCTGCCCCACCGGGGAGCTGCAGGCGCTGCAAAACCACGCGTCTCAGTGGGGTGAGCGTTCCAGAAACAACCAAACGGAATAAGCGGAGCTGCAAGTGTGACTCATGGGGATCCTCCAGCTTTTCCCCCCGCAGCAGGAAAGCCACGGTGCTCTCTGCCCACGGACACGTCGATGGGAGGCTTTTTTTTTTCAAAGTATTTTTCTTCACAATCCACACACATCCCGGGGTACACAGGACAGAGATTTTGATGATTACTCTTTCCTACTGTTGTTTTGTGGGATTAACTGCCCTCAAGACCTAACAAATAATATTTTTTTTCTTCCAACTCGAACAAAACTTGATAGAAAGCTCAAGGCTTCAGAGTTGCTGAGCTCAAGTCTATGTCTGTGACTGACCATTTGGAAAGGCACCTCTCACCCTGTGGTTCCAGTTGTTTAATTATTCTGGCTGGGAACCACAGACTATCAGTAATGGAAAGTCTCAGTGCGGCAGACAAGGACAATGACTAAACACTCCAGACACCTAGGATGGAGCACGTACGCGAGGGTCCTCAGCCCCGCCGGCCATTGCACACAGGACACATTCCACGCGGCCATGTGGCGAGCTGCAGGTTTTTGAGTCTTTTAGAAAAAAAAGTCTTGGCTATGAACCTGCCTGGACAAGGCAGAGTTACACATGGGAAACTCACTGCTAAGCTGATGCATCTAGTGTTTTTGTTAGTTGTCGAGCTCCCAAATTTAGATGAAGTATATTTTACTCCCTATGAGAAATCTCCAAGTAGAGCCCATAGGGTGCTGTATAAAAATATAGCACTAATTTTAGACGGGCAGTGTAAATTGCATTCACCACTCTAAAAGGCAAAACCAAACCAAATCAGAAAAAAAAGTAAAAATACTTTGAATACGAAGGCTTTGATACCATTCCACTTGGCAAACAGCACTTTTCTACTGACTTCAACCCTCATTTTTCAGCTAATAGAAATTATTCTTCCCCCTCCCCCAAAGACTCTCCATTTGATGGACAAAAAAGTGTTTAAAAGAAAACAAAAGCAACTTTGATTTTTTTTTTCCCCTCTGTAACTCAGCCCTGTAAACTTCAGCTCTTTTATACGAGCCCCTGAGCTGCTTCACATCACACAGAGCTACCTTTTCTTTTCACTTCTTGCTGCAAATGCATAGGCTCTTCCCCTGTGTGCTGGAACTGAAAGCAATCATGAAGAATTGCAGGTCTGACCTAAGTGTTCTGCGTCTGGACATGCTCTGCATGCAGTTATGAACTGCAGCGAGGAGGGGAGCTCAGCCTTACCTTCTTCATCTCTTTCTTTGTCCAGAGAAGCTGAAGGGTTTTCAGCAGTAGGAGTGGGTCCTGGCCTGGAGGAGGGGGAAGAGAGAGAGAGGGAGAGAGAGAAGAGGGGGGAGAAAAACAAAACAAAACAGATTTATTGGCTCTGTACAGGCAGCCCAGACACACTGGTGCATTGTTTCAGCGAAGAGAAATCAGCTACTCCATGCCACTGTGTTTGAAACCACCAACCTTCCAACTGTCAGTCAGGATTAAAGTGCTAAAATCCCTCACTGAAATCCTAACAAAATAACAGGCATCATCCATGCATGGCTTTAACTAAACACCCACACGGGCTCAAACACTCAAAAGCTGTAGTGGTGCATTTACAACTAAATTATGCTGCTGCTGCCCGTCCCCACCCCCCCCCCCCGACTCCCCCTTTTTCATATTAAAGGATAATGGCCCGAGAAGGGTGGGCACCTTGCACAGGTTGGGAAGGACCATCAACGTGCTAATTTTTAATGAAATGGCTCCAAGGCGTTAACCCCATCGCAACCTGTGGGTGGAAGGCACGAGTGGACTTAACCAGCAGATGAGCCTGGGCTTGCTGGGTGAGCACTGGGTGGCCCTGGTGGCTGGGCAAGTGGTGGCCATGGGAATGGTGGCCGGGTGAGTGGTGGCTGTGTGAGTGGTGGCCATGTGAGCGGTGGCTGGGCAAGTGGTGGCTGGGCAAGTAGTGGCCATGCGAGTGGTGGCTGGGCGAGTGGTGGCCATGTGAGTTGTGGCCAGGCGAGCCAGGCTGGGCACAGGCCGGGTTCCAATGGGATTCAGTAAGATGGTGTGTGAGGAAGAGGAAAGATGAAATGCTGCTGGGATTAGTGGCAAGTCTAGGAAAGAGAGTTATCAGTTATTACAAAGGAAGGTTATTTGGCATTTTCCTCTTTTACTTTTCACCTAGTTATCTGAGAACGTGCATTCAGCTGCTATTTTGTATCTGTTATCATTCATCATACCGGTATTGTTCATCATACCATTATTCATCATACGAGTATTTCTGAACCAAATGTTTAAGAATATTCCATTTTAAAAGCAGTAACATTTTTGATATCTGGTTCTATTTAATTCGCAATCATTTACTTACGAAACCATGACTCAGAATATTGTGAATGAAAATCTTCTACTGCATCAACAGTTTAAATGTGGAGAATGCATTTAAAAACCTGAATTTCTCCAAAACACTCCCCGTATATTTAATGCAGCTCCTCTTATGTTTTCATAAAGCCAAATGAAAAATGTTAAACTGAAAAGGAAACATCTTTTCAACCACCTTCTGCGTTCTACAGTTCCTAAATGGCTGGTTTCCAAATGCTAGATTTCTTGCTTAGTATCGCATCTCACTTCATATTTCAGGTCACAAAAAGCTACTTCAACTGTGAAAAGCTCTACTTCATCCAACTAAACTCTGAAGCCCGGCATTTATGAAATATATTAAGTAGCAAGCTGATTACTGGTTGAGCCAAGAGAACGATAGTATTCCCATTATCCACTAACCCCCGGGAAACACCAGCCAAATTAAAAATGCCACATTTACAATTCATAAGATAATATTTTCTCTCATCTCTGCTTGTTCTGAAATCTTGAACTCTCCAAACACTGGCTGTTCTCAGCTACTGCTGGTCCTTTGGAAAAAGAAAAGTCTCTTTTTACAACAGAACAGAAGAAAATCCAGATTCCCACTCCCCACAAAATTAGCAACTAATGGCCAAATTCAGCCCATGTGCGTGTGCACGCACATATACACACTCTGCTCTTGGCCTGACTCCCACAGACGTTTATACACACACAGGAAAAAAAATTAGAATGCGGCCCAGTGTGTAACCAAATACACTGTAAATCTGAACTGTAATTAATGCAGTGAACAAGCCAGAATGATACAGGAAATGAGAGCAGTTAGGAAAGCAGTGTTTCACTTCAGATACAGCCAATAACTCAACTTGTTAAAAAGCTTTCTAAACCTCAATCAACAAAACAAGCCCTTTTCTTATGTGACTTTTTCCTACCTTACCTCCCTGTAACTGAAATCAGATCTCACCATTTTTTCCATACATGGATGCAGGAAAACCGTCTCCCCACTCAATTTTCAGCGACTCCCATGCTGCCAGCACGCCACTGTGCACGCACGGCTGAGTAGGAAACAACCTACCCGCTCCTCAGCCCCTGGCAGCGACGGCACCCTCCATGTGCCCATCTCCCTGGGGTGCCCTGGGCGCTGCCCACCCCGCTGCCGCGCTGCCAGCCCGGCCGGCGGCACAGGTCGGGGCCCAGACGCTGGGGCAGGAGAAGGCCGACCATGGGAAGGGCAACCACCCGTCTGCTGGCACGACCTGACCAAAGGTTTTGCTCTCCCTTCAGTCTGTGCGTAAGAAAGAGGTGATTCCCACTGAGTTCTCCAGAGTGGGGACTGAACAAGGGGAGAAGAGACAACAAAGCAACATTATGCTTGTGTCCGGTCCCACCAGAGTGGAAAGATGCTGCAGTTCATGTCGGATCTCAAGCTATTGTACCTAGCTACCCTCCAGTTAGGGCAGAAGATGTAAATGTGAAGTCTACATCATTTTGGCTCCTGAAAGAAATGACCAACTAATCTTTTCTTTCTCCTGCGGGACCTCTCTGGGGAGACGGGCCTCCTGAAGGTTCTCCTGGTACCTCTCAAGAGTGAAAAATGAGCGTCTTTGGCACGGAAAAGGAAGCAGTAACAGTACTGTTATGTTCCCACTGGCATATCAGATAGGTTCCTACTCATCCACATCTGAGAAGGAATCAGAGAAGTATCAGGAAACTAACACCAGAATATCCGAGGAAAAAGGCCAGGACATTAGAAGGGGTTTCATAAGCCTTCCAGAACAAATCTGGAGAGCAGACGATCGCTCAACACAAAAGGGAGAGAGAAAGAAATACAAGGGAAGGAGGAACAAAGCAAAGCAACTGAAAACCGAATGGTCATAACTGAACCACAAGCGCATCTGGGCTCAACTCACAGGGAAATTCTGGAACGGGGAAATTATGGAGCAACCTCCAGACACTGCAGTAAGAGCAAGAAGCAGCAATTACTAAGATATATGTATTACACCAGGGACAGAACAGTGCCTGCAAAAGCACAGATAGGTCACCAAGGCCAGAAAAAAACCTTCATATGCCGCACCAAGGACACCCAGAATTTCCACTTCTAAAGAACAGTTCAATTCTGCAGAGACTCCTACATACTGAAAAGATATCCAGCTATTAGCAAGGGTCATTCCATGAGCAAAACAAACAAAACAAGGATGAGGCCATGTAAAACAGCATAAAAAAAGTGTTGTAAGTAGGAGAGCACCAGTTCTCCCTGCTCCCAGCTGTGAGCAGCCAAGGACGGCCACGTCCACCAGGCTGGAGCGGCTGAGATGTGCCCGGGGCAGCTGATCCCATTCACCTCCTGGACCAACCTCGAAGAGAAAGTCCTCAGTCTGACCCTGATCCTTCACACTCCAAAAAACGGGCTGCAGACCATAAAATATCTGGCAAAGCTTCACCAAAGGAAGGTTATAGCACTTTGGTGGAGATCTCAAAAAGACACATCTGCACCCACTCCATCAACACACAAATGACCTCAATTTCTTCATCTGTCAGTTTCTCCAAAAAGTGTGCTCCTGTTTTAAAAGGTTTGACATTCATATATTTCCTTTCAACATTTTTTCTTCTGAAAATATATTTCTTCTGCCCTGAATCCGGTACCAAAATTGGAGGAGATGGTAAATCAAGTGTTTTCCAGTTCTCAATATCTGTGGTTACATTTCAAAACCATATAAACCACAAGGCTTATATTTTTGAGTTAGAAAAGTGCCTTTGAGGAAAGCCATAAACTACTTTCTGTTCATTCTCTCCTTTTCCTTTGTGCATACATCACTCAAAACCCGCTGTGATCACAACAAAAGCGGTGCCCGCGGGCTGGTGAGGTAAAGCCGTGGTTTTGCTATTGCGTCCTTGCAAAATTCTGCCACGTTATTCAGCGTCTCTGCTGAAACGCCCCGGCAAGAGAAACCCGCATTCTGACGGGGGCTCCCGGCGTGTCTCGCACAGGGAAAGCGAGACATCCAACCCCAGAGCAGGAATTTACCAATGAAAAAAATCTCTCAACACTTTTTCTTTGTGTTAAAAGCCATTAAACGCCCCGCGGCCCGAGACCTTGAAGAATTACAGTCAACTCATTAAAAGATACGGAAAGCAAAAAATAAAAAGCAGCCCCCCAAAAAGAAGGCTAATGGGCCTGAAAGGCAGGATCACACCCACCAAACAGACAATCACAGCTGAAATCCAGGGACAGAAAAGGTCGAGAATAAAATGCTAATGGTTAAGTCTTCTTTAGGCAGATCGCTTATACCTCTGCCTTGCAAATTAACAGGATTTTAATAAATGTTTAATGCAATATACAACAAATCCAACCCAGCCAGTAAACAATCAGCGAATTTTTACTATTATGTATTGTTTTGTGTGCTTTCTGCCCCAGTAAATCCCTGAAATCCCTCCTCTGTGGGAACTCCTGTTAGTCTCAACAAGCCTTTGAGATACTTTTTTGAAAGGAAAATAAAGGTTCTAGATACTTCAGTGTCACCATACGTGCAGTTAGCCCATCTGCACTTAAAAAGTAAAATATATAAAAGTGTAGGCAATGCACAAGCTGGGGGCGGAGGCGGGAGCAGAGGTACCAGCCAACTCCTGTTGAGCAGCGGGATGGGTACAGCCCTGCTGTACAACCTCAATTACAGCTGAAACCAACAAGCGGTTTGTGTCTGGATTATGAATTAATCAAAGTCTTTTACCAAAAGCTACTTTGTCTCATTTTTCTTCAGAAAAGCGTCTGCAGTTCACACCAAACGTGCACTAATTTTATAGAGCAGAAAGCTGAGAGGGAACAGAAATGAAATCACTCCCATGATGCAAAGAACGAAGGGATACATTTTCTAGTGACGAATTTTTGAATCTCTAATTAAACAAGCTGATTTAATTAAAAAGATGCAAAATTCCTCCATAGAAAGCCACAGAGTTTTACACCTCCGAGCTCTTCTTGCTGTGCCTACTTTTAATGAGCACATGCAACATAAATAAACCTTCCAACCTTGTTCAAGTTTTTTTGAGCTTGAGAAAATGATTCCATCTGGAGTTTCTCCTAGCAATGAAGTGACATTTAAAAGACAAAGAAACAATTTTAGAATATATGGGTATTATGCAATAAATACAATGGGTTGTAATTAAAAAAAAAAAAAAAGAGAGAAACTTGATACAATAAAGAAATAAAAGGTAAAGTGCCCTATTATTTTAAAATGAGTGGAAAGACCAGAAAAAGCATGTAGAGGTGAATATGTGGGGTTTACTTGGCAGGCCACGGCTTTTTCAGTAGTTTGTCCTTACTGGGATTTATCACAGGGTGCGTGGGGAGATGCCCGACACGCTGTATATCCATGGAGCGGTAACGATGCCCCACATACTAGGATGAACAGTCACTGATCAAACCAGGTATGATAGAGAGGAACCCCTGTTTTGGAAAGCAGTGAGGATTACACGACTGCAGCAGCGTTTGCTCCTGCCACAACATCCCTCCTGCTGAAGGCGCGTTCAAGAGACGCTTAACATCCTGGAAGCAATTCGAGTGGGAGATGAGGCCTCCAGCAAACCTGGGAAGGAAACGGGGAAATCTCACTGAAAACAGTGAGAAATTCAGAGGCCAAGACACCCCCCACCGCCCAGAGCATCCCTGAGCAGCACCATCCCCAGAGCTGGGAACTTTGGGCAACTTCTTGCTTATTGCTGTTTCTTTTGGATTAACTGCTGTGTTTCCATCGTAGCTGTATCCAGTCAAAATATAACCTTGCAGCGAGGCTAATGTAACTCTCTTCCTTGGTTTCCGAGGGAGGGAAGAGTGAGGGGTAATTAGCGCATCAGAAGCTGCAAAAGCCAGAGGCAGGACGGGTTTTTTTTAGCCGCTCAGAACTCACTCGATGCAATATCCTGAGAAGCGGGTTTGTCGGTCTCGCTCCATCCCCCTTGCACCAATCCATTCTCCATTTCTTATTGAGAACACGTGTTCCAAATGACATTTAATGGCATTGCTGTAATTTGCCTGTATTTTTCTGAGCAGTGCCAAGGATGGTATTTCCTCCTTCACCCACCATGAAATGCAACCTCCGCTTGTGCTGTGTCCGCACAAACACACGAGTCCAGCCGAGACAGGCACCGCTTTCTGCAAATCCAAGCTCAGTTTTTCCCTGTTCTCATTCAATTCACTTGCTGAATATAAAAGTCACAAAGTGTTTTGCTTAACAGACATGGCACTGCAGCAAAATAAATTATAACTGGGAGTGAAGAGGGATTTACATAAAGAGAGGCATTTATAAAAATGTTGCTTTCCCCATAAAGAATCAAAAACCAAACTTAGCCAGGAGCCAAGAAGGCAGAGCTCCGAACTCCTGGGAAACCCTGGTAAGAAGACCAGTACCAACGCAAGTGCTTTAGCAGCCCTTTGGCAAATGCCGCGTTTNGGCTGGAAGGTCTCCCCGGAGCCTTCTCTTCTCCAGGCTGATCAGGTCTGCAAGTTCACTGAACCGAGGGCGTCTATGGCTCTTGGATACCTCGTCATTACCAGTCAAATTGCCCACAGTTATCTTAAGAGAGATTGATTTTTTCAGGAATATCACTCCCATTCCAAGAACACCATGACGAACTTCCAACACATCCTTCTCCACCTCTGCATGTCACTTTTAAGCAGAAACTCGCACCGTCTTGGGGATGGGGAGGGTTTCCATCCCCAAGAGTGTCCACTCCCACCGCAGGTGCACCTGCACCAAGGTGGTCTAAGGCTCTTCAGTACTTTCTCATGGTGGAGTCTGTGTCTTAGGGAGAACAGATATTTCCAGGAATGATAACAGTACACTTCCAAGAACACTATGACTAAGGAGTAACCACGCGGTGACTCATCCCAGTCTCCGCCGACTGCAGTGATGAGACTCCCACCAAGAACAGCAGCAGCCCAGAGGTACTGGCTCGCAGGGAGACGCCTCCTGTCCCAGCGTCTGCAGACAGGCAGAGGAATGCTGCCGGAAGAGCCTGATCAATTTAAATGCTAATTACATCCCACCACCGAACCCTCCAGTGCAAAATTTACAAGAGGATCAGATGTCACAAAACTATTTCATTTCGTAAGCAATAAATTGCTCTGCTTTAGCACAATTTCTAGGGCTGCAAAATTCACCCACCATGCCCAGCTACCGCTCCTTAAGGGCATCTCCTGCAAAAAAGACAAGTATGCTTTTCAAATGTATGACTGTGTGGGTTTAGCTGAATTCAAACAACAAGGAAAAGAAGCAACAAGACGGAGAGGGTCCTTCTTTATAAGGTATGTCTGGCTCGCTCCAGCCTTTGGCTCGGTTTCCAATTTTAGCTACAGCTTTCCAATTGGCAGAGCTTTGAACTCCACCGCACAGAACCCTTCAGATCTCCAAAGGGAAGTAACCACACGCAGCTACCACAGCCCTAAAAACGCCACACACCACACACCTCCCCTCTAATTTTAACATTAAAGATTTAGCCTTTTGGGAGGTCTGCAAGGCTAGGTTCACTGAGGGAAAAGCATTCATTACTTGTTCCTCCAGTTCTTCATTCACACATTCGGATTCACCTCCTGCACTAACAGCCTGTGGAATATCTGCAGCAGACAGGAAGGGAAAAAGGAGGAAAAAAACCCTGAAAATCACAAAGTTCCTCACTTGTAATCACCTGATTATGAATATCAGCTCATTTTCAGCAGCCAGAATCCTCATTTAACATGAATGGTTCCTCATTTCTCCATTTGTTGACCAGCTGTGACTGCTCTGACACATCTCTTCCAGCCCTGCCATGCGCGTAGGTGACAGTCATCTGTCCCCATTCCTGAGGAGAGCAGAGCCGGAGGCCGTGCCTGGGCTTCCCTGTGGGCTCTACAGCAGATGAAGAACCCACGGCTGGAATTGTTACTGCAATGGAGGTGTTCACATCACCTAACGCATCACCACGGTGTGGTCTGGAGCATTATTCCAACGGCAGAACCAGATTATGTTTTGGTTCGTAGGGCAGACAAAAACCCCAGCTCAAGCCAAGCCAATTCCCAGCACCCCGGCTCTCTCCCTGTGCCAAAGCAGGGGAAAGCTGCCTTTCCATCCAAAGGAGACAGCTGTTTCGCTCAGCAGGAAATACTTTGATACACTTCAGGGGGAGGTCAGTATCTAGAAGCTTATCTTCTGGTGGTTCTTCACCATCAATCAGACAGATCTGGTTTAATGGAAACATGTAATTCAGTGACGTCCCTTGCCTGTGGGATAACAAGGTACAGGCCAGCAGTTCCTGAACTGAAGTCTCTGGTTTTGACCTACTGTATTAATGTGACAGCGTGCAATATTATATCACAGCTCTACTAATCGTTTTTTCTCTCATAACCTTGCAAAACCTCATCACAAAGCATTCGGCAATGCATCCAGTCCTGATTTCATGTCTCTCATTTGATTCTTCTAGAGAAAAGCTGGAATTCCTCAGATGCCATTAGCCGAGCCCATCCCTTCCTGGATCACCATGTTAAGCCATACTTTGGTCTATGCTGCCGACTACTTCGTTACTGAAAAGTTAAAATTTCGAGATGAAAGAGAAATATGGCTGGAGAATGAGCTGCACAGGCAAAACACTGAGAAACTGCCATGCTGGAGTGGGGAAAGGGAAACGAAGAACAGCGGGCAGAGTAAAAGTGCCCTGAGAGCAATACAAGCTAGAGAAAGAATCCTGTCTTTCTCAATGGCAGTAAAAGTCATTCTTTAACTAAGGGCAAAAGAGATCCCTTCCATTCTGAGAAATCTGAGTTATGAAAACATAATAGGAAACCTCACAATTTCGCTAAGACATGCCCTGTTTCTCAGTGAGTCAGAAGTTCACATTCTTCTAATGCAACCTCCCAACTGAAAACAATCCCCACACTTCAAGCAAAAGAATAATACAGCACACATATGCTTCTTATAAAACAATCCTTACAAATAACCATGGCTTTTGTTTTCATAATGGCTAAAATTCATCATTTCCTCCCCAAAAAAACACAGATCAAACAAAATGCACTCTCATTAAAGACAAGGCTCGCTTGTCTGAGCAGAACAGTCAATAACATTTTCCTCTTATTTTCTTAGTGCTTTTTGTCAATGAAGATGGAGGAGCGCCACTCGCCAGGCCCCGCAGCGGGAGGCGGGCAGCCCTGCCACCTCCGCCCTGCCACCCCAACCGGGGACCTTCCTCTGCCCCGGCCGCAGCACCCGCAGGCATCGCACTCCTCTGCCACGCGGGCACGCAGACACCTGAGCGTCACCACCAGCCAGCACTGCCTGTGGCACGCCAGCAGATGCCCTTCAGATCTGGTGCCAACTTAAGAAATAAAAACGAAACCTAAGGAAGAAGCTAGCGGGTTTGGGGAACGTCCCCCCACAGCGCCCGAGCTGTCCCGCTCTCGGGGAGCGGAAGCATCCCCTCTCCTTGCGCAGCAGCAAAGGAGAGCAGCTCAGCCCGTCGATCCGAACACGCGCTGAGTCACCACCTCAGACAAACAGGGGTCACTCGGGGATACACTCAATACACCCCGGCTTGACAAGAAGTGCACCTATTTTTACATAAGTGGCAATTCCAAAAATCATACTAAGTAGTTGCTTTCTAGGCAGGAAATGAAATCCAAATTAATAAAAGCCAAAAAATACAACAATCGTTAGCCTTTTGCAAGTAACTGGTGCCACTTTTAATGGTTTCCGTCTGTTTGATGGGCTATAACCTCATTGTCAAGGGTTCTTAAGCACCAAGATGCCAATGCAAACCCTGGCACGGGAGCGCTAAGAGACTGATGGGTGTCGGGGCACGCACCGAGGGGAGGACACCCGTGCACTCCCTCATCCTTCTGATTTTCTACACCCTCTCCCTCCGTCTCCGCTGCCAGGCACAGCCAGGGAGGCGACTGAAGGCACTGAGCGCAGCGGATCCCTGTCCTGCCGAAACCATGGCTTGTGTTCTTCTGTTCAAACCTATTTATGCAAAAAACACAGTTTCATCATAAAACATTTCTTCTCCTACAAATATTCAGCCAAGCTATTTCTACTAACTTTAGCCGACAGCTCCATCCGCTTTTTTCAGTGATAAAGAACATGGGTTTTGTTGCCACACAACGTCTCAGTGTGCGGGAAGGGTGAGGAGCTCCCAGAACTCCCCGCTGAGGAAGGGGCTGTTCCTCACCCCCGCTGCCACCATGCCACCACGAGCCCAGAGCAGCAGGATCTGTCACAGTCAGGGCACAAGGCAACATCCCGACACTGCGTTCATGGCACTTCCACAGAAATGGAAATTCAGTTTAAACCCTCATGTAAAACAGCACTCCAGAAAAATAACAATTCCTTCTTGCAAGCTTATCACTCCTGCAAAGCTGAAGAAAACTAATATTGTCCAGGATAAAAGGGGGAACATCTTAAATATGTCCTTGTTTTCTGGCTGTTTAGTACTGAGAGCATCAGGAACAGCAGCAGCAGCAGCAGGTCTGGTGAACTGAACTGCAGTTTGGGAAAGAAGAACCAGATCATAGAATCACAGAATTGAACCACAGAGTGTGTTGGGTTGAAGGGACCTCTAAAGGCCATCCAGTCCCAGCCCCTGCAGGGAGCAGGGACATCTTCAACTAGATCAGGTCGCTCAGAGCCTCATCCAGCCTGGCCTTGGATGTCTCCAGGGATGGGGCCTCCACCCCCTCTCTGGGCAACCTGGGCCAGTGTCTCACCCCCCTCAGGGTAAAGAACTTCTTCCTCATGTCTCACCTAACCCTGCCCTGCTCTAGTTTTAACCATTGCCCCTCGTCCTATCGCTCCATGCCCTTGCCAACAGCCCCTCCCAACTTTCCTGCAGGCCCTTTCAGGGACTGGAAGGGGCTGGAAGGTCTCCCCGGAGCCTTCTCTTCTCCAGGCTGAACCCCCCCAGCTCTCTCAGCCTGTCCCCACAGCAGAGGGGCTCCAGCCCCCCCAGCATCTCTGAGGCCTCCTCTGGCCCCGCTCCAACAGGTCCCTGTCCTTTTGCTGAGGGCTCCAGAGCTGGACACAGCACTCCAGGTGGGGTCTCACCAGAGCAGAGTGGAGGGGAAGAATCACCTCTCTGGATCTGCTGGCCATGGATGCAGAGTACTATCATAAAGCTAAAAAGATACGTATTTTTTCCCCTGCAGACATCTCTGTAAATCCCCAAGTTCTAAACCTAAGAACCTTTAACTGTCTCTCCTAAGTAGTTTTCCATGAAAAAACCCAACTGTTAATACTAAAAAGCCATAATACATGTTTTAAAGTCATCCAACTTTCTTTTTAGAACAGTAACAATAGTTTGATTCTTGTTTAAACGCCATTCCCACATTTTTTTCTGCCAGTTCCTCACTGCTGTGTACTTAAGAAGAATCAGCAGACGCTGAACGGGGGCCAGAACCTCTCCCTCCCTGAGGCCGATGCACACGGTGGCAGAGCTGAACTCCGTGAGGATGGACCAGCCATTCCGGCCCTTTCCAGAACCCAAAGCGCTGCAGCTCCTTCCCCATCAGCCCAGGGACAGGCACCGAGGGCGTCCTGCTTCTCCCAGCTCCGAAGGGTTCTGTTTCGGTTACCTACACAGTTCGTAACTGGTGCTGCTGATTCAGGTGCTCCCTATCAGACAGAAAATTTGTTTTCGTCTGTAGCTGGCTAACCCAAATGCCCCAGGAAATCTGTAGGTTACACCTGGGAAAGACAACCCAAGCCTGAAGAACACTTCAGCTCTTCCGCCGGCATTTCAGAAGCATATTAAAATAACCCTCTCAGTAAAGTTGACATTCTCTTTTTTGTTGTTTTTTTACTAGCTGAGACCTTTCCGATCACTGAAGCTAGGTGATCAGGTTCAGGGAAACTTTCTTCTCCAAGTATCCAAATGAGAATTAAACTGTTTTTAAAAATAGAAGTTGAAATATAAACTTTTACATGTTGAGACCTGATGTTAGCAAGGTATTCAGAATGTGTTTTGAGCACACGTTAAAACGCACAGCTAAAAACATCTGGCCCACTTTCAGTTCCCCAACACAAAGGCTCCGACCTTCAGCTGCAGAAATCCAGGTATTTTAACCTGACCCAAGTGACACCACCTAATTCCAGCCAAAGCTTTAAATGTAAATACCTCCTTGAAGGAAGAGCTCCATGGATGAAGTTCTCACCCAAAGAAGCCGACACAAAAATTTCCATACGCATCAACCAAGGAACATCACTGGGCTTGGGCCCACATCCTAACTTTTTAATCCAGTTTTTCATTAATGCTTAATTTGTGCTTAAATCAGGGAGAGTTTCACCTGAGTTAGGGTTCACGTGAGCTTTCTATCAAGTTACACCCTGAAATGCTTTCAACAAACCATTCCGAAGACACTCCAAATCTTTCGTCACATAGGAGTGAAGATGGAAACATCTTCCTGCCCTGTTGTGAGGACTCCGGCTTATTTAGCGAAGCAAATAAAGGTGCACTGAGCTTCCCATGGGAGCACAGGGCTGCAGATGGGGAAACTCTGCTGGAAACTCTGGTAGAACACTGCTGGAAAACAGCACCCAGTTCTGCTTAAAAGAGGAAGATCTACCGCTTTTGTAGATCCTAATACACTGACCAATTTTCTACAGGTAGAAAATGAGGGGGAAAAACCAAGACGGCAGCACCTCCACGTCTTCTGGCACTGTTTCTCTCTGGAGGGGGTTATCGTAACAGCCCCAACCCTCCCCTAGCACCAGATTGCCTGGCAAGAGCTAGAGCTGTCAGCAGTGCCGAAACTCCAGTTAGCCATGGGTACTAGAGACAAGATCAGCATCTTGCAATTACAACCAAACCGAACTTTTCCAGCAAGGAAAAAGCCCACAGCTTTTATTGCCCAATGCTTAATAAAGGCGAAATTGAAGAAGGGAGGCACAATTACCAGAACAAGGCTAAGAAATTTAAGAACACGTTACGTTTTGCCACTTACTGCTTCTATTAAGCGTTTACTTTGAAATTCACAGCTTTCCAGTATCTGTGTGAGAGTTCCTCTTGATATGCTTTACCCAACACATGTTAAAACTTGTACGAATCTTTCCCCTTAGTTAAAAAACAAAACCCCAAAAAAGCCTAAGTCTGCAGCAGCTATTAGTGCCCTCTCCCCCAGCGCATGGGTATTTTTAGCCCTAACAGATCTGCTGAGAGGAAAGATACAGACAACTGAAAGGAATGCCTTTTCAGATTTTATCTCTGACGGTTTTTTGTGAATGTAGGTATGTTGGAATTACGTACGAATGCTGCTTTTTTTCTGTTTACTTCCACATCTTCATTCTGCGCAGGACAGAAGGAAGACGCGCTAACCAACCCGACCAGTATTCACCCTCTCAGGTGCCCAAGGCCGGTGCCCTGCATCAGGCAGAGCCGTGGCTGGGAAGTCACCACCCGCCTTCCCGAAGCCTCTCGCTGGGAAATTCCCTTTTCCCTCTGCCGCTCTTCCCTCGGCCGTTCCTCCAAGGCAGAATCACCAGAGGGTAAGCAACCACCACCCCTCCGCCCCTCCGCCCCTCCGCCAGCACTGCTGGCTCATTTTCTGTCCCTCAGGCTGTGTTTTAAAGAGCTGATGCCTCTGAATACCATCCCCAGCTCGGCGCATTCCTCCTTTTCTCCTCCTCCTCCTCCTCCCCTGCATGGGGAGACAGGTCACGAGCCACAGCCATGCAGGACGGGCAGATGTGGGCACCCGTGACCCACACTCTCGTTGGGCAGTACAGCGAACCAAACTCATTGTCTTTAAATGCTAATTGGCGAAAATATCACAGCTTTCTTCCAATCAGAAATATGGTTTGTAAAGTAACTTTCCAGCTTCCCTTCAGTTTACCTATAACGTAATTAAAAGGCTCAAGTAAACAAAGTGCAGAAGACCCATTTGTCCAGGCTGAATGAAGCTTTCCACAGCCAAAGTACTTTGCTTATGTTGAAAATAATGGTAAAATTCCTACAGTAACAAATTCCTTCTTCTTCCCATAGTTAATTACATCTCAGAGTGTTCTGCTAAAACTCTGTCTCCAGTACTGATACTCAATCCTGCCAGAGAAAGCAAGAATCTTCAAATGACATGTTCTTCATCTGGAGTGCTGGGTCCAGTGCTGGGCTCCCCGGGTCAAGAAGGACAGGGAACTGCTGGAAAGGGGACAGCAAAGGGCTACCAAGATGCTGAGGGGACTGGAACACCTCTCTGATGGAGAAAGGCTGAGGGATTTGGGTCTCTTGAGTCTGGAAAAAAGACGGCTGAGGGGGGACCTTATCAATGCCTATAAATACTGACAGGGGGGTGTCAGGAGGATGGGGCCAGGCTCTTCTCAGTGGTGCCCAGGGACAGGACAAGGGGGAACGGGCACAAACTTGACCATGGGAAGTTCCACCTAAACCTGAGGAGGAACTTCTTTCCCTTGAGGGTGGCAGAGCCCTGGCCCAGGCTGCCCAGGGAGGTGGTGGAGTCTCCGTCTCTGGAGACATCCCAAACCCGCCTGGAGGCGTTCCTGTGCCCCCTGCTCTGGGTGACCCTGCTCTGGCAGGGGGTGGGACGGGGGGATCTCCAGAGGGCCCTGCCAACCCCACCAGCCTGTGATTCTGTGATTCATGAACGTCTCTGCTCCTGTTGCTCCTTTTGAAAATCCCATCCTGAGGTACCAGAAACCGTTCCAATTACTCCAGAGTGTGCCCCAAATGCTGACCTCCCTCCATGCACAAAGCTCCCCAGGTCACCTCTCTCTAAATGGTTGCAAAGTAGACGAATGCTTTTCCATGAGCCAGCTGGCTCGAACCATTCTCCTCTAGGACACGTTACAGACTCTACACGCAGGCTCAGGCAAAAACTTGCCAGGGCTTCACACTGCGCTACCACCGACTCACCAGTTTGCCTTTGATTTTCCAGTGTTTCTAGTACTAGATACAAGGCTGAATAAAAGATATCCCTGCTACTTAAGATCAAAGCAGCGATGGCTATTCACTTGCAAAATGTATAGGTGCACCCTCTTAGATAAAATTAAAAAACTCTAACCTTTGAGAGGTTCTACACATGACTTGCAGAGTTACAGCTCTTGGGAGGTTAAGTAGAAAAGAGAGGATACCTGTCAGCTCAGCACCAGCATGTTTGAAGAGATTTGCTGGTTTCTATGGCAATGGGGAGGGTAAGGTGCTGCCTGGTTACAGTTCTGACTGACGCACATCTCAAACAATCGCTCTCTTCCTGTTCGTATGACACAAGAAAAACAGGATGTTGAGAGGTGTTTATCTGAATGAACAAGATAAGCAACCTCGCTGACATTTCTAAAGCTATAAGATTTAACTAACAAGATGTTATAGATTTTCTGTGGAAAAAAAAAATCCAACTGCTGCAGTGCTGAATGTGATTAAATTATGCATGGAAAGATCCTTTCCCTCCGAACCCGCAGGAAGCAGTTGAGGAGCTGTTATATGAGCCATGAATACCAATGGAAAGTCTTTTTAGTGTGAGATACTGAGTTACCCCACTGAATCAAAACTGAGAAAAACAGCTTAGTGTGCAATATCCCGCCGTCTCCCCAAACCGTCTTCAGTCCCAGGACGCTGACAGGGTGGGCTACAGAGCGTCGGGGTGCTGCAGTGGTCCTGCTGCTAGAGAGGGAAGCCGGGCTGGGTTATAAAGAGTTTGTGGCAACGGGAACCATTTCACAGGCGTTTCTCAGGCCTCTCACTCAACCTGAGTAATCATCGCAGGTCTCTGAAGTGTTTAAAACGTCCACCAGGGCCTGAGAGGGAACCTCCTCACTCCTCATCGCCATTTCATCGCTGAGGGAACTTGCAAGAGTCCCAAATCATGCAGCAGAGTATGGTGCTGCAATCACTGCTGCCCACTAATTAAGACGAGCTGGTAGAGCCCAGCACCACACTGCACTTCAAAGCAGAAAACCAGCTCATGCCCAAAAAGCACAACAACATCATCCCAGGGGTGGTTCTGGAGCAGGGAAAGGTCCTGCTCTTCACAGCCACGCTCTTGTCACCCGTACGCAGGGGCATCGCACCCAGCCAGTGACAGCCAGGCAATGAGAATGAGCCACTGAACGGGCGGCAGGTGGCCCAGTGGCAACTCGCATTCGCTTTAACACATCACTCCTCATTTGTGAACAGAGAGCTCCCCACAAGCAGGGAGAAAGGATGCGGTGTGCTTACAGACAGGTACACTGGGAAGAGCTAAAAGCAGCACGGCTTGGGAAGTTAACTGCCAGCAGCTGCCTTGCTGTGGCAGCGGGAAGAATGGGATGTTTGGCAAAGATGCTGGAAGGGACAGTGAGAGGCTGGAAGTGGGACATCACTCTGTGTTTGAGGAGACATTTGGAGTATATAAACCACTCAGAGCAGAATGCTGCACACGGAATCAGAGGAAAATAATGAAGGAGAGCACATGCTTCAGCCTGACTTGTCTGAGAGGTGATTCCTGTTTAGGAATTACCGACCACAAGAGTTAAAGTCTTCTCAGTCTTTGGCCTCACAGGAAAATTAATACTGCTAAATATTTTGGCTGGGGATATCCCAGAATTAGCTGATAACTGCCAAACAGGGAAGTTCAACAGTTCTTTCATTACTTATTTTTTCATAGCTTCACCTATCTAAAATGCACATATAATTTAAAATATAATACTCATTACAGTCTTTTGCATGCCATCATACCCAGACTGTACGGCACAGCTCCCATCACTCAGAAGTACGTGTCCCTGTCCACCGCTGGACACAGGGCCTGGCACCAAAGCCCTGATATTAACAATACTTTAGTTTATAGCACATCAGCCACCACAGACCTGTTTGAGCGCATGTTTAGAATAATTACGACATAAAAACTGTTAGAATAGAAAATGAGTACAATCAGGTATCGAAGTGAAGGATAATAAACATACGGACTCAGTAAGAGTTTAAAGCAGCGAGCGTCGGGGCGCAGGAGGAGGGAGCTGAGCCCGCGCTCCACGCAGAGCCCCACGCAGCTGCCAGGGATTCCAGCATGAAAGCGCCCGTGTGCTGTCACAACAGCTCCATCCCGGAACGGGATCACGCCGTGCGAGATGCGACTGAATGCAACACTCACCTTCACCAGCTCTGTGCGCTACCCAGAGCATCCCCTACCCAGGAGTCGCAACAGGCTTTACGAGCCATCACAGCTCGCAGCCGGTTCAGAAGGAGCTGGCTTTGGACCTCCGGGAGCACCAAAGCAAACACATTAGGAAGCGTGGACTGGCTTTCCTGGCACTGCAACAACATCACCAAGTTTGAGATAAAGCAACGTGAACAATTCTGCATGCCTTTGTGAGCTGCAGTTATCTACAATCCTCTCAAGTGGTTGCCCTCCTCCACCACCACCTTCTTTATTTCTTTTATTTCTTTGAAATCTCCCCACAGACTTGCCCGCAGCCAAGGACGTGGTGATCACCCAAATGCAACCCTTTTACAGTCCCTACCGTGACCACTTCAACACCTTCTTACCAGTCAGTGATGCTACTAAGACATGCCCAAAGGAGCAGCGCTGAAGAAGCACTATCACACAGAGCTGCCAACAGCGGATCTTACCTTGGAGACAGCAGCCCCCCATGTTTGTATTTTTCCTTTTCTACATCAAGTGGGTTTTGGTGGCCTTAAAAAGCCGCACCTCAGGCCATATATTACTGTTTATAAGGCATGAAGATGCTGCACTTCTTCCCCACAAGGGCACTGGGAAGCCATGCAGTTCCCCCACAGTCTCCCAGCAGAACCCCCAAGGAAACGAGAACAGGTGCCCGATCCCAACCTCCTCCATTTTCTCATCAGTATGGATCCATCTGCTTTATTTTCACTTCATTGTGGATCCTTCTGTTTTAACAATTGCTTCCAACTTGTTCTTGCCTGGTGCCAGCAGCTGTGGGAACCCAGTGCAGCCCCAGCGAAGCACAGACCCTGCTGGGTGGCCGGAGCCATGGGGACCCTCAGTGTCCCCACGAGCCGTGCCTGGAGCTGCTACGCGTCCCTGCAGCCTCCTCTCGCCCACTGCCATTCCAGCTGCACCAGTCCCATCGTCTCAGGCGTCCCAAAAACCCCACACCACAGCCAGGATGTCACTTATGGATCAGCTCTCTGGGAGCAGCCCTGATTTCCAAAGTCCTTTAGGAAACAATGGGTGACTTTTGCCACCTGCGTTATCCAGATCAGAAGACACGGGGCAGAACAAACCTGTACAAGAAGGTGGATTTTTACTTACTTTTACGTAAATTTTGTTTTCCCATTTGGTGTACGTATTTAAGCCAGTATCAAAGGAACAAAATGGAAACCTGATCATTGTCTCCGGTTTGGCTGGTTTACAGATCAACTCCCAGCCTTTAATTCTAGGAAGTGAGTGACTGCGGAGCCTCCTGACAGCCAAAGGCCCCTCTTTCAGTCTCCCCAGTTCTCTTGGAAGTAGCCAGGTTCACGCTGCCCCATTCCGCCTGCAAGGGAATGCCAGGCAGATGGAAAGAGGGAAAGACAGAGGCAAAGACAGACAGACAGTCACTGCGAAAGACGGAGAGACAAAGACCGGCGGTGGATGAAAGCGCATGGAACGAAGGCAGGACCCAGCCAAGCCAAACAAAGTTTTCCTTGAGTGATTACATCTGCTGGAGAGTCCCCAGTTTGCACTCTCTTCGCTGAGAAATTCTTTTAATTGTGTCTAGGACATTTTAAAAATCCCAAGAAAAGCTCCTCTGTAATCATGAAAGCTCTGAACTGCGTGAACTTTTGTTATGCTGAATTACTGAGAGCTTGCTACATACTTCTTGAAGTAAAAGCTGAAAATTGCTTTACAGAGGATATTTCTGAGGTAGAGCCCTGGGGAGGGAAAACCGATGATAAATTCTAATTTCTTTTTCCCCAGGAAACAATAAACAATTTAGAAAATTCTTCTCCCTCCCAGTGTCTGTGTCGCTAAGTATAAAGAGCATCCAGAAGAAAACGAAAAGAGATACCTCTTCAAATTAGGCAAAATTAAATCAGGTTCATGAATGATTTGTAGAGCCAAAGCCCACAATCCTGTGTAACGGCTGCCCTCCCTGGAAGTCAACTGGGACGGCGGCTCTTCCCCAGCCACTAGAGCTGCTGCTGCTCCGCAGCCGGTGGAGTCATCAGGGCCAGCGCAGACGCAGCACCTCTGCCGAGACGTCAGCCTGCCACGGGCTTTTTCTTGTATGTATGAGAATCAATACTTGCAAGCCAGAAAGACAGATTAATATTACGCAATTTTCAAGTTGGCTAAATGAGCCGTGATTCTGCCCTGCTCAGACACACTGCTGGGGTTACGGGAATGCCACTGCCTGTGGGCTTCACATCGGGGTCCAACTCCCATCGGCAGCAAACCTCCAGGCAAACTTCCCCCGCCTTCACGCCTGTTTTCCCAGCATGAATTCGTACTCTACCACTGCTGCTGACAACCAGAAATGCCAGAGGTTGAGAGTTCCTCATTTCTCTCCTCCATAACCCAAACACCTGCCTGCACACCTCGGGTAACTAGATAACGGTGTTTACCAAATCTGAGGGTCAGTCATTGAAGATGCTGCAAGGCTCAATGCTAAAAGACAAAAAACCCCACGAGGTGTGTCGAGCTGGCCCTCACCTCGCCACAATCACACGCTCCACCGTGTCCCAGGTGTGCGGTACCAGGGAAGGTGAAAGCATGACAGAGGGGGGGACACCTAACACACCTGCACCCACAGAGCAGCCACCCAAAGGCGTGCTCTGGCCTATACACATAGTTCAAGTACTTTGAATTAACATCTGGCTGCATTTCACCACTTTGCGGGAGCAAAAGCAAAGTGACAGGTCCTTGTTTCATCTCTTTCGCATGTCGCAGGGGAGCGCAGGCCCACCGACCAACCTGCACCCTCCCCGCCCGGCAGTCGCCCTGCCGAAATACGGGAGCCCTCCGCTGCCCCAGCCCGTGCAGTCCCTGCTCCTCCACCGGGCACCACCACTCCTTCCCACCCGTTGGCGATAAAGTAACTCAGCCAAAATACGGGGAGTTCTCGCTGGGCCAGCGAAGTGACCGCACTCGGTGAAGGGTCCAAGGTAGCCGTGCTGGAGGCCAGAGGATGACCCATGCACCCAGGACTGGGTGCGAGGGCAGGAGGGAGAAGGACAGGGAGCAGGACCTTCCCCTTGCAGCTGCAATGAAGCCACTAGATCACTCAGCGCTTCCATTTGCTCAGTTCTGCCAAAACACACACACACAGACACACATTATTAATTGTATCATCGGTAGCAAGGCATGTTCTTCAATGAACTGCAGAGCAGTTGAGTTTTGTGTGCTCTACGATGCAAAAGAGAAGGCTCTAACTTAGAATAAAACTCGTATGTCTGCCAGAAGAGAGGATCCTTCGTCTGCTGCAGCCCAGCACGGCCAGGCTGAGATGCTGCAGCACCTTGAGCACCTTCAGCAGGAGAAGCAACCACTGCTGAGAGGATGCAAACACACAGACAGACGTCAGCATCACCCACATTCCGTTTTTTAACAGTATGTCTTATAGTAACTTTAAAACAGTACCTATCCTTAAGACAGGCAGCCTTTCCAGGCAGATCCTCCTCCTCTGCTCAGCTCTTCAGGAAGCACGACCATCCCCCCAGAGCCAGGATCGTGCCATTTAGGAACATGAGGTCAGTATCTAGTGAACGACACGTCAAGAACGGGGCTGAAGGAAACCTCAGTGGATAGAAACACTAGCAGCTCCTATGGGAACTGGTGACAGTCACCTACCATGGTGCAGAGCAGAAGACTAGGTGGCACCTATGAGACAGGGAGCCTGACCTGAACCAGAGAGCAAAGGGACCAATGGCTCTCTAGACCCTGCCACATGGTATGGNCCCAGTATTCCAGTTGTGGCCTCACCAGTGCAGAGTAGAGGGGGACAATGACCTCCCTTGACCTGCTGGCCACACTACTCCCTCTGCAGCCTGGTGGATAAGGAGCACAATTTGAGGACGCCTACTGCAATAATCTCAACCTTCAAAACCATCCAGGGTCCCCTAAAAACCTGTGGTTTGTTGGGGAGGAGGTTGGGGTTTTGTTTTATGCTTATTTGCCTCTTGTTTTTGTCTTAGTGGATAACATTTGTTTCCAGTAACTGTCGACCAAAGTGGATAAGGAGTATTTAACAATAAAGTGCAAGAATCCATTATGACTAATGGCAACCCATGTGCTTTTATGAAACAATAACACACCAACATGAAATAAATCAGTGCCTTTTAATTTAACAATGTAAATTACCCTCCCACCTGCTGTGAATCTCCGTAAGGAGAAAAAGCTGGCTGCATATTTACCAAGCTGTCTATCCCAGTCCCATTCTGAACTGGCCTAATGCCCTGGGGTTAGACTGTAGGACTCTCTCATCTCTTGCACTCGTATGACCTAAGAAAGGGAATGTGGCCTTTTTCCCACAAGCCCAGAGTGAGAACATCATAAAAGCTGAACTTTAGCCCCCTTTTTGGGCAGGCAGCACAATAGCAAGGAGGATGCTGTTACTCCCTGGAGGCTCCGCCGCTGAAAAACATCACCAAGCTCAAGTAAAAGGTCAGTAGTTAGGACTGCATCTCTTGTTTTCTTCAGTTTTCCTCCTCCGTCAAAGGCAGTTAAACATTCTTTGCACACACCCCCTCCCTCCTTCTGAGAAATGCAGGAAGGAAGTGCTTGCAAAATAGTTTAATTTAAAAGAACGCACAATCACACACACTAAACACTGCTTTAGACTCGGAGCAGGACATTTCTATTGCCTCACAGTTCCCATTAAAACACAAATGAATCCCTGCCACGGCAGAGTCGGTCCTCCCTCCCCGCACACAAACGGAGGCTGCGTTTTTACTCCCAATCCCTTTTGCCGAGGGGCAGACACCTTGGCGGAGAAGATCCGCAGGGATGTGCTGCAGGCACCCCCCGCTCCAGCAGCACACACTGCCCTGCAGGCCCCCCACAAGCTGGAGCAGAGGAGATCCGCCTGGAGAGCCAGGGAGAGGAGGGTGCAGAAACCCCCGTGGTCCCGCAGGGCGCTGCGTGGTGACGGGCGCCAAGAGGCTGTAACGGGGCCCTGGGGTTTAGGACACAATTTCGCCTCCAGTCTTACTCATAATTAGCGCTTGTTTGATTTCACAGCATGTTTTTCCTCCAATGTTTGTTACCTGGACCTCACCAGAGTTTGTGAGGGTTGTTTGGGACTGCTGGGTTTAACTTGACCCTTGTCTTCACTAGATTTATGTGAAAGAACCAGAGTGGGAGGAAACGGCTCTTACACTCCATCCCCTTTGCAAAGAGGAACGTAGAGACCAGCAGGCAATTCATGGAAAACTTCTCTGTTATCGATCAGTTCATGTCGTATGACCACATTTCCAGTCTAAACATAATTCCTCTCCGTCACGCAGTGTTTTCGTATCCCTGGGCAAACAGCATTTACTATCGCAAGCCCATTTCTTTGACTTTCAGAGACTTTGGCAGCCCTGAAGAGCCACAAACCATGACAGCCACCAGCACATGTCAGAAGGGGCTCGCGAGTCCCTGTCTGCTTTCACTTCTTTGAGAATTACCAGTCCTCCCAGCCACAGGCTCTTGAAACAAACACCTCGGCCGCTCGCAGCCTGTCCCAGCACGGCAGCACCTCGGCTCGGTGGTTTCAGCAGATCTGATCGTGTTACTGCCGTCCCGCGTTCCTTACATTGCTGGGCTGGCGCGCGGTGGATTGATTTCAAGTTGGCACTCTTGTACTCAAAAGGGACACTGTCAACAAATCACAGCCCTGTCTCTTTTTTTTTAACCCACTGCAGTCACAGCGCATAATTAGATTAATAAAATAAATAAAAGATCGGTGCATGTAGGAAATGAGCAGAATGGCACCCGTTGCCCGTTAGAGTGATGTCTTCTCCCTCCAAACAGGATCACCAGGACAAGAAAAGACACAATGAATTATTTTCTAGAAGGAAATTAAGAAATTTTGCATGCTGTTAATGTGAGCACTTTCCCATGTACAGTCAAGCAGCTTCACAAAGGGGAAGATTAATACTTTCACAAAACAGGGAAATGAGACTGCCAAATGCCACAAGCTGTCTGGGGACTTTGGGTCTACGGCAGGACCTGAAACCAGGATGCTGAGTTTTGCTTTTTTTCTTTTAAAGTTGACAAGTTCAATTGACAGCATCTACTTTCAGCCCTTGACCAGTGGGGAAACCGGATTTTCTGAGTTCTAGGCCATTGCCCTGATGGGTAAGTTTTTTGGTTTTGTAACTATTTTTGTAAACACACAGCTATTACTGCCGTTTATTATCCTTCCATACCCTGTAACTTTTACCTTCTTTTCTTTTGCAACTGGTGTTATCCATGTGCATTTCTAGTAGATTCAAAAAAAGAATTGTTCGTGTTTCAGAACTGCCCTCAGATTTTAAATGAGGACTCCGTAATACCGCATCCTGTAAAGACCTTAAATAAGAGATAATTTTGATCTCACAGAGTATCGTAAAGGCATTTAAAGAGCTCACTCCCCACCCCATGCCTGTTGCAAGTCCAGACAAAGGACAATAAAAATGTGGAACAGAGGAGAAGGAATGAAATCACCACAGAAAAGCACATCTGGCTGGGCAGACGTGGCGCTTGTGCAGGTAGCCAGCATGGAGCTGGGGATTTTTTTGCTTATCAAGACTGTTAAGAGTTACACACTGGTTTTTATACGATAAAAAAAGCATAAAAAGCATAAACTCCACTGAAAGATTTATTACAAAACCCACCACATCGCCCAGTATGGAGGTGGGGTCAGAGTGGCCAGACTTCAGTAGTAGGCAGTTTGCTTCCGGAAAGTCTTCACCAATCACTTCCACAACTCCAGCCTAAAAACCTTATCATTAAAACAACATACTCTTGCTTTAATTCTAGAGCTTACACTCACATTCAGGTTTCATCCCAACTTTGCCAAAATGTCGTAGCCTTAAGTAAATACTGTTGTGACCCCGAGTACACTGGGCACGCTGCAAAGGCCAGCACACTGCAGAACTCACTGACAGGACTTTTTCAGAGAGAAAAGTCAGAAAAAGTTGAAGGAATCCCACAGTATCAGTTAATTCAAGAAAAAACGCCACAAAATATTATATTCTTACAGTATGAGCAACTGCTGAAATTTCAGGGTAAGTTTTAAATTTACCATTAAGCTGGACTCTTGACTTGAATTTTACTCCAAACCTTCCACTGACCCAAAGAGAGAAGTCTTGGAGATGTTTTAACTCCTCACTAATTTAGGAGCTGATGTGCTGAGCTGACTGGGAGGCGTGGGCTCAAACACAGAGCACAATTCAACACGGGCAGCATCAAGTTGAAAAAGGAGGGCAGGCATAATTTCTGTGGTGGTTTACAGTCTTTCCATCCCACTCCTTCCATTCCCAAGTACAAACCAGTCCTCTTGCTCTTGGACACTACTCCAAAGGTAGCTTTGGAGTATCTCAGGCCAAAGAAGAATCGGAAGGCTTCCAAAAGACCTACTGGAAAACACCGAGTGAGAACATGGTGATGCAGACGGGGCTCTATCTGCAGACGGGGCTCTATCTGTGTGGATGCTCACACCCAGACAGACTAACCTAGTTGCTCAGCCTTATACATACAGCATTTAGGCTAGGTGTGTAAGGAAAATTAAGCCTCAAATATTGAAAAGTTATTTCTCCGTCAAGTTAGACCCTCGATATTCTGTCATATCCAGTTGCACAATAGCATTATTCAGTGGTCTTGAGTGTTTCAGTGATTGCTCATCGTCTCCCAACAGCTCATCTTTGCAGGCTTTTGCTATCAGAACCAAAATTAAATTCCCAGCTCGAAGTTGGCAGGAATACTACAGCCATACTGAAAAAAATAAAACCAAATAGTTGTTTTAAGGGATGTTAAAAAAAGGTTACAAGGCAGACAGGTCTGAAAACATCATCTAAATATTGTAATGCAGCTTTTAAACAGAACCAGTAACACAAGAAAAAGATCACAGTTCAGTTCTGAGCCTTTGCCCTGGGAGAGGCACAGAACCCTGCTCAGCCAAGGTGATTCACTTAAAGGTGAGGCCTCCACCTCAGTTATTTCCTCTTTCTTTAAGGCATCACGGATAGCGTTTGCCTCGTCGCTGCCCTACCCTGAAGACCTGACAGAAACCTGTCTCCATCAGGCCAGACAAGTCACTTCCTTCCCCTGAGGCCCGACCCAGCACTCCGGGCTGCTCCAGACCCCAGAGCATCCCCGGTCGCTTCCTTGGCTTAAGGCTCCACAACCTGCCAGGGCAGTAGCTTCTTATTAAACATCATCCCTTTTCCTTCTTTTTCTCCTTTTTTCCTTTGATAAGATGCTTCTTCTGAAGGGGAATTTTGATTATCAAAGTACTTAATTATAAAGGGAAGGGAAGAAAATCCTCAGTAACCTGCTGGCAGACGCAGCCGACGGATCAAACTGGCTCGTGCACGAATCCCAGCAGTTTGCAGTCCCGCTGCTTCTAAAGTGTTTATGTGAGACGTGTGTTTTTCCCGTTGCTTCCCGATTGTTTGTCTGGGCTGGGTGATGGATGGTGGAGAAGGTTGTGTCTGGAAACGTGCTCCGAAGTCGACAGGAAGCCGAGGGGGCCTTTGCCAGCACTTCCTTCCTGCGTACACGGGGAGGACAAAATGGGAAAAACCTTGGCTGTCTCTTACCCTGAGAAAAGTGCTACCCTTCCAGCTGGATTACAGTAACAATAATTTAATCTTTCACAAGATTATAATATCCTTCCTCTCTAAGTATAGCTACAGTGGTAGCAAGGCTTAGATAATGAAATGAACCGACAGTGTAAAACTACAGAGGGACGGTGCTGGAAGCTGAACAAATGGAGGTTCAGATCTGCAGATCCCTTTCTTCAGTCAAGATGTGAACCATGAGTGGATCACACCTGTTTAACCCCGTGTCTTGGCTCCAGAGTAACCAGTACTAAGTGCTTCAGCAGAAGGTGTAAAATCCACCCAAGTAGTACATTGGGAATGTGTCCCTCTTGGCAGCTTCATTCCTGTGCCTGTTTAGGGTATGGATCTAAACTCCACTCGTAACAGTTATTACCCCTGCAAAAAATAATGCTGCAGTGACCAATCCATGATCCATGTGAGCCACACGTGCCTCACGAGCACCCAGGATGGTTTGTGTCACGGAGACTTTCCTTGAACATCTTTTTCCAAAGACCCAGCCTCTGGTCCTTTTGTGGATGATTCATGTACCCGCATGACGTGTAATCATCATCTGTTCACAGTCATAAAAACACGTGCAGAGTATTAAGGAACAGATATTCCATGTTACCGCAGGAATCTTCCCAAGATTTTCCATCCTTGACTCCCAGATTCAAACCCATAGACAACAGCAAGATCTTCAGTGCAGGCACGTGTTCAGAAACCCAGACTCACCCACCTGCTCTCCTACAGCCACGGGGACCACGACAGCAAGAGCATGGCACAAGGGGGCTGGCTCTGAAGACCACCTTCTTTGCTGTCCCAGCAAGGGGATATCCCAGCAATCCCCTCAGGCAGATATTGTCTGGACGAGTTTGCCCGAGCAACTCCAAAAAAGGGAGGAAGAAATTCTCAGGACTCTTGACAACAAAAGAAAACTCCCCAAACCTGTGAGCAGACAGCTCTTGTAACAGCCTCGACTTCTGAAAAAGGAATCAGACAAAAAGACCTCAGCCATTAACAAAGAGCAGGGAACAATGGAAACTGTCAAAAAATAGCCTTCATGTCAGAACAAAGAATGCCCCTTTCTACACATCCAAAAAAGCAGAAAGCTGAGCGAGAGCCTGGGAGGGCGTCGGGCACTGCTTGTGCCTCACGCCTCCCCGGCCCTTCTCCTCCGCAGAAACCGCCAGAAGCACCAGACGATACTGAATTCCAATAACCAAAGATGGGGATGGAAGATGAGGGGAAATTTATGACAGGACTGAGCCAGAATAAGTAACAACTTCCTGTCCATTCAACCTCTCCAGCCAGGACCCTAACTCTGAAACTTCAGGGGATATACATGAAAACGGTGTGTGCGTCTTCCCTGGGCCTTACTTTATAGAGTAAAGCAATTACAAAAGAAATTAATGATTTCTTAAACTATGGATAATATCTGAATGAGTTGTGTAACACACAGTAATAAAAATCATGTGTTCTTCTGAATTGGTGAGAAGTTATAAAAACAGTTGATATAAAAAGTTGCAACCTGGAATACAGTTCTAAGAATGTTGGCATCTAGATGTCAAGTGACTTCATGCAGTAACTTCATGGCATGCAACTTAACATTGAATTCACAGGTTTTGCTCTATTTGTAACTCAGCGACCTCCTCCAATAGCACTAAGGAAAATAAATGGAAAGCAAATCATGATGAATGGCAGGAGGAGATAAGCAAACACTTGGACAAGTGGAAAACTCACCCGTGGGCTGATCACTTGAGTCACCGTCCTGATTCATCCTCCCAAAGGCGGCACCAAATTGGGATGCTGAGCTTGGTGGTCTACAGCTCAGAGTTGGTAGCCCCAGCTCTTGCTTCTGAAATGAAAAATGCAACGTTACTATTAAACTGTGGGAACTTCACCCTGCGTGACAAAGGAAATACCTTGTGTGTGGTCTGTAGCCTTTGTATCTAAGCATGATAGTGGAGAATCTGTGTGCATGTACAGCTTAGCGTAGAAGTCACAGTACAGTGCCTGAAGATCAGAGAACTAAATGGTGACTTGGTGAATTAAGTCAACCAAGAAATCACTGAAAAGTGGCATCTGCAATCTCAGGCAAGTTAAAACAATGTGTAGTTAAAACAACAATCCTATTCTGGATTTCTGGAATAGGCCAAGATCAGCTTTCACATTTCAACTGCACAAACAGGAGTCTCTAACACTATTTACTTGATTAACCAAACAAAAAGAATGACCTATCTAACTTCCAAACTGGACAAGCAGTCCACGTGAAAGTATGTTTTTGCCGCAGCTAAACAGCTCCTCCTCTTTGTTTGCTTGCCCTTCCACTCATCGCATCTCGACTGTGGCAGAGTTGGGAACAGAACCCATGTCTCCCAAACCCCCGTCCAGTGCCTTAACCACCACATCCTTCCTGCTGAATCACATCGCAGGGTTGTTTATCAGGAAGGAAATTCCCCCTCGAGAGTACTCACTCTGAGTGTGCTGGTGGAACACAAATGCTTACAAAAATACGAATGGACTAGCAGTAACAACAAGTGATTTAAGCCACGGTACAACAGGCTAAGGGTATGTACACACAGTATATTGCTGTTTGTTGACAGCAGCAGCGTAAGTAAGGCACCATCAAGCAGGACATGACACAGAACAAGCAGCACGTCTGGATGTGCTCCGAGTAATAGCCTCCTGCGCTTCTAAAGATGATAGGTAACTTTGCAAACCTCTGTCCCACAGTTAGCATCAGGTGTATGGCACTCAGAGGGGACTCAAGAGGTTTACACTCTTATCAGGCACCATGAAGGTCACCCTTGCATCTCACGCCAAGCTGCTGAGTGCCAGCAGCTGTAGTTTGCGATCCAGTGGGTCAGAATGAAGCTCAACATGTTGCACTAGCAAAGGGCGGGGGGCAGACACCAAAAGTGGAACAAATGCTTTTTAGCCTACACACGGTTTACCCCGTCAGTCGCCCAGAAAACAAAAAGGATTGTAATTCCTCTGTGATCTGTCAGAGGACACAAACCCACTGAAATGCAAGTTCATGGTCCAGGGCTCTGGAGAATTGGCTCTGCTCAGCAGCTGGGCAGAGAAGAATTTCCCCGCTTGCAAGCAGTGGCTCTACAGGTTGCATCCCATGAGACCCCACCACAGCACCCGACACAAACACACGCCTGGGCAGGTTCCCAGAACCCTGACAAGATTTCTTTTACACTCCCTTTCAAATGTCATCACATAGAAATTCCAGCAGCACAGGCTCTCGGGGGGCAGGGAACCAAACCCTCAATCCCGACATCCTGGGGTGATGCTCACAGATCTAGAGCAGCTTTTAAACAGCACACGGGATGGGGCTCGCTGCCTCCCGCAAGCTGCTCAGGAGCAGGCCCACGGGAGCCGTGCTCAGCCTCCGGTGCACGGGGCTGCCATGGGGACATGGACAGCTAAGGGCCAGGCTGGCCCCACAGACGCAGGCAGGGCCCATGGGCTCTGCTGGACACACCAGCCCCACGGGAAGGCAGTCTTCTCCCCAGAGGAGCCTGGTTTGAGGGCAGACAACCCACCACGCACCCACGTGAACACCTGGAAGCCTCTGCTCCCTATGCCATCTCCTCTGCTTGCTCATTAAGATTCAAGACTGATGCCCACTGATCCTCAACGACGTCAGAAACACCTCTCAAAGCAAACGCAGGGAGGACTGGTGCTGCTCTGGAGGGGCAAAGACCCTCCGAGGGCACTTCGTGTGGGATCCATCTATCACACATGGACACCTGGATCTCTCCTGGGCTCCCCATCTGACCAGTGGAGATACAGGGGCATCTCTAGGGACCTCACCCAAAGAGGGATGACTTGAAGAAGACATCTATGGAGTAACCCGTTTCTCTCTGCTGGATGTCTATGGAGAGTCTCGGTGGCAACCTCAGACGAAGGCATCTATATCCAACCAGCTGAATCCCACCCTCTGCCATTACTTTACCCCAGAGCTGAACATACTGGTTTTGCTGACCCACAGCGCATGAAGAAACACATCAGAAACTGTCAGAAAAGCACCAGTATCACACAAAATCAAATGCTACTGCTTTGAAGTTTGGTATTTTGAGTCTACCATCTACTCATTATTTCTCTGTTACTTTAATAGCCGACAGTTTTTGTATTTATCTTAATACATCTGCACAGACACAAGAGTCAGAAGGAGCCAGACTCTTCTCTGTGGTGCCCAGTGACAGGAAAAGAGGCAATGGGCATATGAGCATGAACTGAAATACAGGAAATTGTGTTTAAACATTAGAGGAAAAAAACCACTTTTTT
This sequence comes from Rhinoptilus africanus, assembly GCA_013400135.1. Classification (NCBI taxonomy): domain Eukaryota; kingdom Metazoa; phylum Chordata; class Aves; order Charadriiformes; family Glareolidae; genus Rhinoptilus; species Rhinoptilus africanus. The sequence goes on along the minus strand of VXBO01005766.1, from coordinate 146,800 downwards.
TTTTTCCTCTCTCCCCCACCCCTTCCCTGTATGAGTGATCAAACTCTGGACCAGGCTATCCAGAGAGGCTGTGGAGTCTCCATCCTGCCTGGACACAGTCCTGAGCAGCCGGCTGTACCCAACCCTGCCCTGAGCATGGGCTGCAGTGGGCGATCTCCAGAGGTCCCCTCCAGCCTCAGCTATTCTGCGGTCCTGCAGTATGCCTGAAGACTGGTCGTGAAAAGGCTCCTTACATTTGGGATGTAAGGAGTTGAAAGAGCCAAACCTTATTACCCAGGGGCAATGCCTGAGATTTCCAGAGAAACTATCAGGTAGTCTGCCCCCCGTCCTCCGCCCCAGCAGGAATCACTGCTGGCTGCAGAGCACCTGGCCCAGGTTTGTTCTGCACCGCTTTGTAGTTTTTCACAGCACTGGCATCAGACACATCCAATAATTTACTAAAGTAAAAGTTTCTCGCCAGAAGACACTTTGAGGCACTACTTCCATTCTTTTGAACAGTAAAAACAAGTCACAATTTCCCCCCTGAGGCTTCTTTCCACCTTGACATTATGTAAAAACCCTCAAATCTTGCTTTTTTACATGATAAAAGAGTAACTTAGGAATCAATATTAAATGTAATGCAAGCATTCCTCACTAAAAAGGCTATTCTCTCATTCCTTGCCTGCTATTTTTGTAGTCAGGATCAAGCTTGTGCTTTTTTCCTGTTAGGTCACAGAATCACAGGCTGGGGGGGCTGGAAGGGACCTTCGGAGATCAGCTCCTCCAACCCCCTGCCAAAGCAGCGTCACCTGCCCCACGTAGGTCTAAATCAAGGGTGTCTAGAGGGAGAATGTAACTCCATGTTTTCAGTCCTGCAGGATGTTGTGATCAGTTTATAGTGGTGAGTAGTGGCACGTGAGAAGACAATTGCTGTTACGGATGTCTTCTGCTTGGTTCAAAGCATTCCCCACAGAGAAACCCAGCTAACAGATAAAGAAAAAGGCTGCTTCTTAAAAAAAAGTGCTTCTCCAAGGACTTCCAACTTTTCTCCAGAGCAGGTGTGGGCACTCCCGAGCTCTTGATCTGGGCACTGGTGCCAGACAGGAGTGTTTTGCTCCTGATTGCACCCAGTCATCCCAAATAACGCACGTGGTCTGAGGCAAAAAGCAGGAATGTCTGGCAAATGTCTGACACCTCTCCTGCCCGCAGTTCATGACTGTCCCAAAGGCAAAGTCATGTTCAGGTGGATGGGGAGGTGTTTCCACCTGACAATGGAAACGGAGCTCAGGGTCCTGCTTCCTCAGGGAGAGCTGAGTCCACAGCCACCACCAGACAGGGAACTGGAGGCCACCGCTTTCCTTCTGAGCCATTTCAGTTCAAGCAGGGCCATCTCGGGGCTGGCGCCAACAAGAGCCTCCTGAACCCTCCGCTCCGGAGCCCCACCAGAACAGCAGCAAATCTCCCTCCTGAGAGTTTGTTACCCCTCAGCAGGGTCAGCTCCTGCGCTGGCATCTCAAGCCCTGCCATAGCGGGGGCTTTCCTTACAGCCCAGCAGCTGGCTGAAGAGACTGCGGAAAAATCTGCTCTCTCCTCAGAAAACGTCATCAAAACAAGCGGGTTTCTATTTCGCCTGGTTATGGAAAAAGATTTGAAAATGTGAAGTGAGAGTAACTTAAAGCTTTAGAAACAAGAAGGCAAATACTAGGAAGCAATGTTTATTTGTAGGCTTCTCAATACTGTGATTTTTAAGCCTATGTCACATTTTTGCAACCTGCTTTTTATTCCTTTATTGTTACATACAGGCACGAGCAGCAGATGTCCAGCATTATGGACCCCTCTGTAGAAAAAAAATGAATTAGGAGTATGGGTGAAGCTGTAGTCCTGGAAGTCCTAACAAATGCATCATCTGAACCCCATGGGTGTCTTTTCATTGACTTTTACAGACTTTGGATCCTGTACCTAAACCCAACCCAGCAGCCCTGGGGGCGGATGTAGCTTTTGGCTTCCATCAGCCACAAACCCAACACTTCAGAAGGCACCAGCTGAACTATGCTACTCGAACTCGCTGCTCCACTCTCAAATTATGGCATCTCGGACTTCAGTGTGTCACATACTGCCTATATCCCCAGCCTGGTCACAAGCCACCGCAGCAGCCTTTGTTATTTCAAAGTGGGAAAAAGTGACAGAGATTCCTGTGGCCTCTTCCTACCCCAGACTGAAACGCAAATAGCAGTTCCACCTATTTCTCCAGCCTTTCTTGTATCACATAAATCTTTAACTACTCAGAAATAGAAACTCCACTTCTCTATGATAAGGATATAGAAAAAAAAGCACTGACACCAAAAAAAAGAAAAAATTGAAAATAAAAAGGCACCAGGAGCTGTCAGGCAGCGCCTGCCAGCAACACCCGGGCTAGCCCAGCGGCTGCTGGCCGTCAGGGCTGCCCAGTGCCGGCACAGCCGAGGCCAGCGCTCCAGGGCGTTACTGGGAACAGGCCAGGATAAGCCCCTGCAGCTAAAAGCCACCTTCTATATTGATTAATTTTACTTAAATTCATTCTGTGAAGGACATGCCTGTTTCTCTGCTTTGGATTAATGGACTTTTTATTAAAAGATTATTGATTTTTTTGTCATTTAATCACTTCATACCATTATTATCGTAGTAACATTCATTGGAACCGCTGAAGGCTCAAAACAGAAACCAGCAGAGCTAGGCAGTTCTAGCTACACCCTCCGCCTCATTAGTGCTGACATTAAAACTAGAAAGCAGCTGACAAAATATCAACAGATGTCTATCAAAGTGGGCTGGATTATCCAGGCTATCCCCCTCAGCACGGTGAAACCTGCCAGCTTGACAAGAATGTATTTTAATGGAAGTTCCTGTCCAAGTTTCTAACATCAATAAGCAAGCTGTTGTGACACCAAGGGAATAAATAAAACCTGAGCCCGTGGAGAAAGCCCTGTACCGCAGAGAACATGTCTCCCTGCACGCACGCTGAGTGTCCAGCACATCACTGGCATCAACAGGATACCAAGAATAAAACAATCATCGTCTGCAGGTACTAACCAAGCGGAGCAATATCTGAACCAGCCTCTCATAACCTGTCGCTGACTGTGCACATCCCAGCCCAGCAGCTCGTTCCTGTGTTTTACTCCTGACAGGAGAGTTGACCCTCCATTATAAAAGCAGCAACTTCAAACGCCCGGGTCACCGCTTCCCTTCCAGCCAGGATAAACAGTGTACCAGCAGCATCCGACTGAAGTTAACACAGCGACACACTGCTCCATTCCCTTTGCAGCGGCACAGCCAGGAGGGCGACTCCAGAGGGGGGGCAGGGACAGTCAAACACAACTTCTTGCAGTGAGATGAGTCCTTTCCAAAGGAGAGAAAAAAAACAAATAACAAGAAAAAAAAATTGATAGCTTGGACTTCAGTTTCTGAAAGCCCAGGAAGACCTTCAAATGGGATGCTTCAGTACCTTCTGCCCCGCAGCTCTGCCGTTGGAGGGACCCTGTGACTCCCAAGGCACCTGTGAGGCCGAGCGGGGCAGCCGGGTGCACCCACGGGGTATGTGCCTTCCAGGGCACCCAGTAAGAATAACATTTGCCCTTTCTTCTTGTAGGTCTGAAGAGTCATGGATAGATAGGAGGAAATAAATACTTTACACGATTCGTAAGTATCCCTGTAACCTCTGGAATTACTTGGGAGACAGTTTGCAACAAAGCATCTAAGAAGAGGCTCATTGCAGCAAGAGGAAAAAAAAAAAGCCTGGCAATGGCCTCCTCTGTCATCACACTGGCTCTGAGCATCTCCTGAAAGGCTCCAAGAATGGCATCCCGTCCCCTGCAAACCTCCGCTCCCACCGAGAGGCTCCTGCAGGCCGAGAGCAGCACAGGCACAGCCTTGCCTCCACATCCAAGCGGGGGACCACGGCTGCCCATGGCTGCCTTTCCCTACGCCCCCCAGCCTCCTTGAAGAACGCGGGAGGGCCTCCTGCTCTGCCAGCACCACCCACGGGAACCAAGCTCTCCCCGCTCATCTCACGCTTCCCGCGCCTCAGTCACATTTAGGCTCTCGGAAAACTCATCCTGAATATAACCAGCACAACTAAAGTCACTGCTGAAACTTGGGGCAAGGCTTCGATGTGTTTCCTGGTGTCCGCGGTGGCTCTCCGGCCCTGCTCCAGCCCCAGGAAAGGCTGCTGGTCCCAGAGCACCAGGGGCTGGGGTTCGCCCCGGGGAGAGGGAGGTTGTTCGCTGGTCTCTGGCCCCCTCTGCTGACAAACCACCACCCACCCGTCCCAGCCCACCCAGGGCTCAGGCTGGAAGGGCCATGCCCTCCTAACGTAACCCGCATCTGCTTTTCTAGATGAACATCTCATAAGGTAAAATTTCTTTTCTCTTATGTGTTTGGACAGATATCGTTGTAAAATTATACTGATCACAGATGCCTCCTCTTCCCCTTGGTTTGCTGCAGTAACTGAGCACTCCACCTAACGGTAAGTGCCCTACGCTCCCGTCTCTGGTGTTACCTGAACCCCCTTGTATTTCTCACCCTTCCCACCTACCAACGACCCCCAGCACCCTGCCGGCAGCATCTACCCTCTCCCTTTTTTCTGAAGAGGTGTGTGCCAGGGAGGCGACCTAAACTCCAACAGTAATTTGGAGAATGAAGAGGGCAATAAACCAAAGCACAATGTTCCTGCTCAGGTCTCAGCCGGGGATAACAGAGCCTATCAGGGAAGCGTTTGAACTCTCCCAGTCCCACGCTTTTGATGCGCAATTCCCCAGATGTTCCCCACCGCACACTTGTCACAGCATCTGCAGCACCGCAACCCCTCCGCGTCCCTGACCCGGCAGGAGGAGCCAGGGGAGCAGCAGCGTGGGCAGCCAGAGCCGAGCCTGGCGGGGGGCTCTGTGCCACCCCCGCCACCAGTGCAGCCCGGCACCGACGGGAAGACATCATCTCACACCCCCATGCCCCAGTCCTGCCCGCTGCCCAGGGCACGGCGTCTCACACGGAGGCACGCGGGGGTTTGAACGCGGCCAGTGACACCCAGACGCTCTGTGCCCAGCAGCCACCAGAAGGGAAGGGGTTTGCTCGAGTGAGTCAGGAAGGCGACACCGCCTGACCCTGCCGCCTTGCACTGGAGGGTTCCTGTGGAACACTGAACACCAGGAAGGGAGAATAATCTGTGTAAAGGCACAGCAAAACATAAACCTCGTCTTCTGAGACGTGTTAACTTTGGAGATCGATTTTCAGCCTTGTTACTATCTGCATTTTTCTGCTTCTTGTTTCTTCTTTATTTGTGTGAAGGAAAGGCCAGGAGAACAAGCCCTGCTCGGCAGTTACCCCCCGCCGGGTAAACCAGAAGACAGCTCACAGGCCGCAGAGACATTTAACACTGGTACTTTCTAAATGCTACTTCAAGCACATACAGGTTGCATGTAGCCTACCAAAGGATCTCCACTTCAGAAGAGAGAATCCCAAAGGCTCATTCCACCTCCAAACCAGCGCCTTAAAACCAAACGTAAGTGAGGTTTGGAAATATGCAATGCAGAATTTCGACTAGAATCAAAGTGTAAAAAGAAGTTCCCAGCAAACAGAAAAACTATTGAAGTGAACACACTTTACAAATTCAACTCCACTATGTTAGATACTACTTAAAACTACTGTAATATAAAAAATATGAAAACATTTGAAAAGCCAGGGGAATAAATAATCAAGATGACTGTAATAGTAAAATGTAAATCCTCCTTACTAGGAAATCAGTGTAGTTACTTTAGATGCTGACAGTTCAGTATCTCTTGAGATGTCTCCGAAATTTAAAAAAAAGCTTACTTTGCTTTCTTTTTTCCAATCCTCGAATAGCCTTGTGCTAACACTGCAAGCACCACTGGGGACTTGAAATGTCACTTCACTGCTTCCCAAAACAGAGCCAGGGCTGTTTCATTTTGACTTCTTCAGGCGCTTTGCCTGCTTCCCAGCATTTTGGTTTCAGGTTTAGGGACCGCTGTTCAGCCATGAACCCAGCATTAGTGACATCTGTTCGGTGACAGAGCCTTTGGACCTTTTCTCCTGCATTGACGAGGAAGCTTTATCATCTTGCATAAACTTACTAATTTTCTTTTTTTAAAATGCATTGACCATCCTCCAGAGCCTGACACTTCTAAAAGGCTCTGGTGGCCAGGCTCTGGCAGAGGTAGCCAGAGACACGGCTCTGGCCAGCTGTGGTCCCACCTTGCCCGCACAGCTGGATGGGGTCTGACGCCCCGTGCCTCAGCTCGCAATTTTGGCACTTTCATGTGAACAGCGGGTGAAAGTATTTGTGCAAAACTGCTGGTCTCTGAGCTACAGAAACTGAGATACAAGGACACATTCCTCCTGCAGCACTAATAAACAGTGGGGGACAGTCATCTCCTAAATTTTTGCAGCTGCTTGGCCAGCAGACGTGAGTCAGAGCACTAACACACACAGCCCGTCAGTGCCTGTAGGAACATGATCTGAACTCGGGCCTCCTGCCGAATACTGCGCTTCAGGGGCTGCTCCTGAGGGATCGCCGAGGCTCTGCAGCCACATCTACACGACAAAGTTTTGGAAGTGCAATTATGTTGGTAAAAGTGCAGTAAAAGTAATCACTTCCTGACGGACAGACACTCAAGCAACCTCCCAGACAAAAGAGACAGAAATTTAACAATCGTGGCTTTTACATGAGCACGGAAGGAGGGAGGGAGGAAAGTTTGTCTTTGACAAAATCACCTTTTTTTTTTTAAATAAAAAATGAGGAAGCTTTCCTTCTCCTGAGGGCTTTCCTTGAATAGCTCTAGCTATAGACGCCCCACTAAACAAAAAGCTTTCACAGGATGGATGAGTAATTTCAGCAATCCAGTAAATTTTCATCGTCACCTGCTTCCCTTGCTAATCTCCCTTTCTGTTCACATGGAGGAGCTGAAACGCTGCCCTGTTGAAGTCTCCTTGATTCCTTTCACTCCAGACCACATCTAAATGCTACTAGAATCAAAGCAGAATAATCCAAGGATTGCCTCTCAAATCAACATTTCCTCTGTTATCCCTGCTGTTAGCAAATCCCTCAGATCCCAGCAGTCTGCAGCTCCTCATCTTCCGCCCCAGAGCGGAGTTACCAGGAGGCTGCCCACACCCAGAGCGGAGCCAGCAGCGCTGCAGCTTCCACCGGTTTCAGGCAACGCTCAAGTTTATGTGCAAGCTCCTTTTCCGTCTCCCAAGGGCACTGCTATTACGCCTTGTAAACTTTTTCAGAATTCAAGAGTCCTACAAGCCACCAGCATTTTAATTTCCACATTACCTTATCAGGCTTGACCTCGATTTTCTTCCCTGTTTTTTCTCGCCTGAGACCTGATAAACCTGGTCAACAACAAGAAACTATTTGCTTTAGTAAGTTTTGCCTTGTATTTCTGCTTGGTTTTTACCTGCATTATTACCTACAGGTCCCCCTACCTCCTCCAGGGGATATCCTCGTTGTTAAACGCTGCGACAGAAGGCAGCAAGGAGGGAAGAGCGCTGGCTGACAGGAGGATGGAGAGGCAGGAGCTGCAGCAATCAGAGATCAACCACCCACATCTGATAATGACGGAAAAGCCAGAGGAGGCACCGGCTTTGCCATGGCTGGAGAGCCTGACTACAAAGTGTAATATAAATTAAGGGATCACCGATTACTGGCTTGAGATTTTGACCAGTAGGTCTCTTTATAATACAAGATCAAACCTTACAATGCACTGGTGGCCTTGTTTGCCCACTCTCTGTGAAGACCTGTGTCCTCAGCAATGTCACCTGCTGGCACCCAAGGGACTGACAGCCCCATACCCATCCCGCAGGGTAAGAGTTCTCACTCTTTATTTCTGAAGAGTTTCATTTTCACTATTAGCACCAGATGACATCAGGGTCAATTAAGGCTGCTCATCAAAGTCAATTAAGTCTTTGTCAAGCTTTTCGAGCATGAAGCCAGTAACTCCACCACGTTCTCCTTGTAGGCATCCTTCTACCCGCTGCAAGAGAAATGACACTCTACTGGAGTGCAGGGATAATGTCAAATCCAACAAAGTCGAGTCACATGATTCACCACACACTGCACACTGAATTCTGATCTCTTCCCAAGCAGTATCAGTGTTATCTACACCATGCCTGATAATACACTGCTTTCAAAACTCCTTCAGGGAGAGTTCTTCCCCACTATTTATCTCCTGAATGAGCTGAGAGAAGGTCTTCCTCCGAAAGCAGGCCTTGAATGCACTGATTAAGCCATCAGTTGGATTAATGAGGTCATCTTTGTTGGCGTAAATGACTTTCACATGGGACATTGGTTTGTAATCAAGTTTGTGGGAGATGGTATTGCCCAAAACAAGGAGAGTTTGGAAGTCAGGGTTCTGTTCTCCTCGCAGCAGTCCTGGAAGGCCAGCACTGAGAAACCACTCCTGAAACACCTGGCTGTGAAAGCCAGGTTTTCATTTGTCTTTCCATATGACTGTAAGATGGGTCTTCAGTGACCTTCTCACTGCCCTTCGGTTCTTATTATGATAAACAAGCAAAGGCTTTACCTTCCAGCCTTCTCCTGCATCACCACCCAAGAAATGGGTCAGACCGTCTCAAGGGAATGGGCTAACCAAGTTCAAAGGCTCAGATTAATTTTCAGGAGCGTTTTGAGCAGCACCACACATGGTTGCTGTCAAACTGCCTGCTTGGATTAGGAGATCTCAATAGTTACAGAAGTCTCTACCATTATCTTCAGAAGAAATTGAGAAAAATACATAAACAATATTATTAACCTGAAAGGCATGCGTTTTTCTCAGTATGATTTATTAGTTGCAGTTATAGTTGCAATAATCATGGTCTAATTTTTCAGAAAGTACTACAGTTTATGCATAGTTTTAACCACCTTTTGAAAGACCTTTAAGTAATGATGAATCGACCCATAAAATAATACAAATGTTAGAACCAACATAATATTCTCCTTTAGGCATGGGCAGGAATATCTGATTTATGTCTGCCAAATGATTTGGCATCTGAACAACTGGCAACAAATTCAAAGTGAAACAGCAAAGCTGTGGGCAACCACTGGAAAGATTGGGATTCTCTCCCTTTTCATTTCAACATGAAATGCCATGCCTGCTCTGGGATGTTATAATCTAATTCGCTTGTTCACAGGGCAGCAAGTTGGCTGCATCGGGATAGTCTGCATCTGCACTGCTCTGCCACAATGCCGTAAAGCACCTCTCTCATTTAGCATTATGTACGCACAAGTCCACACTTGATCAAAGTAACCACTGGAGAGAGATCTCACCCTCCAGTGCTCTCCCGCAAAGCTCTCCGCTCTGCCAGTGTGTGGATGCCTGCCAGAAACCGCAGGGTCTGCAAAGCAAACTGAAAGGGAACCGTGACTTCTCCTTTGCTGTCACTAATCCAGCCAGCACCACTGCCATACTGGTGTCAGGCATCATGGAGGTGATGCTGTGGGACACCTACTGACCTGGTGGTAGGATAGAACAGAATCACAGAATCACAGGCTGGTGGGGTTGGAAGGGACCTCTGGAGATCACCCAGTCCAACCCCGCACCAGAGCAGGGGGCACAGGAATGCCTCCAGGCGGGTTTGGGATGTCTCCAGAGACGGAGACTCCCCCACCTCCCTGGGCAGCCTGGGCCAGGGCTCTGCCACCCTCAAGGGAAAGAAGTTCCTCCTCAGGTTTAGGTGGAACTTCCCATGGTCAAGATTGTGCCCGTTACCTCTTGTCCTGTCCCTGGGCACCACTGAGAAGAGCCTGGCCCCGTCCTCCTGACACCCCCCTGTCAGTATTTATAAGCGTTGATAAGGTCCCCCCTCAGCCGTCTTTTTTCCAGACTGAAGGGACCCAAATCCCTCAGCCTTTCTCCATAAGAGAGGTGTTCTTTTCAGCAGAACTGAGGCACACTGTAGCCGTGTGAGAGATCAGCTCCTCACGTTCCTTCTCAGACCCCACAGGGGTTGGTGCTGTCTGGGACCAGCACTGTGCGTTGTCCGAAGGATGCACGATAGCATCAGTGTTGGGTGCTTTGCTGACAGCCAGGGCAGAAGGGTGCTCTGCTGCATTTGCTTGCCTCTCCATTGTTTCCATTGCATCCCTTTCCATGGCCGCATGCTTTCTTTAAAGTTTTTAAAGCTTTCTTAAAAGTTTGTAACAGTGGTCCTAAATATTATCCCTTCCTCCATTTCTGTGCCTTGAACAGCTCTCCACACCGGGAAGCAAGCCTGTGATATTATTTAACAATTTTTCCTGTCTGCTTTATTTTCCCTGCACACTGTCTTATGAGAGGTGCTCAGTGTGAGCGTCCGTTCGCTCAGGGAAAAAGTCCCCTCACTCCCTGTCGCAGCCTCCCTGCAGGTACAACTTCTGGTCAGGTTTTACAGAAAACGCAGGAGGGCAGATCGGTGTAACCCCGCCGCTGCCACCATGCCACAGCTCCGCAGCACCAAGAGAATCACAGAACCACAGAATGTGCTGGGTTGAAGGGACCTCTAAAGGCCATCCAGTCCCACCCCCTGCAGGGAGCAGGGACATCCTCAACTAGATCAGGTCGCTCAGAGCCTCATCCAGCCTGGCCTTGGATGTCTCCAGGGATGGGGCCTCCACCCCCTCTCTGGGCAACCTGGGCCAGTGTCTCACCCCCCTCAGGGGAAAGAACTTCTTCCTCATGTCTCATCTAACCCTGCCCTGCCCTAGTTTAAACCATTGCCCCTCGTCCTATCGCTCCATGCCCTTGCCAACAGCCCCTCCACAGCTTTCCTGGAGCCCTTTGAGGGACTGGAAGGGGCTGGAAGGTCTCCCCGGAGCCTTCTCCAGGCTGAACCCCCCCAGCTCTCTCAGCCTGTCCCCACAGCAGAGGGGCTCCAGCCCTTGGATCATCCTCGTGGTCCCAATACCTGAAGTAAGACAACAACCCAGGCACCGAAACAGCTCACTCCAGCTTTGAGGGCTGCTGTTACAGCGCTACAGGACACCAGAAGCGCAGACGAGCATTGACTGCTCCCACTCATTACCTGAGCAGCAGAGCAATGTCTCTTCATCTACTTTCCAAGCCATGGGTGAGTGCAGAGCGGGGCAGAAAGCTGCGAGCCCAGCCCTCCTTGCAGCGTGTTTCAGTGAGGCGAGCCCACAGAAAACAGGAAGGGTCTTGTTAAACAAGAAAGGCACTGGCTGCAAAGACACAGAACGGTGTTTGTAACTGTCCCGTGTGGTCCTCGCCTCAATTGAGGTGCCTTCGGATTCAGTGATGAACCGACCGCATCCCTTGCGGAAACACAGTCCAGTTTCTTAAGGCTGTGTGTAACTATGGGCTGTTGCTGTCCCTCTTCAGAGACTTCAATTAGGCTAATGATGGAAATAAGGCGCAGGGAAATTTATATTTAAACTCAATATCAGAGAGGAAATCTCTCACAGCCTGATGGTGGTTAAGGAAAACGTTATTTGGTTAGAACCCACCAAGCTCTACTATAGAATAGGGCACTGCTGCAATGGGCAGAAGCAGAGGGACTGCCAAGGTGTAGCACTTCACAACACGCCCCTGTGAATCCTAAAGAAAAAAAGACCTCCTCAGAAGTGAGATTTGCCAACCCCAATGAGGATGACATGCTGCGAAGTGAGGAAACCACTAACTTTGTTCACAGATAGGGCTGGATGGACACAACGCACTTCAGGAAGAACTGCAATGTTCCCCTGGCCGTGCAGGTAAGCCTGATGGCCCAAACTCTCCTCACTGTGCACGTCAACTCCTCCACATCACCGTGTCCCTCAGCCCCTCCACATCACCGTGTCCCTCAGCCCCTCCACACCACTGTGTCCCTTGGCTCCTCCACATCACTCTGTCCCTCAGCTCCTCCACATCACTGTGTCCCTCGGCTTCTCCAAAGCCTTCTGGGACACAGAAAGGAAATCTGAGGCAATATACTGAAAATGGAAAATTGCAACCTCCTAAAAATTATTAATCACTTCAAATGCTGAAACAATACCCTTTGTCAAAGCTGTGGATGGTCAAGTTGGCACAGCTCCTACTAAAGAGAAACTTGATCTTTGTGGGTATAAAAGCATGAAGCAGCATCCTGTGCCAATGAGATACTCAACCTGAATATCTTTCAAGGTATTTCCGCCACCTCCTTTAGCCTAAGAGTTTGTGCAAAACAGGAAGACAGAAACAGCCTGGGCCAACCGAACCAGAGACACCAGGCGGGTGCAGCGGGAGGAGGAAAGCCCTTCATTGACGGTAATTGAAGGCTGCTTGCTATTTATTGGGAGGAAAAACATCTTCTAGAACACTGAGCATCCTTCCAGGAAGCTGTAACGGAAATTTAGCAAGTGAGGCACTAAGCCGGGACTCCACAAACTTCTGTGAGCCCTGCGAGCAGCAGGCATCAGCTGCGAACGCGGCTCCTCTGCGGCCGGCCCTACGCGGGGGCAGAAAGGAGAATGAGCAGAAGGAGGCCCCCAGAGCCCCATGTCTGACTCCCGATAAGATCTTTGAAGCACCGGGCTGCAGCTATGTTTGTACATTTTAATTAATGTTAAGAAAGGCAGTAACAGCTTATTTTATTGAGGGCTGGGGCAAACTCACAGCCCAGCCATTTTAAGAAAGGAACGCTGAGAAAATAAACACCGGTATCTGAGAGCGAGGCATGTCTGACCTACGCTTAAATCAGCGCTCGCAGCTTTATCGCCGCTTCCCCACCGCCCGGGATGCTGAGCGCATTGTCTTCCCCTGCGGATGAGGAAGGACGTTGACGCATGGCACAGCCTACCCACTTTGTCCTACTCAGCAAACAAAGAGGAAGCTTGCACAGGCGAGATCAATAACTGGAGGACACAGAGGCAGTTTGTCCCCCGCGCTGGGCAGTTACTCCTGATGCACAAGCCCCCCGTGAATTTAAAATGCTAGATACATACCGTCTCTGGCTGTGATTAAGCATCTAATGACACACACCCTCTGATAGATGAGAAGTATTTGTTCCGTGGTCACAAAACACTACAAAGAATGAAAAGCCTCCAAGTGAAAAAAACCCAGGAGGCTCAAAACTTAAAGAAACCTAAGAAATAAGTGGCTTCTAAGTGTTGGCTTAGGAGCATGATACAGCAACAGAACAATTTTAGGTAGCTTCCATAAAAAAAGCTACAACATTATTTCTTATTTCACAGAATGTCTTGTGTGTAATTATTTGTAAGTACAAATGATACAAAGGCAGAGGTCAATTTAAAAACAAGCAAACCATTGTAAGTGCAGCAGGATATTAAAAGTGTATTATTTCATGGCTAAGGTGGAACACCTCACAAAGTACTGAACATTGATTTTATTTCTGTACGCGCCTTGGTTTGGAGAAGATATACAGACCAGAATCAATGCTAACACCAGCATTTCAATATACTGCTTGAATTCACTCTCTATTCATTATTTCTGTATTTCAAATGGGATGTTATGGTCTGAAATTCAGAAGCAAGGTGAAGGCAGTGTAATACTGTACTTATGGCCACTGCAACACACATTATGAATTCCACTCTTTCACCCCCACTTACCTATGCATAACTAATCACCTCTTTACACAGATTCTCCTTCTGGTCCAGTTCAGAGGGAATTAACCTGGCAACGCTTGTCACACATTAAAAATAAGAAAAAAGGAACAAGGGAAAAGCTATAAAGATAAAAGAACTGAGGATACCAGAATAGATATGTGAAAAAAATATGCCTTTACAAGTACATTGCCTCACTCTTTCTGAATGCTCATAACTGGTTCACAGGCAGATAAATTATAATTTTGTTTCTCAGATAACAGAAATCCAATTTAATATGCTCAAAGCAACCAGCTCTGAGACTGGGAGCAGAGCTCTGGAGACCTCCGGCGCTCCTCAGGAGAAAGGAAAAGCCCAGTCCTAGCACGGAGGACGTGCCTGCTGTACTAAAAGGCAGATGCCTTCAGAGCACTGTATGTTTAGTCATCTCTTTATCAAACCCTTAACTAATTAAACAATCCTCTTGTCAAAGAGGACAGTCATTGTTTGTGTGACCGATGCCCTGTAAACATAATGGGATAATCTGCCTTTCTCCTTTTTTTCTCCCTCAATTCTTCTAAACAGCTGGGGGATGTGCTGCCTGCTCTCCGGGAAGCCCCCGCTCATCTGTCATTCTCCTCCGCTCGCGGCGCTCCGCGGCTGCACGCAGCATCAGAAGCCAAGCTGGAGACAATGATGCCTCACATCCACCAACAATCCATCTGAGACCGTGCCATTAAAGAGTCCCCAGGCCTCTGGAGGGCTGAGCGAACAATTAGGAGGGGAAAAGAAGCAATTCCTGGATAGAACTGACAATTAAACCTATATTGATCTACAAACGGCAAAAGATGCTAAAACGAAAGCATTTCCAGTACCCTCTTTTGACTTGAGTACCAGGGAAGAAAGAGCTTGCAAATGATAAAGCTTTGATCAGATGGCATCAGGCTTGCTCTTACATCTGCACAGTTACACCAGCAAAAGCTGTTAATCAACGGTTAAAGACTCCCAAAGTCACGCTTTCAAAGCTGATCTCCAGCCCCAGGTACCCAAGGGAACAGCTCATCTCAGAGCGACTCGGTGTGCGGACGTGCCACGATTAACAGAAATTAGAGAGGGCAACTATTTTCTCTTGGGAAATGGGGACGGTGTTTCTGTAGGTCACAAAATCCAAAGGTTTGGGGGTACGTCCCCTCGCTGCACTCCTGACACGGGGGTGCCGGGGAAAGCACCCCGGGCCCTGCCCAGCTCTGCTGCCCAGGGACAGCATCATCCAAAGCCTGTCAAAGCTCTCCTTCAGGAAAGTGTCTGGTTTCCTACTTACACCACCAACAGCAATCTAAACTGCTTTTCTATAGGAAATTCAGACTACCCACTATTTGAAATTTTGAATTCAAATGCCTGAAACCAAACTGAATCACTTTTAAAGCATGAAGATTTTGCAGAGCTGTGGTTCCCAGGAGAGGAGCTGGGCGGGCAGCCCTCGCTCCCCAAGCCCTGGGGACATGGGCTGGGACAACATCTGCCGCCGTGCCCAGGGTGCTGTGGTGGCAATGGCCACACAGGGCTTCACTGACCTTAACTGCTGATAACCACGGTTTCCTTTGATACCGTCAGATTCATATATATCTGCTGGTTTGACTAAGGAGGAAATGGCAGTATTTCTGTATGAAGGTGAGGAGGAGGAGGAAGGGGGCAGTGGGAAGGCTGAATAATACCCAAATGTGAAAACCCTTCAGCGCCCATCAAAAAAGCTCAAGGTCCTCTGCAGACTAATCTGTTTGTATTGTCAGAAATACCGGATTACCGAACTCCTTACTACCCGCCCAGGCAGTACCTGGCAGTGCCGCTTCACACAGAGAAGGGCAGAGGACAAAGGGCTTAGCACAAGCTGGACAACTCTTCTCCCAAGCAACTCCACTCCGTCACAGCCCAGTTTGAGCCCATCCCTTCCCCTGCTCCTCCACAAAATGCTCAAACGCCCACTCCAGGTGGTGTAGAATCACAGAATGGTCTGGGTTGGAAGGCACCTTTTAGACCGTCGTGTCCAACCACCAACCCAACACTGCCCAAACCCACCCCTACCCCGTGTCCCTCAGCACCACGTCTGCCCGGCTTTGAAATCCCTCCAGGGATGGTGATTCCACCACTGCCCTGGGCAGCCTGTTCCAACGCTTGATTACCATTTCGGGGAAGAAATTTTCCTAGTATCCATCCTAAAACACCTAGAGCCCTGCTCCTGGCTAGGACAGAGAGTGAAACACATCCACGGAGTCTAACAAAGCAGGAGTGCGAGACACGTCAGCAGAGCGCACGCCCTGCCCAGGAACTGAGGGGGGTGTTCAGGGGTCCATCTGCCTGACTTCACGCAGCCCTACCTTCAACGAGCTCTCAGTTGGCTTAAAGCTCGTCCAAAGGAGACCCAACAACAATGTGTCCCGTGTGCAGGAGACAGCACGTATAACACAAAGTCTGTTCTTTCTCCCCCTCATCTAGACCACAGCAGGGGAAAAAAATGCAAGACTGCTCTATTTTTAACCTACCACCAGAGAGAATTCATAGAGCCACACTCAAATCTGAACAGTTCCTCATCTCAATCCAAGTTAAACTCAGCAAGTGTAAAGAAGACATCCCAAATGGAATATATCAAAGACAAAATGATGTTATCCTAGCAAAATTGCAAAAATTTCCGTATCTCTAACAAAACAACTAGGAATATTGGCCTTACGGCTGTTTTTCTTGCTTTCTTTTTTGTTTTTTCCCTTCCCTGGTGTTCCCTCCCCACCTCATCACTGCAGCCAAGTTTTAAACAATATACATGAAAATAGCAGCTTTCAGTCTGTTCCTGGAGTAGCCAAGTTAATGAGGCCACATGGCATCCCAGGGCACTCCGGAGAGAAGGGTTCAAAATGCTTGTTAGTGCAGCCTGCACTGCTCTAAAAAATGTAAAACATTTTAAACTGGCCAGCATTTCACTTTCTTTCTCCCCTGCTCTCCAAGTAAAAGAGCATTTAGAGTTCCAAACACATACCGTGGAAAGAATGAAGCACTTCTGGAAAAAGTGAAAGACCGGTTTGCCTTTCTAAATTCATAGTTTTATAAATCAATGCAAATATTTTTCAAAAAAAGGAGCACAGTTCTGCAAGTTATACCACAGCAACCAAACAGTTGTTGTAGAAACAAGTACCTGTTTTTCCTGACCTACATTTTCGGGTTGGCAGGAAATCAAAGTTCATGTCAAATTACAGCAGATTTTGAACAGACTTGCATGTGCCCTCCAATCTCAGCTATTAAATCTGTTTGGGCCCAGCAAGATCATTTTTTTTACTAAAGAAGGTACCACTTTTTAAAATTACACACGCTCACTATTATATAAATGCAAGCAGGTTGTCTTTTTGTTGTAATACTAAAAGGAGGAATTGATTTTCCAGAGAATGTAGTTCAACTAGAGGCACTTTCCTCCCCTTGAACTGCTATATATACATTATCTACTGTATTTATAATAAAAGCCATGTGGTTAAGCAGACACAACCACAAAAAGCAAACGAGTCTAGTTTTGTCCTAAAGGCCTCGATATGAAATTGCTGCGGGGGTAACAGCAGCCTGCGTGGGTCTCGTGTTTATATAAACAAACAGCAACCAACAAGCAGGCATTTTCTGGGCGAAGACCCAGCCCGGTACCTGCAGCCAGGACCCACGGCCCAGTGCGCCGCAGAGCAGCAGGGCAGAACGCTTTCATCTGCTCCGCTCCTCACCCCACCGCAAGGCCATCACCTCCCTCCTCGCCTTGCTTTTTTCTGCGCGGGGCTGTGTTTTGCCTGTGTCCTTGTTTGAGGTAAAACAGAACCAACTTTCTGTTCAGTAATTTTACTTCTTAGCTAGGCCTCTTCTGACTCTCTGAAATTAACAGCGTGTTCAGAGCGGCAAAACCAATGTTTACAGCTTGTGCCAAGGAATGGAAGGCAGAGAGGCTCTTGCTTAGGCTCATGGCTACAACAACCACGCTCAGCTCACTTCGCTGTTTGCCCCCTTGGAGGGTGGGAAGCGGAGAAGCGCAGAGGGGTCCCACCTTTGGGGAGGAGCGGACAGGACAGGGGACCCCAAACTGACCAACAGGGTATTCCACCCCATCCGCCCCACGCTCAGTGCAAAAGCTGAGGGATCAAAGGCGCAACTCTCTTTCTTCAATGGCTGACATCCAAGCAGGACCCTGTCTGTTCATCTGCCTTTGATCCGTGTGTTCCCAACTCCAGCTCTGGAATTCAATTCCCACCCATCGCTGAGTCCAGCCTGGGACTTCCCCAGTGCCTGCCAGTGACATCACCCTGGAAGCTTAATACGCTTTTGTATATACTGTACCTATTTCATTATTTTCCTTTTTATTTTATTACTAATATTCCATTAAAGTAGTTTAGTTTCTTCTAAACTCGTAAATCTCTTTATCTGTCCCCCTCCTCTCCGTGTATGAGAGCAGGGGTGAGCATCTGTCGCCGGCCATTGGCCAATGTGGCCAGAACCACGACAGCCTGTTCGAGAGCTGGGGGGTCATCTCACATCTGGCACAGCAGCAGCCTGGCCAGACTCTTCTCCCGCCCCCGAGCCACCATCCCCGCTCCCGGGCCAGCAGCGGAGGGACACTCCACCGGGCTCACACCCACATGGAAGTGGTGGAAGGTCCAACGGGGTTTATGGCCCTGGGGTGGGGGGTTCCCCGTGGGGTGACGATGGCTGGGCTGCTTCCAGGCCAGAGCCGCCACGGCACTGCAATAACGACATCAAAGCCGGGCTGGCTCCCAATCCATGCCATTAGTGACAGTGATCTGACTAGTGATTTTTAGTAGGGTCTGTGGCAATAGGACAAAGAGCAATGGTTTTAAACTAAAAGAGGGAAGATTTAGACTAGGTATAAGGAGGAAATGTTTTACACTGAGGGTGGTGAGCCCCTGGCCCAGGTTGCCCAGAGAGGTGGTGGATGCCCCATCCCTGAAGACATCCCAGAGCAGTTTGGACGGGGCTCTGAGCAAACGGATCTAGTTGAAGATGCCCTGCTCATGGCAGGGGATTGGACTAGATGGCCTTCAAAGGTCCCTTCCATCCCAAACCATTCCATGACTCTATGACTATATCACCTTTCCCCCTGTTATTTGCTCCTTGCTCCATCTCTCTCACAGTAACGGAGACTGCGCTGACGGAGCCTGAGTTGCACCACGCTCCTCTCCTTTGGGATTGGCACCTCCACAGCAGAGACGTCCACCGATCCGCGAAGAAACAGACACTGAGAACCACAGCGGTGGGCCAGGACGGAGAAGAGCATATCTTCACGAGGACTCAACCACAGAGCACAGCACTCCATCCCGCTTCAGAAATAAAACCAATCTTCCTATTACAGCAGGAGATTTTTTTCCCCCAAGACCACTAAAGCTACTATGTGGAAAGAAGTGCACCTCCCCGGCTTGACCGCCACGAGTTTTATTAGCTGCTTAAGTCATGAACCATCACACCCTGTTTTGCCACCATCCGGTTTAACATAAGCTTACAAAAACTCTGTGTGAAGGAAACACATTTTAAGTTTCCTTTATTTTCATGCCCGTTTTCAGATCTCTGTAGTTTCACAATGTCCATATTTCACTAAAATTAAAATCGCTACATTGCAAAACACATCCAAGACAAAAAGTTTCAAATAAGCCTTTTTTTTTAAAAAAAAATGTTTTTCACAATCATGGCAGAAATTCTTTAAAAACGCATCTCCTTCAGGCCAAGTTAAAAGTGCTCAGATGCGCTGTGTATGCAAACCCCCAGCACGCACTGGCGAGCAGACTCCCCACCTATTCATGTCCACGTGAATCAGAAATTCCTTTCAAACGCGTACGTTAACAGCTGGATTTTTCCCGTGCTATCTATACTAACCAGACCCAGCCTCCACACCCCGCGGTACCCTGCTGAATTCCAATCACAGACCGACATAAAGTATAAGGAGCCAGACATCCATTAGCAGGAATCTGAACTGCACTGTGTTTTGGGAACTGCTGTTTTCGCTTATGTTTTTTTGATTTATACCTCATAACTGCAAAACTAATGAGATTCTAATGAAAAGTGGGACATTATTCATTTGTTTTCCCCCCAGGAGGTTTGGTTTATTTTCAACAAGCATGCTACTGATTAAAACAAGGGGTGATGGTTTTAAGAAGCTGTAACATAAACCTGTTCCCAAACGTGCATGGTCTAAAACAATACACTGGTTTCTGCAGTTTACAATTTCACTGACTTTATCTAAGTTGTTTTGTTTAAATATATATTTTTTATTTTTTTTTACTGGTCACTAGTACATAAACAATGAACACCTGATTTGTATATCAGGTAATTGCACTGAAATCTTTACCAAAAGTCAGCCCTCTGGTTGTTTTACTTCTTCCCTGCCCCAAACAAACCACCCCCACGTGGATGTAAAACATAAAACTGGTTGCAGCTGTTCTTAAAGACTGATTGGCACTTACAATTGAGGAACTAAATACAAAGTAAGGTACACAGATAATTAAAAATATGTATCTATATGGGTCTCCTTGCTGAAAACCTGGAAGTCCAACCTCATGTATCAGACATTCACTAGATATCAGCATCAGACTAATGACTGTGAAAATAATGTTATTAATTATACACAGGTCTGTAGCACGATGGTTAAGCTCCACATCTCTAAAGCTTTCCCGAATAATCATTACTCAGCCATATATTTAACATTTTCTAACCTCCAGTTTATCTCACATCATTTGTACGCAACCGAGAGTGCTTTTCATTGCTGCCTTCATACGGGGTTGGTTCAGACAGCGCAGGGCTCCTGAAACGCTCCGTGTTACACCTAGAAGGGCTGACCTGAAACGCAATCCCGCAATCCAATACACTCACTGAGAAATGAAACACTAAACCAGAGCTTTTAAATAGGCATTTAAATTAGGAAATGAGTTCTATAAACATAAGCATTTGAACTGTCCATTTGTTATGGATAACGCAGCAGGGCCGCCAACTACTAAAGTCATGGACTCCGAATTGGCAGCGTTTGCTTTCCAACATTACATCAAAATCCTGACTCCAGCCTGCAGGAATTTAACTCCTCAAGGTACAAAACAGAAACACACCAACTACAAATTACAGAGTGACAATTTTAATACTTTATTCGTTAAAGTGCGTTCAGTTACTGCCTCGTGGTTACATTCCACAATCCAAATTTTTATTAAAAGATGTTGATTAGAGCAAGCCGTTTCTCTGAGTTTAGGTTTGCCCAGTCCCTTCCCTCTGACTTCTTCCTTCTTTTCCTATATGCTAAAAGTCGGGTACCAACAGCATCTCTGTCCTCCAAGCATTCCACCCCAGCAAACAGGATCACCTGGAGGTTTTAGGGGAACAGAAAATTCAATCCACTAAGTCTAAAATACCAGTTGCTTTTTGGAGGTGATAAACAATTCAAGAAATGATCCTGCAGCATTCAGCTGAAGATGAATGTCCCACAAAGAAAGCCCAAGAAAGATAAGTTGTTCCACCCAAGCGAACAAACATTTCCTCAGTCACACCCTCTTCACATAAAAGCAGGAATCTTTCTAAACTCACGCTGAACAATTCTAATGGAAGGTCACAAACAATAACAATGGATAATTAAAACAATAATCACGCTTAGTAAGACAAAAATTATACGTAAATTGCTCATCAGTTTTTTTCAAACTGCCCAAGCCTCAGTAAGAACATGTTTGGGACAGAAGAGAATTTGAATTTAAAAGATTACAACAAGCTGCTATTCATCAAAAAATAAATATTCTCCCCCTTTTGGTACTGTGGGATTCATTATACAGCAAAGGGATTTTGTGGGACAAAGGAAAACAGCGTAGCAGACTTGATGAAGAGGTAACATGCTGAAGTATTTGGGAATTTGACATGTTCTTACGCTGCTACGCAATTATCATTCCCCAAATCCAACAAATTACAAAAAATTAATACAAATGGGGAAATCACCATTTTTGCAACAGCTAACAGAGTTTTTGCAACAGTTTTAAGAGGCTTAAATGAACCACCCTATTGGATTTTCTTTTTTAAAAGTACATTATCTCTTAAAAAAACCCCTTCACATTCTTAGCTGCTGCATTTACAAAGTTGCCTACACCAGGTGAGGCCGCGATAGCACGCCGTGCAGCCAGCACACCTGCGGTACGCTGGTACCAGGAGATGATAGAAATTCAGCAGTCTAAACCCATTGCCAAAGACGGTGAAAAGGTGCAATTCTCATCAAAGCTTACAACTGCAGGGTTTGGGTTTTTCTGGTTCTATAAAAATATTTAATTTAAAACAATGCAGAAACATGACATAAAATACAGTGTAATAAATACCGGTGTTATCTGTGGCACAGTAATTACAGGGCTGTGTTAACTGTAATTCTAGAGGCGGTATGAGAAGTGAGACAGGAGCTTTCAAAACAACTTTCAGCCCACGAGTGAGACAACCAGCACCGATGCTCAGCACCTTCCTATCTCAGAAACCAGCACTGGATCCTCCTGGGAGAGCTCAGATGAACCTGGCACTAAATACCCTGATTTAAAACCATCCCTTCGGTTAATTAGACAAAGAGAGCTGCTCCAGACCTCTTCCACCTCCCGGCCTCCGCAGAGGAGGAACCTCCGGGCTGAGCACATCGGCCCACACCAGGCTTATGGCTCATCCCACTGGCACTACCCACCAACACTGCCCTGCTCCGCACCCCAGCCTTCAGGGCTCCTACCTTGAAGACACAGGAATAGGAGCTGTGTTGGAACCACCACATGCATTAAAAAAAAAAAAAGTATGACAATTTATCTGGAAAATATAGCCAGTATTTTCATTTGGAGTTTCCTGTGAGGAACAAAATCAGATGAGGAACAGTTATTTTACAAAACACCTCCTTCCCCAGCATCACCACCTTAAAAATAGAGAGTGATGCCCCAAAACACGCAGTACTGAGGCTAGAAGCCATGAGAAAGCAAGTGTACCAGGTAGCGTTACCTGCTTTTCAGATGGGAAACTGAAACACAGAGGCAGACAAGATGATGCTTCCACCACCATGAGGCACACACCTTCAGCTTTCGGGAACTTGGAGCTTACTTTTTAGTTTTCCAAAGCATTCAGCTTGACCACACTGTTACAGCTATGTTGCTCTAGGGTTGTCATCAAGTATCTTTTATTCAACTATCCCAATAAGGATGGTGGGAAAAATCATTAAAGGTTTTAGGCAGAGAAGGACATTGTAGGGAATATAGCAGCAGAAGGGATTTTGTGCCATTTAAACCTCCTCCTCTACCCACTGATCCTGTTCCACGGGTTATAAACTACTTACCTGGCTCTTTCCTCCCAAAAGACGATTCCCTCATCTCGGCTCTCCTTCACTAGTCCCACTCCCCCCACACTACCCTCACTCATCTCTATTCCACAAGTCCCATCACCTTTTCCTTTCAGAAATAATTTAATTGAAACTCTGAACAATTGCTCTGAGTGTGCTCAGCTTCAAGACAGCTGCCTCTGCATGAGACCTCTATGGAGGAAAAAAGAACAGAAGCCAGGTTTTTTTAGGAATGCAGTGTTTCCTTTTCTCCTGCAACAGACTGCTTGGATCCCTCTGCACCCCCCGGTTACGGTAACAAGGGAGGCAGAGCTCTGACAGACAGGAGCTTTCTTAACTCCACACTCCAGAGCACATCCATCTTCAACACTCTGAACAGCAACAGTTCTTTGGAAAAAAAAAGTTTGTATGTGGTCATGTAATTAAAGACTGTCATAATTCACACCCACGTTGTGGTAGGTTGGTGTTGTGCAGGCATCCTTAACTCTGGCATTTCCTCATTTTAAGCTACTTGCATTTGAAATCTAAATAATGTTTTTATCGTACCGCACCATAAATTAATTGTGCAGAAAAAGTAATGTCTTAAAAAAATAATTCTTCAGAATGAAAGCCCAGCTAGATCCCTTGCTAGAATTAAGCCACAATCCCTGGCTCCTCATTCACACACCAGTCCCGGGACAGAGCACATCTGTGAACAAGCTTGAGCACATAAGCGCTCTCACTGTGCTTAAAATTAAGCACATGATAAAGCACTACACGCTTTAACAAATCAAAGCTGCAGAGAAAACGCACGGGGCTGAGATCAAAGAGAAGAAACTGTAAAGCGAATGGACTGAGAGAGGTCTTCGGCTGACAAGCCAGGCATTCACACCATCAGAGAGTCGAACAGAGCCTTTTTCTTTCTCATTCTTACAGCAGACAAATGAAGAATAATATCGACGCCATTAGCAATAACTGGGAGATAACGGCATTGTTTTCCCTGCCGATGATGCATGCCTCCGTGCGTGGGTGTGGGATGGGTTAGTCGCTATGGAGCTGGATCAAAAGCCGTTGTTAAGGGAACAAGCAGGAAAGGTAAAACAATGGCTGAGATAAGAAGCATCTCAACAAATATGCAACCAGACTTCTGGGTTTATAGCTGCGAGGAGGCGAGAGCTTGGCCCCCACCCTAGCGAGGCGGTCATTTGCCAAGGCTGAGCAGCAGGAGATCAAAGGAAAGGCTGGGACCCCAGGGACCGGCCGAGGAGGGGAGGAGGCTGGTGGGGCGGCCGCAGACCGCCCAGGGCGCCAGCACCAGCCCGGATGGGGCCGCACACCGAGGGACTGGGCTGCCAGCAAGGACAGCAGCTCCCCAGCCACAATCCAGCCTTGGCGGAGCCTTCCCAAATGAGAAAGAGAAGAAAAAGGTGGAAATAAGACCCCCACATACAGGCCTTTTGGTCTGGGCGCTTTGTGGGAAGGAGCTTAGAGCAGCAGGCACTGCCACCGCTCCATGAAAGGCAGAACTTCCCGATATGGAGGAGCTCATTAAAGCCTTCTTACAAAGCAAGATTTCTTGAAAGCGGCCAACTTCTCCGTCATAAGATTCTGTCTAGCGACCTTCACCCAAAAACTCCTTCTTTCTAGGAATTAATGACAAATTGTTCGCCCGCCCTCGTAACCCAGAACTCGGTTCTCACACAGCTCCGTACGGAGGGTGCACTCAGCAGCGTATCATCTGCTCCTGCAAGTCATAAGCTACAAATTGAAGAAACACACCAGGAGCTAAAATGAGTTTCCGAGAACAAAAACAGCTGGTAAAGAAACAAAAGCCAAATATTCTCCTGGCTGCTGGCTGCATTTTTTTTTTTAATTTAGCTTAAAAGAAAATGAAAAAAATCTGCTTGGAACCCAAACAGTCTCTAGCTGAAAATGTGGTGTCTAGCCTGAAAAACAGAGGCTTGTGGACACCATGCCAAGCAGCACAGGATTCCCATGGACCTGGTGTTTCTCAAGCCCTTAATGTGGTTCAACTTAGGCAAGTGGTTTTAGGATTCCCAGTTTAAAATCTACAACACACATCTGCAATTCATTCTAGTTTCTTATTTTATTTCTTACTTCTCCAACCAACTCCAAATCATTTTACGAGTTCTTGCAATCCGGTACTAATCAGTTACTCATGCTGCAGGAGTCCCCACTTCCTAAGAAGGGCTCCCTTTGCACAAGAAGCCAAGCTGTGCGTTTCGTCAGCCGCATTTCGCCAGAAACAACAGTAACTACCTGATAAAATAAGAATGCTTGGCAGCATTTAACGCATGATTACAAGACACAGAAAACTGCTATCCTAATATACAGCAGGAACCATCAGACTAATTTCTGTCAGACTCACCACGTTAAATCAAAGGCGACTCCTCTGCTACAGGACTATTGGAATTGCCCACTTCTGAGAGGGGGATTTGACCAAGTGGCTTCAGGAAAAACTTAGGAGAAATTTTCATCCAGCTGTTAGGAAGGAATTCCCATATGAGAAACACCACTGGGTTAAAACCTTCAATGGAAGCATGCCAAAAACCAGACTGTTGGGATTTGCCCCCTGCACATGCGAGCTGGCCGATGAAGTGCAGAGAGGACGCGGCAGGCAGGGCAGTTATTCTCTGAAGCCTTTTTGACTCAGCAAGAAGCGCTAATGCATGATATAGATCATCTCTTTGCTTCATTGCTCTTCTTGTTTAAAATACAGGTTGTGTGTTTTAGCACCAGCGCTGAGACCCTTTGGAAGCAGCAGCATCACCCACCTACTGCCCTGCCACGGGGAGACTCCGCTGGAGGGGCCGCCAGTCAGACATGGGCGGCTGAAGCAGACACGTCCTCTTCCTCGCCCCAACGCAGACCAAATCCGCAGGTGTAGGGTAATTCCTGCTCTTGGCTCCCACAACAAGGTTCACTGTATGTAATACAGAAATCCATCAGCGGAGAACACTCCTGTTTTCAGGGGTCCAGTCAGCCTGTCACCACTGACAAGCTTCTCGCTCCCCGCCGTTCCCTTAAACTTTAGTGGGGAGCTCCAGACCTGAACAGAATAAGGAAATTAGAATGGCTTTGTTCATAAATGTTCTGCTGCTGGTAGTGGGTGCAAATGAAACTTTGCTGGCATCACCACATACCTTGGCACTATCAGAGGATCCAAGTGTGACCAGGGAATGGACAGGGCTGCTTCTTTCCAGTTTTTATCTTTCTGCCTGAAAATCTCAACTGCTCCCTTTCACAAAGTGCTCTCAAGAAGAAGCTTGTACAAAGATGAGGAGCAAGACTCAAGCTCAACCAGGAAAATTCTGATTAGATACTGGGGGGGGGGAAATTCACAGTAGTTGTCAAACATTGGAGCAGGTGCCAGATGTTGTGTTTCTCCATCCTTACAGATACAAGGGGAGACGAGGCCCTGAGGAACCTGGTTATAACTGAAGTTGGTCCAGCCTTGAGAAGATGAGGCAAGGGTAACCTCTGGAGGTCTCTTCCCACCTAAAGCACGTTATTATTTTATGATCTTGGTTTATGACTCTCCATATGTACCACAGGTGGTTGCTGGGTGGGCAGGATGCAGTATTATCAACGCACAGGTAACACCTGGCAGCTCATCTCCCTTTTGTCCAGCTCTGGTAACAGCCAGCAGATTGCAGGCATGTTAGCTGAGCCAGCAAGGGAAGGTGGCACAACTCGAGCCAGGCAAGACAAAGAGGATAATCCTGGGTTTAAAGACAGAAAGGAGATGGCGAAGGTTGCAGACTGCCCTTATGGCAGACTGAATCTCCACTGGTCAACTCAAAAGTAATTATAAACCTCTCAACGGTGGGTTCCTCACTCACCCTGGCTCAGTGTCATCCTGTACCAACAAGTCCGTCACAAGTGGACTTTTCATAGTACTAGGCAAGTAGGTATCAGGCCACTCTCTTCTTTGTGTGGCCTCTTCTCAGCTGGGATTGTTCAGCTAGGTGGTAAAGCCATGCTGGGCACAACGGCTACCCAAACCGCAACCCAGAGGTTTTTTGACTGGCAGAAAATAAACATTTATCACATTCCAAAAAATAAAGGAGGCAACAAAAGTACACCTCACTGTGATACCAGCGTGCAGCTATCTGCACTTGGCTTCAGAGGATGCAATTCCTTCTTTTACAGATCTCCCCTGCCACTCATAAAATACAGGTTATAGACACAGATCTGCAAAGATCGTCTGTACAGACACAGACTGCACTGTCTCATGCGTGCAGGGGCACACATCGATGGAGACTGCAGCACATGCACGTGGAGACTGATGGCGGCAGCAGACTAAACTGCAGAAAGCAGTTCAGCTTACCCTTGGACGCACCTTCCTGCGGAGTGCCTGCCCCTTGCCCCTCGGTGCACTGCTGCAGCTCACACCAACCGGACCCTCCCTGGAAAGCATCCTGGCAGGACATTCCCCAAGACCATTACTGTTACGTACACCCACACGTGTGCGCGCGTGCCCACGCACACACAGCCTTGGCATGGAATAACCCCAAAGGCTCTGACTTCTCTGCCGTGGTGCACCAGCTACACCTGACAGGACTGGAGAGCAGGCAAAGAAAATTAATTCTGGCAAGAGAGGGGCTATAAAGGTCATTTACAGCTCTGATTTATTCGCCTGCTGAGCCTCAGGAACTACACATGATTACTATTTAGTGTTGAAAGGTTATTTTGCAAAGATGACTTTAGTTACCCATTAAGCGCTAATGTTTGTAAGCCCTGTAAGTTTTAGGCTCGCCCAGGGTGTTTTAAATGTCCCTCAAGTATGAAGCACCAGGAGCTGTATTCTTCACCAGGAAGCCTCCTTCAGGAGTCCTCTTCCAGGAAATCATCTCCCTGTGTCTCCAGACGTTCATTCCTGCATCCAAGTCAAATGGTCAACTCAAACCTCTACTAAGGACTTTTCCCCCAGCTATCCAAATGTCAGG
The DNA here is from genome assembly GCA_013400135.1 of Rhinoptilus africanus. Classification (NCBI taxonomy): domain Eukaryota; kingdom Metazoa; phylum Chordata; class Aves; order Charadriiformes; family Glareolidae; genus Rhinoptilus; species Rhinoptilus africanus. The sequence continues at coordinate 118,980 of VXBO01005766.1, read as the reverse complement.
TCCCACTGAGACCTAAAGGCACGGAGGATACATTGTTGTCATTCCGAAGGCTCAGACAAAAGGATAAATAAAGCCATCACTAGCATGGCATTAACGGACTCTATGAAAACCCCCGAGTATAAAATAATGACAGCAGCAATCACTGCAGCATTGAGTTTTAATACTTCAGTGATGGAATTTTTCCCAAGAAAGGAGAAATCACTTCTAAGAAAGGATGTACGTTAGTAAAACAATTAAGTGTAAGTCACCGGGAAGAAGGAACATTATTCTTTCACATTCACATCATCTTCAAAACCAAAACATGTTACAACTAATTTTGCCTTTTTGCAAATAGACATTTCCCAGTGTCAAATTATAAGCAGTCAGAAAAAGACAGTGTTTGCCATCTAATGCGGTGTATTTTTTTATCATCTCTTTGAAGTTATTAACAGATTGAAATCTGCTCTAACAGAGTTTGAACAGAGAACACGGGGTTTTCTGAGTCCTCTAAATTGATTTTGATTTTTAAAAAATCTTTATAAAGATTTTTCTGATGGCTTTTCATACCGGTAATCTAAAGTCACTGTCCTGACGTGGCATCTCTGCACACAAGAACATCCCCCTTGCCAAATGCATTAATAATGGTTGAATGACCCACTGCCCCCTATAAAGAAAAATCTGAACGAGAACTGGGGAGACCCACAACTGTGTGGTCCTGGAACATGAGTGGGAGTACAGGTCCTGCATTTCTCTCAGAGACAAAAGGGTTACAGCCCCCTTGAAGAGCCAGTGAGATCATGCCTGAGATCATGAGAAAGATGCAATCACTGCTAGGAATCACCATTGACTTTACTGTCTCCAAAAGCAAGCAGACTCCTTCCAAAATTTTCAACATAAACGGCTCAAATAATCAGGGCAGAAGTAGTTTTAATCAGAGTTAAATATTCATGCTTTCCAGCACATTCTCATCCCCATATCAGAAATTTTAGCTATTGAAATCAGCCACAATTCTGTACATCTTTCAACAGAGAAAGCCCCGGAGCTGGAGAGGATCCAGTCTGACCCCCAGAGCCCCCACAGCCCATCCAGGCACACAGCCTGGGCAAGTCCACACCACAAAATCTTGCTGGGCAGGGCACTGAGCTTTAGAAGATGGAAACAAGTATTAACCGTTAACACGTCATTCCACAGCAAATCCCAGTGGGTAGGAAAAACAGGTCCCTCTGCGGGGACTCCATCCCACAGCAGAGGGTACACGGCAGGATAGTGCTACAACCTCGCTACTCCTCCAGCTCCTCCCGGGTCAAGAAGATCCTCCATCTCAGTGCAGGCTCCTCTTTCTCCCACTGTCTTCAGCAAAGGCTGGTGGACATCAGATGTCTCCCGCATACCAGCTCACATCCAGCTCTGTCTCCAAGAGGAAGCAAAGGGCCTTCAGCCCTCTGTGTGAATGCTCTTCCTGCCCCAAATTCAAGAAAGGGAGCAGAGGAGAGGGAAGGCTGCCAGAGCCGGGGCAGGAACACAAGATTCATGCTGGATACCCCACAAGGGCAGCAAGGTGCAGCAATGTTGATACAACATACATTCCAGAACCACTGCACTGCTGAGCTGTTGGTGCATCACTGGTCACCATTGCACAGGAAACCACAAAATTCGGACAGAGCAACAATGAACAGATTTCTTATGGGAGGAAGAATGCTGTCAAAGGCTGCTTTGGGGGCAAAACAGCCAAAAACTAACAATTCTGTTTTCACCCTTCTGAGTTCGTCTTAAACAGAAAGTTAATATAATTAAGAAGCCTTTTAAAAAAATCAGTCAGAAACTCCTGTTTCACTGCACAGCTCACAAGGCAGGTACGACTTCACCATTTGGGCACCTATTATTGCTGTCTTTGTTGACTTCCTAATGACAAATCCAGCTTTGATGAGGAGATCCATCTGCCCAAACAGTGGATCAAGACTCCCCTTCCTGGGGCTGAACTACTGCTTTCCCCTCTCAGGCTTTAAGAGAGAGCACTCGGACATGGTCCTGTGGGAGAACCAGGAGCTCACACTGGCTGCTCGTGAAGCAGGACCCTTGAGGGAACACAACCTGCACATCCTTCCTGGTTCTTACTGACTCTCCTAGGAACGGCAGCACTGCAGCTAGAGGACAAATGTCTCCTCGTTATCAGCCCAGCCTAACAGTTAGCTGATAATTCTCATCTTCCAGGATTTGGAAAGACAGGCACTGGAGAAACATTCCTCCGGTTTCCTGTTTGAATAATGCAATCCTCACTGTCTGGATCTCGCAGTCGGAACATCATGCTGCACCCAGGCCAACTTTATTATTTCTTTCATGCTTACTGTTTACATTTTGCCTTTCACCCCCCACATGTTTTCTATCCAGAGCTCCTGAAGGTAAGTCATGAGCTTCAGCTATTGCACAATGCAACATCTCCAGGGACCTTTTATATTCTCCTCCAGATGGTTGGGTGGATGATACTCTTCTTTCCACATCCTTTACACTCTTAAATTCTCATGAGTCCAAGTTTGACCAAATTTTTAAATTTGGAATAACAGATATAGCTGTTTGCTCTAGCTTCTTCTTTATTTTTTTTTATGCTGGAAAAGGTTGGAAAATCCTTGGTGATAGGCCTGTACTGAGTATACAAAATGTCACCTAATTTGCCTGGCAATGCTGCTGCGGGGGTACGGTCTCAGTCAGTTGCACTTGTGATGACAACACTGAATGGTATGAAAACATTTAGCTGTATTAGGGAATCAGAGAAGAACAGAGCTGGAAGAGCCCTTAAGAGCTCTTCTAGTCTTCCTCATGCCTTACGGCAGAATCAGCTCTTGCTCCTCCATTTTCAGCAGATATTTACCTAAATCCAGTCTTAAAACCTTTCCAACACTGATACTTGACAAATCACCAAGGAATTAAATTCCAATCTTCCATTATTTCTGTTCAAAGTGCACAGGAACAACAGCTTACTTTTCTGGTAGATTTTGCCTAGCTAACTAGCGTTATTGCACCCTCCCTTGCCCAGTCGGAATTGTTCCTCTTCCCCCTCTTGTCTCAGATCTAACTTTCTGGAACTCCAAATAGTTCATCCCTTGCTCTGCAATTAGCAGCCCACAGTTTTCCTGAAATGCAGCCTGGGCACAGTACCGCAGGCAGGGGCATTACCGGGGCCCGTTGCCACAGCAGGCGTATTTCACCTGTTTTAAAGACCCCTGCATGCCGTGGTCGGACGGCAGTCAGACCCTGAGGGCCACAGCGGACCACTGAGCAGATAAACGCCAATGAGGTCTGGACAACTGCTGGCTGTCACTCATCTCCCAGCCTGAAAACATGCTAATTCTTGCTTAAATGCAGAGCCTTGTTCTTACCATAACTAAACTACTCCTCTTTTTAGGCCATTTCACCAATCTCTTAAAAGATTATTTAAATTCTACACTTAGCCTACTGGCACACTCCTCATTATCCCTCCCAAACACAGTTTCCCACCTTCCTCCCTCCAGCTGATTTCCAGCTGTAGCACACTCGTACATCACTGAAATGATACACGAGCACTTGTATTGTCTAACCCAGAAACAACTGCGTCTGCGTTCAGTAAATGAAGTGACACACAAAGTGTAGTAATTCCATGCACTGTAATAACAATTGGGTCATTTACTATGTTCTACACGAAGAGATACATACTTTATAGCAGTTCATCTTCATTTTGATGATCTGTGGCATTACACTAATTTTTTAGCACAGCTGTATTTTTAGAGCACTAGGGAAGAAAGTACAAGAGTTAAGACAGTTTTCTAAAGCCATTTGGGAGACTTAGTTGTCAGTTTGGAGTATTTTTATCCTCCCGCGTGCTTCACTAGGAATGGTGTGTTAAATTAATTTCTAGAGGACTGCTGAGCAAACGTTAGTGAAATTATCCTGCCTGCTAAAAGCATGGCTCATGACAAATTTTATCATAGCATTTTATCATATGATAGCGTTTAGCAAACTGCATACGATTAAATTCAGTTATGCCAGGAAAGGTGTGACACAGCCCCGCACAGCTGGGATCACGGAGCTATCTGGGAGAAAATTCACCCAAAAAAAGTCAGTATGTAAAGTAATTTCAAGATTTTTCAAGATCTGGTTTGCACTGAAGAGCAATTCTGGGTAATTTTTAGCTAATTTCTCCAACTACATAGACTAAGAACGTACTCGAGATCATGTTAATAAATGGATAGGAACGGAAAGAAAAGAATTTCAAATAAAATTAAAGAAAAAAAATCATGAAAAAACAGAAGCTGCAGGACAGCAGCATCTCCAGAACAAAAGAAAAAGCGTAGCCAGCGGGGACACTTTAAAGAAGCACAAATCATCCAACCAGCCTGGATTCTGCTTAGGCAATGAAATTCTCCTTTGGTGTAAGGGAAGTTTTGGGAAGCTGTGCCCGTGCCAGCACAGGTCCCAGGAAACCAGGAGATCACGCCTCAAGAAGCGCAGCTGTGGACGAGCAGGCACAGAGCTACGCTGCTGCCGTAGGACCAATGCTGGCAGCCAGAAGAAGATGCTTCTACTGGTGTCCACCCCTGTGAAAATGCTGGGGAAATAAACCCAGCCAGCTTACTGAAAAACATGGATAAAAGCTTTAGCAAGAGGCAAGGAATGGAACTGTGCAGTGACGGATCTTTTCATTAATCCTTTGGTAAGAAGGACCACATTCAACAAACGTAAAAGATGAAATTTATCTGCTTGGTTAACAATTAAGTACTACGCATTCGTTAATTTTTTCTTGCATGTAACAAAACTGGTGGTTCTCTGACAAAATGTTTGAAGAGGGTTAGGAGGCTGCTTTTGACCAGCAAGACAACATGAATTGTCACAGTTCTCTGTGGCACCAAGCCAGCATTATGCCTGCTCCTACACAATATCAAATTAAAAAAAAAAAATCCTAAAAGATGAAAGAAACATTTAGCATGTGTATTTCCAATTGCAAATTCAAATGTTTCTGCAGCAATGAGATGGGTGTTACATTACTGCCTTCATCAGTCTGGAAACCAGCACAAAACCAGCTATTGTTTTTCATCTTTATGAATGAATAGAAAAGTCACAGTAATACAACAGGTGTTCTTTTGGCCAATTCAAATAAATTCCTACTGTGTTTATAACAATAACTGGGCGGGGAACAACAGTCCTTGGAAAACTGGCACACCGTATCAGCAAAATGTTCACCGTCTTTCATTCGCTTGGGCTGTTACAGACCTGTTTGTCTATAAATGAGAATTCAGTCTCACTCATGCTTCTATGTACAACCAGATGTAAATAAATGCATCTCTGTTCAGCGTTCGATCTCCATTTCATGAAAAAGGACGGTTACCAAACCATTGCTCAAGAGGATGTTGTCTTGTACTCCTCCTCCTCCCCCGCAAATCACACAGGGTCCTTAGCACTAAGAGATGCACACACCAAGTGAAGAAATTAAAGCATTAAGTGAAAGCATTAAGGTAATCCACATACAGACAGGATTGCTATGCTAATTAAGAGGAGGAAATAGTCAATTATCAATTGAGAAGTTATACTGCCAACCTAAAAAAACCCGTGAATTAAACTAGGCAGCCAAACTTATTTTCATAAATTAAAGGCAGACTCTATATTTAAAAGTTTAAAAGCCTTTTAAAAAAGTGTATTACAGAAGAATTTCCAAGGAATCATCTTGACACAGTTTGAGCTCCCGGGTTGCCTCCCCCCCACCCAGGGACGTGACCTGGGTGTGCACACGCTCACCCATTTTCTTCCCAAGTTCACATTCAGCTTGACCTGAACGGAGGAAGAAAACCCCCAAGGGAGCAGAGCGCTTGTCAGGACCAGCAGCTACGGCCACACACATGGACACGGGCAGGAGAAGGCGCTCGCCACCAGCCTTCTGGCAAGACGAGATCTCACCCCTGGCACGTTTCTCATACCAGGGCTGACAAGTGACGGTGCCCACTCATCACTAACCCCCACCCTGGTCCAGAGAAGGAGGCATTTCTAGGTGAAACACGCTTATTCCAAAGGAAAGGAGGCTGAAAAATCGAAAGGTGTTAAGCTGGTCTCCAGGTACCACGGAGTTTTTGTGCTGCCTGTGAACACCGACCATAACGACAAGACTGTACAAGCACTGATGTGAATAAGTTAAGACCACAGCTTAATTTAAAAATAAATAAAAAAAATCTATTTCCAGATGCACAGCATGCTCACCGAACACTGCAGCGCTGTGCAGCAGCTGTTCTTTAAGTGGCCTTCTTCTAAAGAGAACATTATGTTCTCTTCCGCATGAGCTCAGAGAAACCGGGATTTTTGCCCCTGCTAAAACCACATGCATGTAGTCCCCTTCCAGGCTACAACTTTTATGTATCCTGAAATGACTTCCCACTTTGAAAGCCCTTTGGTTAACATGAATGGCTCAGCCAAGAATGGACTTTTCTGGATCTTGCTCATAGATTGTTATTAAAATCTGTACCAGCTCATTTTTCCTGCCTCTAGGAATTCTGCATGCGAATGAATTTATTTTTTTCTTTAAGGACTTTGCCCCAGGATCATTATTAAAAACTACTTCCAGACTTGGGAAGAATCTCACATATAATGCCTTTCCAAAAATACCAATATTAGATTATCGTTGTGCCCAGTGAGTAAAAACTGATAACCCTCACAAAATATTTACAAAACTGTGCCTAGGAGTATTACAGAAACTTTACAATGTTATCGAAATCTGATCAACACAACTTCATCTAAAGTCAACTGTAAATCACACTGTTTATTCTTACCAACTCTCACGATTTTTGTGTGAATCTTGGAATATTTACTCAAGCTCTAGCTGAGAATCGTACTGCTGTGCACATCTCACCTTTCACTCGTTTGACAGAACAAGGATATAGTAAATGAAATGTGTCCTACATGTGTAGGACTGGAAATTGTCCCGGCTGTGCCATAAATAGTATTACCTTGCAATCAAGTAAAGACTTTTAAAAATGGGTTGACAGTATTTACCAAGTTCAACACAACTTGTTCCAGTAGGAATGAACAGTAGCTGGTGTGATTGCTGTAACAAAGAGAGGTGAAAGGTAAAAAACCTTTTTCTGTTTTACTTGGCAGTGTGGTGATGTGACAGCTACTTGAGCCGCATCAGTTAGAAGGGAACAATCATTTAGGAAGAAGTTCTTTCCCCTGAGGGGGGTGAGACACTGGCCCAGGTTGCCCAGAGAGGGGGTGGAGGCCCCATCCCTGGAGACATCCAAGGCCAGGCTGGATGAGGCTCTGAGAGACCTGATCTACTTGAGGATGTCCCTGCTCCCTGCAGGGGGTGGGACTGGATGGCCTTTAGAGGTCCCTTCCAACCCAACACATTCCAGGATTCCAGGATTCTATGATTTCCAGGAGCATCTTGACCAGAGACCTTCCGTCTGATTAATTCCCTGCCTGCACTTACACGCAGATGCAGTGAGGAATCAGCCTGACCGGCCCTTCCCAACACAACCCTGAATTCCTGCCACGTGTAGAGCAGTGGGGGTCTCACGTGGCCTTGAGCGAGAGGACAGTTCCCTTTTCCGGAGTGTTGCGTGCCATCAGCACTCGAGGCTCCCACAGAGGGTAGCAGTGGCAAGCAGAGGACAGGTAGTGCTGTCCATGTACAGCTACACCTCCTGCAAACCAGGCATCACTGCAGAAAAGTAAGAGTTTAGTTTACTTAAAACCACTGTGTTTACATACTCAGCTGCCATTCAAAGCAAATGATGCAAGTGCAGTTCTTACAGTAATCAGCGATGTAGTTAATCTGATGGTAATCAGAATCGCAGTCGTCATGGTTCATTAGTTCATTTTTTTAAGTAATATTTTAATGATTGTGCCATTGAAACTTGTAGTTATTTCTGTACCTGGCTCAGACCATTAACTCAGGGGAAGAACCTCAAGTCCCATTTCCCACCTGCAAGACGGGACAGCGTTGCTCGCCCGCCTTTGCCGGGTGTGTGTGGTGCCCAGGACACAGCCAGAGCCAGAGCCCCCAAAGCACTGGGCACCCCCCTGGGGGACAATGGGACTCGCTGGCTGCCAGCAGCTCCTGAAACGCCGGCACAGACACATTCGGGATTCTTGCATCACTCTTTTCAAATTGGGAGCTTCAAAGTCACTTACATGACACGGGATTTGCATTTTCTTCCAAAAAGTATGTATTTTCATGGAGCAAACACACATTAGCTCTCGTATGAGCACAAACCTGGTGTGAACAAGCTGAAGGCACCTTTCCGCCAGAGGTGCCCAGGCAAGGAGACCCCCAAGACAAGGGGGTCACACACCCACCCGTGCCTTCCCCCCCGTGCCGAGGGAAGCTGCTGAGCATCCCCCATCACATGCACTTCTCCAGCACAGGCATGGCTGGAATCCTCTGCTCCCCTACTGGGCTTTCAAGACCCTTCACAGGAGCAACATTTTAGCTCCCTACAGCAGCAAATTTAATTTCAGTTCACCCCTGCCACACGGCTTATGCAGATCATCTCAGCCAACCATTATCACGTCTTACAAAATATTATATAAATAAAATATGAAATATTATATGAATAAATGTATACAAAAAGAAATAAAATATATCAGTAAAAATAAAATAAACTGAAAGGGAATATTTTTTTCACTATTTAACCTCTGTCATCAAAGTGGAAGACATATTATGCAGGCAGCTAAATATGGCACCATGTCTCAAGCCTGAGACACCACCATTCCTCTTGCTGAAAGCAATATTATTTAACACATATGCTAAAAACAAAGGTGGGATGTTTTGTTTTAGTAAGCATTGGCTAGTTGTTTCTGTCCACACCTGCGGACAGAAAACACTCTAATGAAGACATACAAATAAATGAGTTAAACATTCACCTCCTCCATTTTCCCCCAGTAATCTACTTTTAGATGTCAGTGCAACACATAGGTGAGTTTGAAAATTAAGACTTCTTTTTTAATCCTGAAAGACCTGACTCACTGTCACCAAGTGACATGACACCTATTTTCACAAATTTTCCTGGTGTTAACAAGAGATTTAACATCAGAAATCGGATGCTGAGAAAAACATAAATAGCATTAAGGTTTGTGACTGGCTTCAATAAATTTAGGATTATTTTTTAAAAGTGGTAAGTGAAAACTACAGACAGGTTGATGAAAAATAAACCTTACCATACTAACTGAAAGGACTAACTTTGATTTTTAATAAAACTGCAAAATTCAGGTAATATGCACATATCCTCATGGAAAATCTTGCAGTTAATATTTATTTAGACTCCTTTGGAAAGATGCTGTTGTTTGGCTCCATCTTTCTTATTCAACTGGTAAATACGTTAAAAAATTGCGCAGATTATCCTTATTCAAAAGTTTTGGCAGAAGTCCACAGAAACAGAGAAACCTTGCATAACCTCAAGCTTATGAATGAAAAATAAAGGAAGTCTGAGAAAAAAGTAAACTAAATGTACTGCAGAAGAATATTGCTAAATAACTGTCTAATCAGGAACACCCCAGTGTGTAACGGCTGACGGGATGACGGGATGATGATGCTTCGTGGGAATGGGGGCTCTGGGCTGCATGTGTGCAGGCGCTCCAGAAGCAGATCTCAACAGTCTCTTGGAGTTAACTCTCCCACGTGGTAACCCATCTTCTGAAATCTTGGCATCTTACCAGGAAAATCCCGCTGCCCAGCGTACTTGAACCAACACGATCAGGAGCAGGGAACCCTGGACCACAGGATTAGGTAGGAGACGAGGTGGAGGGAGCATTCGAGCACAGTCAAAGCAGTGGGAGATCCCATCTGAAAAGTGCAAGCTTGAGAGTGAAAGAATCTACACACAATACGAAGGGCTACACCAACAGGCAGGAATGGCAGCAGCGAAATTAAGCAAGAGCAAAAGGTAGGCTGAGTATCTGGGAAAAAAAATAATCCTAAACAGTGAGAATCAATAGAAGGAATTATTCCTCAGGGAAACAGTGGAAGCGCTTTTGCGTGGGTATTTTATGAGAGACTGGGCATCCCACCAACAAATGTACTGCAGGAAAGAATCAGACAATGGCAAGGAAATGGATTAAACGTGTTAGCAAGACAATTTCCAGATCCGATTTCTGTGAAGAGAAGACCATGACCTCACCACTGGATCTGTGGTGTTACCATTAAGTACTGGCCCGTAGAAGCCCCAAGTCCCTCACTAGCATGGGCATGGTCTTATAACAAACCACACCAAAGACTGAAAGGGATCTGGGAGTGTCTCTTCATTGTTATTTTATTTTTGTATTAACGATGGGTCAATTTATGTCCACAGATTTTGTAAGGCAGAATTCACCAGGGATATTGAGGAGGAGAAAACTGAGACACAGAATAAAGCTTTTGGGGAAAACAAGAGATCTGAACTTGATTAAAAGAAGAAAAACGCCAGAGGAACAGAATATTTGAAGACACATACGGGGGAGAAGCAACTCTTTTCCAAGGACAGATGGCAGCAATGGAAACACTGAAAATGGCTGGTTGGCCAAACTGCTTTTCTGGATTTGCCGCATCCTTTCCAGTTCACTCCAGCTCACTGACGCGCAGCAGAAGTGCCAGCAGCTTTTCCGTGTGGAGGGTTCCCACAATTGTAAAAAGCACAGAAACGATTTCGGCACCTATCAGAATCTGATCAAGTCTCTGTGTACCCACCATTTGCCTTCCAAAGCAGAGCAGCTGTTTCAGATGCAGCTGTGGGAAAAACCAAAAGCCAGCGCTTGCCTTTCACTGGTTGACTAATCGGGATTGGCCACAACATGCAAATAAACAGGAGCTTAGCAAATGGATAATCTGTTTCATCAGTCACACAGAAAATGGCACAGCCGACGAAGCTGGACATCAGGGCAGAGGACCATCATGTTAAAAGAAGGACTCAAATAAACAAATAATCTCCCCAGGGAAGTGGTGGATTCCCCAACACTGGACACTTGTAAGATCCATCTGGACGGGGTGCTGGGCCATCTTGTCTAGAGCGTGCTTTTGCACTGAGAAAGACTGGACCAGATGATCCCTGAGGTCCCTTCCAACCTGGGATCTGACAGTTCTGTGAAACCTCATCTCATGACTCCAGGCTGCTGCCAGCACTCTAGGACAGCTTTGCCCTGGGACTGGATGTAACAAGGCCCTCCCTCTTCTTCACACCGAGGGTTCACATAAGCCTGCAATATCACTGTACTGAATATTTAACACTTGGGTTAGTAAGAACGAATTCTCGCCTAGAGATAATGCTTAAGACTCTCTTTGATCTGTGTTATGTCATGTCTTTATTGTTTTGTATTTTTATATGTTTTTTTAATGCTCCCCAAAGTTACCTATCCTTTCCGTTAGCTCCTGGGTGGGTTACTGCAGAGGTGAACCTTGAAGACTCTTCATGTGGCAGAAGCGCATTTGCTGCCTTCCAAACACTGGAGGACAATTGGACCGAAGGATAATTGAGCCAATGTCCTGCCTCCAAAGGTGAACGACGGCAGACACCACGGGAATACCATTAACATGGAACAAGTGTGACGTGATACAGCCCTGACACTCTTCCAGCTTCTAGAAATCCACTGCACAGGGGATCCAAGACAGAGATGGCGGCTGTGCTTCTACAAGGTTTTGATGGAAATTTTTTCCACTGATTTGTTCAGTTGCTTCTTGAATTCACAAGAGCTTTAGCACTCGCACCACCCTGCAACAAAGCTTTCCACAACTCATCTTTGCTGCATGAAAAACTACCTCCTTATGTTTGATCTAAACCTTTCCACTGTTATTTTGAAGCTCCATGGCTCTGGTATTAGAAGAGATTGTTCACAATTTCTCCCTACTCCTGTTCTTTATTTCACTAATAACTATATGAAGTGTGCAGCAGATGGGATCCTCGGTATCAAAACCCAACACCATCCCACTGAACTGTCACAATAGCTCAAAAGCAGATGAGAACAAACTAAAAAACCACAGAATTAAATGTTGAGAATGGACAGACTTCTAAATTTCATCAGTTTCTCAGAGGAACAAAGTTTTGATCAGCAGGTATTTCAGGAATGCTGAAAGATTAGATTTTATGAATATAAGTCTTCTGGAAAGTTTCCCTTATTTTCTTTTGGCCATTAGATCAGCTGAAAAAATATAGCCATTTATTTTGTTCTTATGCTTCCAGAAATATAACTGGGCACAAGCGTACCAAATTAATCCAGGTCTGTGATTAAGCAGAAACTGAACGTGGATCACTTTCAAAAGCACTGGAAAAGCACTGGCATTTCCAGTATCCCGGCCTGTGGCTCACTACAGTTATCAGTCCTTCTGAACTCGGAGAGATGTGTGCTGAGTGCTGGTCGAGGCTGCAAGAGACTTCAGACCTTGCTCTCCTTTACATTTATTTAAGCAGTAGTTAGTGAGACAACGGGATAAATCCTGTCATCAGTAAGACAGTAGAGTCACCAGGCGTTCATTGTAACACCTACCAATACACCTGTCTAGGTCACCTGCTCAGATGCAGAAAAGAGTAAGACTTCAGTTAAATAAACCTGCCGAGCCTCTGTATTCCTTTTTATCATTATTTTTAACCTATCGCCCAGAATGATGGAAAAGGAGTCCTCAGCCTCGAGTACGGAGAAACATAATGGTGTACATTCCTCTAAATTTAATGCTGCTGTTTCCAAAGGAGGTAATAAATACCAAATGAACAGAAGAGCTTCGAGTATGCCACCAGCATGGATTGCCATTTAAATCCTTTCCAATTATAAGAACAATGAGAGCATGTGCCTGGAAAGGACTTTGGGGATATCCTTTCCACCTCCCCCAGCTATGCGGCCGCGGGCTGTCAGGCAGCTGGGCGGCCCATGCCATCAGCAGGTTGGCTTCCAAGGCGCCCACAGCGAACAGAACGAAGCCACGGATCCTCCGCGTGCCGCACGCGGCCACGCCAGGGAGCCAGGCACCGACATTCCCAAGCTGCGTGCATAGGAAATGACAGACAGGCCTCACTCCAAGAACGTGCTTAATCTTCAGCAACATGGAGTTAAGCAAGGAGGAGTCTGGTCTCCATTTTAGCAGACTGGGAGCACTGGACTGTATTAAACAGACACAGTAGCTTTCAGGTACTGCCTGTGCAACCGTCACTGGGCAAAAAAGGAAAGTCAAACACTTATACCATTTCCACACCCCGCTGTATCTAATACGCTCCTTAAGGTCCCAGCAAACCACCTCCTATCAATCTGCAAAATTTACTTTAAAGTTTGAAGTTAAGAAATACTTGAGATTAAGCATAGGTTTAGGGGCACTATTAAATCTAGATGATACTCTGCATGAAAAAGTAAGAGTTCACTAAAGCACCACATTTTCCTTTCCTTTTCCTCTGTTCAATAGAAGTGGATATTTGAAAAGGGCACCTTATTTCTATCCTGCATTTACTCCACATCACAATCGTTAAATTAAGTATTGGGATGATTTGGGAGATTTGGTGCTGCTGCCCTGTTACAGCTGGATGCATCTCAGGAGGGCAGAACGTGCTGGGGAAGACTTCGGAAGACCTGCAACAATCTTCCTGTCCTTCAGAAACCAGGAAAGAGGAACTCTATACTACTTTTATTTTTTTTATTCTTCATATTTGTTCACATTTTTAAATACTTATGAATTCTGTATCATCCCAGACTGCATTTTATGAATGCTTATGAATTTCCTGGTAAAATGAAGAATCAGGACAAGTTAATAGGAAATGGGAGATATCCATCTTCCATAAGAATGAAATGTAGTTTCCTTCTGCAGATGGTTCAATGCCGTTGGCTACCTGCCAGCTTCTGTTTGGCAATAAGAAGATCAGCAAGTATAAATTAAGCTTTATAAGCACCAGCGTACACCTCCTTATTCTGCTACCTTTGGCAAGGATGGGTCCAAACTGTTCAAGAAAACATGTTTCAGATCTCAGCTTCACTAGCACTGAGACCTTCAGCCATTATTTTCACAAGGGGGGAATGTCCAGTTCTTGAAAGTCACACTGACACATTCACTGCTGACCAGGGAAGGATGTCTCCTTCAGCTTAAAGAACACACTGGGCCTACTTAAACTGATCCAGTATATGTATTTACTGAGCAGTTTCAGCAAAATTTTGGCTAAAAGATAATGCACGCTGCTTAGTTAGCTGAAACGGATTGTAATCCCCACATTTTTAGCCTCCTGCTGTACTCCACAGTCTTCCACCCCTTCCTCGGAGCAGCAAAGTCACCAGGGATCCAGTCTAGCTCCTGCTGTACTAGACTGTACGACGGCATCCCGGTGGGGTTTGGTGTGAGCACAGATGGGAGGTGGCAGAAGGAAAAAGAGCATATTGTGCTTTGCAGACCGTTCTGCCGGGGGGGTCTGGCAAACAGGCAGGCCGTTTGGCTTGTCCACAGTTAAACCTCAACAGCTCATTGACAAGTGCTGTAACAACCATATAGGAAATGGAAAACAATGTAAAAACGAACGAGAAAAGGGTAAAGTGCTCTCAGGAATTTTGCTCCTGAAATCGATTTCACATTAATTACTCACTAGCAACATTGGAATAGATGTATTTGGTTTTAGCCAGGCTGCTATTTTGGCAGGGTATCTCACCTTGCTTTCTCCTCTCGTTCTCTCATATTTCTATGAGATACTCACTGCAGGTTCTGTGTCAGCTCATTTAGGACATCTGTGTCTCCTAGGGCTAGTCCTATTGTCAAGGGACACACACTTGTAGGAGATTATTCATTTTAGGATAATCTGACTCATGCCCTAGGAACTTTTCTCTGCTGACTGTACAAATCCCGGGCTTACAGGCTCTGCAGGGTGCAGAGCTGCAGCAGATGTCCACATTCAGTCCCTCTCAGAGATACAGAGGTTGGGAGTCTTCTCACCTCGCTTCAGCCAAAAATACAGTGCCTGGTCTCACTGCAGACCATGGGAAGAGAAGTAGGCTTCCGAGCACCCCTGAGCTCACCGGAGCAGCCCATAAACACTGCAGTTCTCCTGGACTGGAACACCCACAGATGGGTGTCATTTAAAACAGGACCCAAAAGAGACTTAAAAAAACCCCAAAAGCACTACACATACAAAACAAACTGAAGAAAGCTAATACAGAAAAATGTGAATGTGAATGTAGTCTAGGTGCGCAATTACTTGATTCCAAGCTATTTTCAATTCTAGAAAAGTCATAAATCATTATAAACGAGACTTACAGAACCCCAACAGTAGGACTGTAACGCACTTCTGATTTGAAATTGCATATAATTTGACAAAATTTTATCAAGGCGGGTGTTTCCTTGATGGAAATTGCAGACTGAATTACTTGAGAAAATTCCTTCCTAAGCATTTCCTCCATTTCTGAAACATGTACGTTTTCCACACCCGGATGTGGTTGTGCCATTCTCATTAAAATCTCTGCAAACGAGGCCAACTTGAGAGCCACAAAAAACCCCTCATTTGCAAATGCTCAGTAAAGAACGGCTAGAAGGTCAAACTTAAATTTCTTCAAGAGTCCTAAGCATAGAGTGCTGCAAGGCCTAGGAGCTTCCCTTCCAACGGCAATTCTGGAAAACTGCAGATAAGGCTCTGAACAAGCCTGGAATGGAGGAGAAAGAGAGGCAGGCGGTAACAGGGCCACAAGCTGGCAAGGACCCTGAGTTAGTGGGGATTGCTGAATTGCTTCTCACTCACAGCGTGTACTTGAGTCAAAAAACCCAAATTTGAAAACCAAGAGATAATTATTGCATTTGCAAAATACACCCAACTAGGAGTAGCTGTCAGCATACGGGAAGACAGGACTAAAAAGCAAACTGCTCTTGACAAATCAAAGAAATCTGGAGGAAAACTATAAAGAAAATAGTTCAATAGGGATTCTAAATTAGTATCAGAAATCCCTATTAGACAAACTACTGGACAAAGAGGTCATGGGAGACACTTTCACAGGGATACTGTAATTCTGCAAGAATTCTGCCTTTCAAAAATAATCCTAAAATGGTAAAGGAAGTCCGTATGCAAAGACTACATATCTTTTAAAAGCAGTTAAACAGCAGTAGACCATGTTATATAAAAGAGGAAACTACCGCTCTAATAATCATTTCCAGTCTTAAAATCCCTATATCTGGAAAACATATATATACAATCCCTATATCTGGAAAACACCAAAACTCTTCAAGTTCACCAGAAGCACTAATTTCTTCCACGGTGCTTTCTAAGAGTAGTTTTCAATTTCTGCTATTTTCTTGGAGGTTTAGCTGAGAGATGTGGGTTATGCGTTAAACACTGATGTGTTAGACACTGGAGAGAAGATAGAAGGATTTCTGTGCTAGTGTTTCTAAAAAGATGTATACCTTTGAGCAAAGAGAAGCCTGAGAAGTTACAAAAGGGGGAGGAAATCACAAAAAAAACCCTGGAATCTCTTTTGCAGCCACAGCTATTGCCGTCAGAAGATAGAACTGAAAAGGAGACTTCCTTCATCCAAGTTGTGCAGCATATGCCAAAATGCCTAACTGCAGGATCGGATACTGACCATGGAACAGTTTCGAGGTCGTTTCTGCCCACAGCAGGCCCCCAGAACATAGCTGCACTCAGCATTTTCATACAGACCGAACACAGGCCGGGGCAGTGAATCGACCCCTTGCTCCTCTGCCGCCCTGCTCTCCCTGGTTATTGACCCACAGGTTCTCAGTTTCCCGCTGAAGGTCAACCCCAGCCCAGGGTGGCAAATCACACGTTATCCTACTCCCTCCTTCTGTCGCACAAAGCAGCACCTGCACTGGCAAACCTGCACAACCTGGCACAACAGCATTGCCTCTTTGGCAAATGTTCTCATCCCATTACTAATAAACTGTGCTTTTAGTAGTATTTCCTTTGAGGAGACTCTTCCAAGTCACCTAGATTCCCTACTCCTAAGCATAGCTGGTTCTGTCAAGCACTCTGTGCAGCTTCCCTCCAATGAAGTCACAAAAAAGAGACGTTCCAAAACCAACTTGTATTCTTACCCAAGTTCTCATTTTGACAATTGTCTTGTGGTTTCACCTCTTTGAATTCAACGTAGACAAAGTTGCATGTGCTCCTGACACACCGTCACAGGGTCACCATGCATCACCAAAACCCATGATACACTTGTGGAGCATCCCCATGCCCCAGGGTTACAAAGCCTTCCCTCCATCCTGCCTTCTGGACTTTCCACAGCCACATTAAGGAGATTTTGACCAGTTTTAGCCAGGAACTATCAACAGGCTCCTAGAGCATCACAAGTTTCTTCCCACACCCTGCAGGATTCTAGAACTAATTTCTTCCTGTAGGTAAGACTTTGTCTCAATATTGGGCTCTTCAAACCTCACCCCACTGTTCCTATTTCATTCTCTTCTACTGGTGATGGAAAAGTTGGGAACTAGAAAGCAGACAAAATTAGAGTAACTGCCACAATCTTAATTCCTGTTTAAGCATCTTTTCATGCAGAAGACAAGGAGACGTCTCCACGTCAGGACTCCCATTAACATCTTCCTACAGTGATAAATGGTTCAACTCCACAGATGGAATCAAAAGGGGAGACAGAGTTTTACCTGCTCAGTGGGAGGAAGTGAGGAGACATGGGCTGATTCAGGAGACAGAGGTGACTACTCCTTCCTGCCACCTACCCCTTCACCAATGAGCCATCTCAAGTTTACAAGTGATTAAATTAATATAGCAGATCTCCTCAAACCTGGCTTTTTCAGCTGAAAGTGTGAAAGAAAAAAACATCCAAAAGCATACCATCTGTGCAAGACAGCATATAGAAAACTGAGTTTACACAGATGGGACATATCACACGCTCCCTTATGCCTCTATCAACACAGCAGCTTTGCAAATCTGCCCTAAATAAAAACAAAATTGACAACACGTTATGTCTGAGGCCAGCAGGGCTGCGCATGTACTTGGCAGAGTTTGGATTGTTCTCTCCACTTTTAACAAACAACTCACTTATAAATGGAAAACTTGCTAACGTTCAAGTATTCTGCTGTGTTCAAATGTCAGGACGATTGTATTCAACTAAGTCTCCTGGAGGGATCAACTAATTGGCCATCAAATTCATAGGGATGAAGCTGTAGGTTGCTTAAAAACTAGCAGGACATGACACAGCCTTCTTAGGATCCACAGCAGGGACAAAACTGATCTGGAACATTTTCTAGTTCTATTAACTCTTTACCAACACATAAAAATACTTTAAAGATGTTCATTTTTCCAAGTTACATTAGGTGAAGAATATAGTTGAACAATATAGCTGAACGCATATGGAAATGCTTAAGCAGCAGCTCCATTTTCTGTCCAAGAAGTCTGTAGACAAACACAATAAACTGAAGTTACACACATGACAACTCAATGTACTACACAAAAGAAAGAAAAAAAAAACAACAAAAAGAAGGATAAAAAAAGGGTTTTCATAAAAAACAAATTTATTTTTCAGGAGCATCTGAGAGAGGAGAGAGTAGCTGGAACAGACAAGTACAGAATTAGCAAAATACAGTTAAAGTGAATAAGGCACCAAAGTCTGGCCACACCACGTGAGGTGGCATCACCTAGCGCGTACCGAGTCTGGGACGGTGGTCAGTGGCCAATGCCTACGGAAGAGAACTAGGCAGCTGTACCCCCAACACATTCCTCGAGCCCGCAACAACTTGTAGCTCAAGATTTCCACATGCCAGGTGTTGGTTGAAATAGACTTTATAGATCTTTCTTCCAAGAATACATCCTACTGCTTTCATGCAAATTCTCAGCACTAGAATCTTGTTGCAACAGCTGCCACACTGTATTCACCGTGCAAAGAAGTATTTATTTTGAACTTCCCACTCCCATTTGATGTACCATTTTATTTTAGGGAATGAAAGAGAAATGGGGAATGATTGCTTATCTTCTGTCCCACTCAGGCATCTTTTCTTCAGGCCCTGCCATCCTTCATTTGCAAGCTGTTCCATAATCTGTTACTGGGGGAGGCAGTACCGCGTTTAGCCAGAGCTGTAAACAGAGATAATTCCATTTTCTCACATTACTCTACACTTACCAATGTCAAGTTTAACCTGTTAGTTTATTTTCCAATCACACAGTACCATAAGGCAGGTACTTTTGCAGCTTTAGAGTTGCCTATGCCAAAGTACTTCTAAATTCTCCGACTTTGTTATTTCTCTGTCCATTGCCTTCCACAGATCATCTGTGAGAGCGCTGAGCAGCACAGGGCTCCTAAGACTCCTGCGTCACTCGAGAGGTAACCACCCTCTATTAGAACAACAATTACTGCTACAGTTTTTCTCACCTTTTAACTGGTTTAACAGTTTACTGAAGACCATTCTTTCTTATCCCCAGAAAGACCAGGCGCTTTAAGAAGCTGCAGCAAAGGACCATGTCAGAAGCTGTTTGAAAATCTGAGGATCCCATACACACTGGAACACCCTAAGCCAGATGTTTACTGAGGCTTTCAAGTCCTTGAAGATTCATCAAGTGCAACTTCCTTTCACAAAAGACATGACTCCTCCATATTCATATAAAATCATGTGCCAAATAATTCTAATCTATATTATTCTTTTGACGACGCTGCACAATACAAAGCCAGATTTCTGTCTGCTGTTCTCCAAGCTCCCTGGAACTCTCTTGCAAGTTGGCATCATGTCAGCCCTATCTATTTATCCTCTAATAGGGCTGAGGAGGTTTTAATTGAAAGGCTGCACACAAGTGTTAATAATTCAACAGTTTATCCGTTGAAGCCCTCCTGGGCTCTAACATCCTGGTCCTTGCAGCCGGTTGTTGCTCACTGTGTTTTAAAATTCTTCCATTAACAGTTGGGTTTGAGATGGGTTCTGGTGAAAAAAAAACCCATGAGGACTGTAGATGCCTCAGAAACTCATTTGCTCTTTCTGGCACTCCTCTCTTTCTGCTTCATCTTCTGCAAGTGATTCTTTCACACCCTCATCTTCAAGCGTTTTGCAAACTTTTAGACAAGCTTCTTATTCCCAACATATTTGGAAAAGAACTGTTACTTTTTATACTTTCTCAAAGCTGTTCCTCTAAGTTTTTGGCATTTCAAAGTGTTTGTTCTTTTCTGTCTTCCTCACTTGGTCATGACTTCAGCTTTTGGAAGGATGCCTCTGCCTCTACAGCTTTTCTTCCCTGCTGTTTCACATCATAACTTCTCTCTCTCTCAACCGGCTTTTGATAGGGCCGAGGCATTTGCTCTGCAATATACTGCCTTTAAATAATCTTTCCACTACCTACAAGCATTTCACCCTTTTCATTGCTCCTTTCAGTTTCTTTTTAACATCCTTCCTCATTCTGATATACTTTCCCTTTTGAAATCAAGTATCACTCCACTGAAGTTTTTGGCCTGGATTCCTTATGCAAGGAACATGGGTGTTCACACTTACGGAGGGCCACGGGCAGTAAAATTTTGTACTAAGTTCTGCGCAATCCCCAGGAGAAAGTCGAAAGTATCTTCCTCTCTCTGGATTCCCTGACCAGATGCTTCCCAAAGGTGTCATTCTTGATGCCTAAAAGCACTGGCGTGCCAGTTTTCTCCCATTGTGTTTCCTACTTTAAAGCTACATACTCTGTATTCTATACTTCTCCTATCTACAAGTTCTGAAATTTCCAATCTTAAGGACTTAATACAGTTATTTTCCTGAATTGACACTTAGCTTTTAGACATGGGACTATTGCCCCCCATGGGTTTGAACCACTTTGTCATTTCTGTGTAACCTCTAACTTGGCACGAGGGTGTTCCAGTTGAAGGTTTCCTTCCATCAACTGTCTTACAGCCCTATTCAACAGTCTCACATAAAAACCAAACTCCCTTGGTCATCCACGTTATTTCTTAAGACTTCACAGTCTGTCTAGAAATATATACACGTTTGGTCCAATTTTCTTCATTTTCGTGTTCTGTCAATGCTAATCTAAGGGGGAAAACTGTCATATGATGCAAACTTTCAATGTCAAAGCAAACATGGTGGCTTTATAAAGCAGCTATGTTCAAGAAGAGCTGGGAAATGTTGCTTGAATGATTATCTGATAAATTCTTGGACTTCTGAAATTTTTCCACTATTACTTGCCAACAAAAAAGGCTACAGATATGTATGATAGGAAAAAAAAGAACAGTAAGTGTATTTTCTACTAGTTGCTACAGACAAGAGACAAACCCTAGACTAATTAAGACAGCAACCCCAGGGGAAGGAAGGAAATCTTCTGATGTCTTGATTTTGGGGTTAACTTGTAGATATTTTAGAAAATTTTATGAACATGAGAATGTACTTTGAAATTTTTCTATATTCATTATAATTTCAATGTGTCCCTGAACCCCCACACTAAAATACACGAGAACCGACCCAACCATCAGCGCTTCTTAAGCCTCTTAAGAAGAAAAAAACTGTCAGGTAATTTATCGTACAGAGCTACATGCAAGTCTAGAGGGGTAGAAAGCCAGTGGAATCAGTAGAGAAAGGCTGCAGCTACTGGACTAAGTAACTTGTTTAGATACTGAGAAAGAGAAGCGCAAATGTAGTTAGAAGCTGCTGTTGGATTTTGTTTCCTGTCNCTTTCAACCAGTTCTCTACCCACCCCACTGTCCAAGAACCTGCCACTCTTGAAAAGCAGACAGTCCAGCTTGTTTCTCGGTTTATCATGTTGAGTTTTCCTTGTTCATTCTACAGAAAATGTGAAAGTTATTAATTACTCTTCAAGAAATGAAACTGGTATTTAGCTATTATTCATTGTCTAAGTACAGAATAACTGTTTGCATTACTTCTGTTGTGCTGTTCTTAGTAAATACATAAACATCAAGAAAGATGAATCCACAGGACAGAAAGAGTTCTGCTCATCGCAAGATATTAAAAATAATTGCTCTCTTTGGAAGTTCAGGATCAAATCCATCACTGAATTAAACATTTGCTTTAGAACCTCGAAGAAAAGCAACAAATAACAGGACCTTGTAAGCGGTTTATTTTCGTTGCTCACTGAATAATAACTATGACAGTTATTTAACCCTCTCCCAACTCTTCCTGTTGGTGCTGATCAACTTTGACAGCCCAAAATAGCACGTCAGTAAGAAAATAAACTATGATGAAAGCTTCTCATTAAGCATGATTTTTGTTTTTCAAATATCTGCTATGCTAATACTACTGCCTTTTAGCAAACTATTAAGTGAGCAAGGTAAGAAAATTGCTGAAAAACTGAATACTGGACATAATGTTACAGGCAACATTTTTAGGTCAAAGGTTAAATCTTCCAAGAAGAAAAGACAAAGTTACCAGAGAGAGAACAAAAAGCATCAGCCCTCATATTATACACACAGGTTAAACATGTCAGATGAGTACACAGCGAGTTATAAAACAGGATTTAGGCATCAGTAAATATTTAAGTTCATCCAGCTGAGCCCTCCATTACCCTACCTGTGTTCTGAAGCTGCTAAGGTTGTATAGACAAAGACACCCTTATCATACCTATCACTTGATAGTGAAAGTGATGAATGTTTTCCAGTTATTGCACTATATTTCATACCATATTTTAAATCATCTTGAGCAACAACTACTACCCACTGGTCTAAATCACACCACAGAAGCCGCAGAATCTGCCAGTCACTTATCCAGCACTGACTCATCCCTAGAGGAAAAGCTACGGGCCTTGCAGTTACACGTTTCACAGGGTTTCAGAGTTCAACATCCAGCAATATAGAAAATAAAAAAAAGAAAGGCAGGATCCCAGGCGAGCCAGATCCACCGCCTTCCATGGCCTTTGCTACTCAAAGGAGTGACAGTAATCCTAGGAGAGACTTTTTGTCACATCTCCGAGATGCGGCTGCAGGTACTGTACCTGAACCCCACCACACGCTCCTGTTACGAATTTACAGTTGTCTGCTTAAACCATTTACAGTTTCATTTACCATTTATAATAACGCCTACCAGCAGAGTAACAAATACTGAGGGTGGCAAATTAACATAAAAATAAAGGAACCTACAGGACACCGTGAGAACAGGTTTAAGGGGGAGGGAAATGTTTACATCATCCTCCAGAGTAAGCTGAAGGAATTCTCAATGCTCGGGACAATATGGCCCAAGGGAAATGGTAATGAGAGAGAAATAAATTCTTTCACCTCTGGGTTGAAATCCAAGTCAGGCTGGTAGTAGCCAAGAACCATTAGCTTAACATCTGCTAGCTGTTTGGTAACCCATGTGAAGTGAGTTATATTCCTCAGTGTCCACATCACAGTCCCACTAATTGGCACCACGTTGGCAATCTAAACAGAGAGGTTAAAGTCTGAGCGTACAGCAAGCATGAACTACAAGATTAGTCAACTTCAGTTTTGAGTACAGATGTGATAAATTATATGTTTGCTATATGTAACTCCATCTAATTGCCCCACCATCCTGTTCTGCCCTCAGAATAAAATTGTAAATCCAAGCAAGCCAACAAACTGTCAGCATTCCCTCGTCAGGCAGGCAGTTTCTGAATTACTAAGACACAATATTAAGTTCATTACTATTCAAAGCTCTTAAGCAAATGCTTAAATTTTAAGCAAAATACTGTACAGCATAAAGTTAAGTATGAGCTAAAGTGTCTGAATAATAGGTACCGATAACCACTAAAATAGTGTATTTTTCTTAACGTCAGTTTTAATTAAAAAATGCAACATTCACTCAATCTGCAGTAACGATATAGTCTTGTAAATCCCAAATAACAACAAGGCTCTTTTCTCTCTGCCTTTCCTTCTTCCGCAGCGTCCCAACAAAGAGAGAGTGTGAAGGAGCAAAGCTGACCTAAGAAAAAGACCAATTCACTTTTAGAAAATTATCCTTTGTGGTAAAACATCCCCACAGTACAACATCTGTGTCTGAGGACACAAAAAAAAAAAAAAGAAAGAAAAATTTATTATCTCCTAATAAATAGCAATAAGAGAAAATTGATTTTTCATATCATCTGTATATGGCAGCATAAAAACCAGTCTGCACGATGAAGGGAGGAAAGTCATGTTACAGTTTAGAAACTGTTCCTGATGTTTACACATCACTTCAGTTTAAAGAACTGCTTATGATGGGAACATGATGAAAGCTGTTGAGCATGAAGGGAGATATAAACAAAGCAGCTTTGCCAGAACTCTACCAGAAAACAGAATCCCAGAGTGAGTTAGTTTGGGAGAGACCTCGGGAGGTTTCCAATCCAATTGGCTGCTCAAAAGATGGCCAACTTCAAAGTTGGATGAGGTTGCCCAAGGATATTTTAGATGAAAGCCCAACATAGTACAATGCCCTGCAAAATCCACATATAAAGAAATTGTTCTTGCTAGCTGAATACCCCGTTCATTTACCACTGCTCTAGAAAGATTCATGTTCTAAGCTGGTTTGAGAAGTAATGATGGCTAGCTGCCATCAAGAACAGTGATAAACTGAAAAGGAAACAAACCTAATCTAAATATCCATTACTACCAAGGTTTGGAGAACTTCACTTGGTAGGATGCAGACTTGAGGACAGGAGCCTGTCTGAGAGAGCTTGGGAAGTATAATCCTCCCAAGGTCCATGTTTTATCTTATGTTGGGAAGGTACACTCAGCCCTCATCGAAAAACACGGGCAGTGACAAAAGACCCCTCTGCAGGAAAATAACCCAGCCCCCAGTGAGGCTGCATTCCACGGCCATGTTCAAAGGGATGGATTTTTTTCTTGTTGTGCAAGGAACACTTGCAGAGTTAACATCCAGAGACTCTGACAGCATCTAAGTTCCTTTAAACAGGAACAGTCTAATTCTTTTAGCACAGGCTGCTAACCATCACCTGGCTTTCCTCTCCTCTGACAAAGCCAGACCAGCTTCTACTAAAAGATGCTGCCAGACCCTAGTGTCTGTACACATGCTGCCGAGGATTCTGTGGGCTTTTTCCAAGAGCTTGGTGGACCAAGGGATCGGCCTGATGCAGCAAGACCACTCCTTCCCCAGAGCTGCAGTCCCACCGCCTGCCTCAGGCAGCAAAGACACAACCTTCTTTTCCCCGTCACTGCCTACTAAAGCCTCTAAGGTATATCTTTTCTTACTCTCTTCTGTAACTTTGAGAAGTAGAATAGGATTGTGCCAAGTTTTTTAAACGCCAGACAAATTCCTTCTGCTTGAAGATGCATCACTATTAGCTTCTTTTAAAATCGCACCACTGCAAATAATTATATTGACATTTGAGGTGGGATTTGCTGTGCTGACATCTGAAAAAGAATTAAGGGAGATTGTGATGATTGCCAGGAGCCACACACGAGCTGGAAGAAACCAGGCTAGCACCAAAGACACAGACAGTGCATCTGTTCAGCTTTGGGCTGCACTCAGCCCCTCAAGCTGCCAGATCAGGACGTACCAAAGTAAATTTGCAGAGCTGACTCATGGTGCGACAGGAGTTAGTTGCATGATAAGGTCCTAGAAAAGGTTATAATTAAACAATGTAGTGAACTGCTTTACTGAGCAGCTCTAACATGCGCTTCTGAACCCTCATGCAGATATCAAGTAAGCATTGATACTCAAATAAATGTTTTCTCACAAAACCAAGTATAGAAATAATACCAAATTCATGAGTTTCCTGAGAGTAATTCCTCTCCATTTGAAAAACAGGAGGGGTCCAAGAAAGAAATCCTTCTCTGCAGGGGAGGGAGGCAGGAAGGAAGGAAATGTGAATTACATACATCTCTGTGTAAGTCCCCCTTTTAAAAAAAGGAAGGAAATTAGAGTTAACTAAAAAGACCGTGTTAAGCATCACTGCACAAGCTGGGGAAAAAACCCTAGGAAATCCTGGCTAAAGATCATGCTGCCTCCTCCTGTCACTGTTGGGCTTTCCACAGTCACTGAGACAGGCAGAGGTGAAAGGTCCATTTTTCACTCCTTCATTTGCAGCACCACTTTGAAGTTACCTACAAATCATTTGATGGCCACCTCTCCTTATGACATCCTATGCTTTTTTGTAATAGGGCTGTTAAAAAACATGTGTTTTCACTTTTTCACTTTTTTTTTTATTAAAAAAGGATAACTCATAACTGAGCAGAGACAAAGGCTCTGTTGATACAACAACATGTGGATTAAATCTGAAAGGAGAAAAAAAGCTGTTCTATTAAACTGACAATCCTACACAGAGGCCTTATATCTAAATTGGTGCAATAAATCAGTAAGAAAGATTTTTCTTTAGCTGAAACAACCATTTGTTTAGGCATGGAACAAGAGCATTTAAAATTGCTCTGGACACTATACACAAAAGGGTTTCTTCAGTTTTGTTCTTTTTTTTCTTTCTTTTGTGTTTTAAGTACATCCCCAAAGTTTTACATTTGCTTCACTTAAAAATATTTACTTCTTGGCGCTTAAACCTATGACAAGTCAGCCAGCCAGCACCACTGGCCTCTTAGCTAAACTGCTTCTACTGAAAAGAAAAAAGGAAGAAAAAAGTGGGGGGTGGGGGAGAAGGAAGAAAAATTGCTTACTCCATTTACATGATTACATTAGGCAGAAGACTAGCCTAAACTTATGCTTTCCTCCATTATGTTCCTCTCCTGTATTTCTGTAAAGACACGTTCTACTTTTTACCCTAAATTCTATTAGTAGTGGCTTCTTCACTCTAAGTTAAGCAGAAAACACTCTCCAGTGGTTGCTCCCTCCCCACAGCAGACAGCAATTTGTCCCACACCACCTTCTGAGAGCAACACAACAACCTGCCATACCAGAATGTCAATCTGGAGTTAGGCTAACAGGAGGGAGATGCTCAAGAAACTACAGTCACAGCACCATCCTCAAAATCCTGCCCAGAAATATGCATTTGGTCTCCAGATCCCAAAAAGGGAAGCTGCTGCTGATGCACAGTGAAAACTAAGGAGGGCTTGGCAGGACATTTTAAGTACAACTGATTGTAACTGTAGACGGGATCAAGAACTGCAGCCGTCTTTTAATAAAAATCAGATGGTACCTGGAACTGATTTCAGAGCTAAAGCACAGATGACACTAGAATCTATTAACTACATTGACTACATCATGGCATGAAGATGGCTTTGGCTAATCCATGCAAACATGTCAGCACACAACTCCAGCTAGTCTTTAAAGACTGACAAAGACCAAAACATAAATCATCATAAAAATAAACTTTTAGTTCCACAGAAATGTTGTGTGAGAAAATATTTGTACGAGATGCTTTTCAACACTAGAAGAAAGCATTTCATGCGAGCGCGCTGGACCTCCTCTTCAGCACGTTCTGTAGATGTCACTGGCTGCTACATTACTGTTATGTTTTAGAACACCCAAACTACATGTGTGGTAAAACACATGAGAGGGCATCTACAAATGGGACAGAATGTAACACTATGGGGGTGAAGATTTTGGCTAAAGCCTCTGTCATTCAAAATGTCATTTCTAATATAATTTACAGAAATGACAAGAGCTGAGCTTTTCAAAACTATTAAAAATACAACCCAAAGCCCTGCAGATGAAAATGCTTTAGGGTCAGTAACTGGCTTTTTCTAGCAGGGAAGCCCTTATTTATTCCTTTTCACCTTCATTTCCATTTGGCAGTCAGGGCAAATAAAAGTTTCCTCAGAAACCAGAGCTGATGTGGTCACTCGGGTGCCATCCCTGACAGCCTGGCCGACCAGCCTGCCTTGCCTCCTGCCCTATTCCCAACTGCCCCACACAATCCAGGGGCCCACAACAGCCCCGGGGTGAGCTCTGGGCTGCCCACGCTCCCTGACCCACTGCCTGCGCCCCAGAGATGCTGCTATTGCCACCGTCCCACGAGAGGCGGTGGGAGATGGGAAGCAGACCAGTTACTGTGCCGGCAGGGAGCCCAGCAGCTGTTTGGAAGGGCTGCTGAGCCAAGACCTCGCTGCAGGAGCTGCTCACCTTGTTCCAATCATCTGCCTTACAGTCAGCAGGAGCCTCTCCGCAGCGCTTCATTCCATACATCTGCAGCACCCACACGGTACCATGTCTCAGCTCAGCTCCTGCTGCCTCCTCACGGACCCTCTAGTTGGGACAGACACTAAAGAACTCCTCAGGAGGAACATCTCAGCCGTCTTTGGCAACCACACTGCCAACAAGCTATCAAGGAGCCATACTAGCAGGACAGAAAGAGGAGATTAAAAACTAGGAGAGGAAGAAGTTGGCCTGACAATTACATTTCCTTATTATTCTGCTTTAATTTTGGAGAAGCAGAGTCCCATGGCCATAGTTCTTCAGGACACCAAGCAAAGGTTGTAGCACAGAATCTGCGCTGACAAACTCTCAGGTTGCCAATGTGTACCATCTTTAACCCAGAGATGCTAAAGCTGTCACCTCTGAGTAAAGCTAAACCCCTGCTAAGAAATACGAGCCAGTCCCAGCTGGAGGGAATACTTCCCAGGAAGGAGAGGGGTCAGTCAGCCAGACAACTGGTTTCTGTCTATAGCTGTTACTGCCCCGTTCTGTGACCGCATTCATATCCCATCCCCGCGCAGCGCCTCTTCTCGAATCCTGGAGCGGCGCACAACGCTGCTGCTGAGTGACTGTGCAGAACCCAGCCACCACCAGTAACACTAGATGCAGAAGTGGGAATTTAGAGGGTAAATAAAACAATATATTAAAGCTGAGGTTTATGCTATGTAGGCATGGTTCCAGCATAGGAAACACACTCTTCAGTTCTGCCAAGCCTATCCAGTGGGGAATGATTCAGTGCTAATTGCTCAGAAAAATGTTTCAAGTTACACCGGTTTGGTATGCTTCTTTAAAAGCAAAACAAGGTATGTTTTGGACAAAGTTAAGATTATGTTTATGTTTACAGACAATCTGACTCCTGCATATAAAGAATGCTTCTCCTTGGACAAAAAACCCTAAAAACATCAAGAAAAGTCAAAAGTAATGCAAATGATCTGCCTCTATAATCTTGCCAGAACAGAAGCAGCACCAAAGCAGTTGAGCAAAATATCATGGTCTTAAATGTGACTTTCCCGACTCCTGCTTTCTTCAATATTTTATTTTTTAAAAACTCTGAAACACTTCAGATATCAAAGCACATGTGTATACATTGATTAATTGTCCCAGGGTAAAAATGAGTACCCTCTTCATTGCAGAAGGCAAGGGAAAGAAGGCACGAGAAGCTATTCATCAAAGGCACAGACAGAAGTGATGTAAGGGCTGGAATTAAAACCCAAGAGTTACTGAAGCAACTTACTCTTCCTAAAGAATTTCTTTTAAGATGATAGCAACAAATAAATAAAAAAAAAGGTTCTAAAATGGACCTATATTTAGGATCAAGGCAGTTTATGGGGTAAAGGCCATGAGAAAACCAAGTTATTCAAATTAATTAATCCATAGTTGGAAAACTGTAATGAATTACCCAATAGATTGTTGCTATGTTCCAGCACAAATACTAAATCAGCCCACAACGTAGTCAGTCTCGCCTGGCATCGCAAAACAGCGGAGTATA
The DNA here is from genome assembly GCA_013400135.1 of Rhinoptilus africanus. Classification (NCBI taxonomy): domain Eukaryota; kingdom Metazoa; phylum Chordata; class Aves; order Charadriiformes; family Glareolidae; genus Rhinoptilus; species Rhinoptilus africanus. The sequence goes on along the minus strand of VXBO01005766.1, from coordinate 89,590 downwards.
TAGGGCAATCCATCTCGAGCGCCATACTTCCCACTCGGGGGTGGCAAATTACATTGTCATCGGGACTTCTCGCTGCAGAGCCCCGGCGAATGCTGCCTGCCGTTATCCAGGAGTGCCCTCTAACGAAGCTGCGGCGGCATTTCAGAACATGGACAAGGGAGACCAGAAAAACCCAAAATGAGACTTTCCAGAAATTTCTCATTAAACACGAAGCCTTGTTTCCATTTGAGCAAAAGGGGAAAACAGATGATATAGACTAACTGGAGACTGCTCCTGCACAGACATTTTATATTTCCTTGCGTTACGCAGGCCCTCACTGGTAAACATCTCAGCAGGCAGCGGTACTAAAGAGAAAGGGTGCAGTTCTCCCATTCTGAGCGAAGGAAGGATACGGAATCAGATGGGCTCCTAGAGCAGCTAACCCAGCACAACTTTTTAAGGTAAACTGAGTTCTACGCAACCTACTTCATCTGTAAGGAACTGCTGGGTGACTTTTCAACACGCAGTTAAATCAATCTTTACAAATATAAGGGAATATTGTTACCTGAAGTAAAAGCCCTCGAAACCAAAAGTAGTTTAGAGAGGAGTTACTGCTTTATTCGACGTCGGGTGCTAAGGGGAAAACCCACAAATCTAGCACACCTTACTGGGGTATTCACCCATTATTTATACACAAAATATTCTCATTATTCCGCCTACCTAATACATAACTCCACCTAGGCCTACATATTCATCAGGATGACCGAATAGTCCTTTTTACCCGTGCGTATCAAACTTTGCTGCATCGGCAAAACACTTCTGCACAAGCGTGAGTGTCTCGGAGATCATTTGGGTGAGGAGACCCTTCCTCACATCATCCTTTTAAGGTACTGAGTCATCTCAGGACAGTAAAAGTGTGCTGTAAGTTTGCCAACTTCTTGAGAAGGTTCTTTGAAGTAGCCATAACTCTCTTTTAATTGGTACAGGAGCACCTATTTGACATATAGAAGAACCTTGGAGTGATTAACTACTGGTTGTCTCCTCATTATCACTATCTGTAACATCAGCTCAGTGAATAACTATTTCTACACAGTAAGAAGGTCAGTAATTAGCTATATTCTTACACAGTAAGAAAGTCAGTAAGAAACAATTATTTTAGAAACAAAGCACAGGCCTGCCTTTGGTAACAATATCATGAACGAAGTTCACAAATCAAAATGCAATCCTCATAAATCTATTCCCTGCCGTACCATAAAATATTGCTTATTTGAAAGGATGTCTTCATCTGAGAGTGGCCACACTAACTACAGTGATGAAACAGTATTTGCTGTAAGTTTGTACAACTGGCACTTGGTTTATTGTCAAGTCCCCTTTCACCTACCCACATAACCTAATAAAACATCCTGCAAAAAGACACGTTTGTCTTACTTTCAGAAACAAACTGCACACAGAAAAGCTGATAGTGATCCTCAGAAAATAAATTAATTTTAAAAATCTCAGTGACAAATTGTCTGAATAGAACTGTTCCACTTAAACAATCTTCCTAGAAATATGGAAGGAGGGGGCAGCTGCTCAGGGTGGGACCAGAACAGCCACAGCAGCCTGTCAAGTGCTGCCCGCATCCTCCCCCTGCCCTGCACCGAGGCACCCCGCGCCGCCGTCCCCCCAACACCCAAGCTACGAGCATAAGGTGAAAGAGATCCACGGAGTAATCAAGTTGAAAATGATCCTTTTCTAAGCTGTGAGAAGGGAGGCGAGCAAGGGGCAGGAATTCCTTAAGCTGCGCTGCCCCCCCTCTGCCAAATGGGGCATTTGCCCCCATGGTGTCAAACTCCCCTGAACACGCGTGTCCAGACAGACTCACCCGGGAGGAGGGCAGGAGGGTCTATCCACCGAGGGACGTCTGGGGAACTCCGCTGCCACCACAGAGCTGCAAGGAAGCAAACCTGTTAACGTGCCGCCGTTTTTGTACGCTGACAACATGACCCCTAAACCCACCTAAAGGCAACCCTAACTGGGGCACCGCGCTACCTGCTGCCTTGGAACCAGAGATGGCAGCCATCAAATGTGCTCTTCAACCACAGCCTGACATATCTGCCAACATTTTTACTTCTTTACTGTAATGTTAAGATCCTGTGGCTAAGAGTGAGGGAAGAGTAACGAGAACACCATCCTGTTGTTAAAAAATGTTCAGAGAACCATCGTCCTAATCCAGGCAGGTTATCCACGTTAACAAAGACAACACCATCAGGAAACCTCCACTCCCATCCACCCAGCGACCCAGTGGCAACGACTGCTTACAAAACAAAACCCAGACAATAATGCTTTCAACTACACGGATAATAAAAACCTGATTTGCACACTCTGAAACAGCAGATATTTACCCTGTAAAGCAAAATTGCACCCCCCTTCTCAAAAAGCCAAACCATTTCCCTTTAGTTTCTAACAGTGGCAGATGTTAGTCCCAAGGGAATATTTTCCAAAAATTTCCAGGCAATTGTATAACCTAAGAAAACCCACGTGGAGCAGTTCCATGCAGCATTTCCCAAGCAGTGCAGAATTCCTCCTGTGCTCGCTCTCACATTTTCAAACATTCCTCCCAGCACAGCTATGTTCCAGCCAACTTTTTTCCCTGACAGAACAGCTTATTCCTTGAGGAGGTTCAGGCAGAGTTTGACATTAAAAAGATCAACAGTGGAGAGACAGACAATGTCCTGGATGTTTGGAAAAAAAAAGACTTTTCTTTCATGAACGTGTAACCCAAACAATTTGTGTGAAAATCAAAACCGATCATAAAGTGCCTTTTGAAACATGTAGCAGAAACTTTCAGCAGGGAACAAAAAATGGGGAAAAACCTAAGAGCAGAAAAAGGACTGAAATTAGTAACTGAGCCACATGTTACATGTACAGCTATAGGGGTCACCCCTTCTATTGTAAAGTATTCTGCTTTTTGAAGGCAAGATGAGCAACAGCTGAGGATAAATCCCATTGTATGGGTGTAGCTTGCCATAAAACAGGAAAATACAGCATTACTTTCATCAGAAAAGAACAGCCTGCAATCACAGTAGGCACACATTTACACTTAACAAGACCATATCCTTGGCAGAGCCAGAAAGGTAGTAAAGAGGAATTTATTTAAATGCATGGAATACATGTAGAGCTAGAAGCTCCTCCGCTCTTGGTAACATCCACCAAGAGCCACGGTAACGCTGAGCTGAGCAGCACGCACTTCGTTAAACGCGCAGGAGGCAAATCTCACCTGTCCTGCCATAAACCTGCAGCTCTGCTTTCACCAACACCGAGCGGAGAATCTGGCTTCTGTGCTACCACAGAAAAAGAGGCTTTTTACACCATTTTTTGTTTCAGTAGGTGCCACCAGTAGCAGGGGCAGGCAGGGAACGCCGGAACAGCAGCTGCCAGCTCTGCACCAGGACGCCAGTGACCACCACACCTTAGATATTAGCCTCAAACTGATTCTAGTGCTGCTGCTGTTCAAATGTTCAGAGAACATAAACTACACATTTCTTTCTGCTTAATTCTTCCATTATTTGTATCTACTTTTTCTTCATTAGCAATTTCCTTCTGCTTCCAGATCCACAGTGTTGCAACTGTGCAGGGAACACACAGCTTTGTGCCAGTGGGATACACTGGTCAGAGAAGGAACAGGACTCTCCTGTTTCATAGCTGATGGGACAGAAGTAGAAGGATTTTTAGCTGCTTCTGGTGTGATCAGATTCCAAAACGCTTAACCTCTCTTTAGCTTCATCTGTCCACCTATTTCTTGCAGAACACATTGCAAAGGGGATTATTCTATAAAAATTAGTAACGTATGATTATTTTTGTCTTTAGAAACGTCTTTGACAGTAGGGATCACTTCAACCCTCAAACAGGTCTATTTCTACTTAGAGCCAACACCAAGGACTATGCCCAGAGCATCATCTCAAGCGAGTGGCGAAGTTGAGACAGACGTAGTTGTTAATTATGTATGCAGGGTTTTCTTGCTTGATTTTTCTGTGCAGACCATAAAGCACGACTTGCCCCAGTCCTGCAGCAGGCGGTTTGCACAGCTGGGCAAGGCCACACTGCTCCTGACTGCAAACAGCTGGAGAAGGCTCTCATCATCCAGGCTCCAGTTAGTGCCATTTGCTCATGTTGCAACACCAAACCTTCATGAGGATTCACAAGAGAAACAAAACTTTTATCCTCTGGGAAAGCAGCTTTCCAGACTTCTCTTCTGATAGAAACCTAACTGGAGTTTCCCTCCTGCCCTCCCTTATCCCACACATAGGCACTCCCCTGGCATTTTTTCCTATAGGAACTTCTCAGCTTCTATCACAGACATCTACCATAGTTTTTCCTACACTATATGTTTATTACATATGTATTCAATTAAAAGATGAAAATGCGAAAAAGCAAGATGTTCAGCCTTTAGTGGATCTCCTATTTCCGTCAGTATAGCTCTGTTCCTCCCACACGCCACTCGGGCCCCTGTGGCCATCCCTTCCCCAAGGGCAGCTGCTCGAGGAGGCTGTCATAGCATCAACCATGCTCAGACAGCTACAAAAGAATTCAGAATTTTTATTTTAAAGGTACTGGCATATTAGACAAACCTGGTAATTGGCTTCTGAATCAAATTATTAAAGCTTGGTTCAGGAGAAGAACACTCTCAATTCCAATAAAATGTCTCTGTCAACCTGTTTCTTTAGTTAGTCCAGAGGTGGCCTGTGCCCCCCATCCCCTCTCCTCCCCAGCTACAGCAATTCACACATCAGCAAGTTACTTAATGCAAGCTTGGGTAAAATTATTTATTCACAGAAGCAACTGCTTTGGTTGCTGTCGTGGTTTGGACTGGCCGCTGAAACGAAGGACAGATGCTCTCTTTTACTTGTGTCCCCTTCAGAGGAGGGAGAGCATCTCCCTTCCGGGAGAGCGGGATGAGAGAGAAAAGAGACTTACGAATTTAAAAAACCACTAAACTACTTTAATGAAGGTATTAAGAAAAAAAGAAAAAGAAAATAATGAAATATAGACAATATATATACATCAAGCTCCTAGGATGACGATGACTGAACTCAGCAACAGACAGGAACTGGATTCCGGACCTGGATACAGAAACGCACGGATTGGGATCAAAGGCAGGGTCCTCCTTGGACACTGGCCACTAAAGAAAAAGACCCTGACCCTTTGATCCCTCAGCTTTTACACTGAGCATGATGCAGGCGGGATGGAACACCCCACTGGTCAGTTTGGGGTCCCCTGTCCTGTCCGCTCCTCCCTGCGACCCCTCCGCGCTTTTCCACTTCTGACCCTCCAAGGGGGCAAATAACAAAGCGAGCTGACCTTGGTTGTTACAGCAATGAGTATGAGCCAGAGCCTCTCTGCATTCCATTCCTTGGCACAAACTACAAACAATCAGGTCTTATCACTCTAGGAGCAGACACTGGCAGAAAAATATGCCATTAATTTCAGAAAGTTCAGTTAGTTAGGTTTAACTGAAAAGTAAAATTACTGAACAGAAAATTGGTTCTGTTTTACTTCAAACCAGGACAGTTGTCATAGAGTATAAATGCACAGATCTGCTCCTCTTACCATTCTTACCAACTGCCAACTCTGCCTCTGCACTGAGATCCGAGCTGTAACGTCACAGAGTTCCCTGCAGGGCTGAACAGGGATCTCCCAGCCCGGAGTGTGCTCTCAGAGACACCACCTGCTTCTGCCTCCCAACTCTCTCCAACCTGCCTCTGGAGCACAACAGTAATTCCACTTGTTCCAGCTTTGCCAATTCCTGTTTGCCGTGCCTTACATTAAGGACTACTTTGTGTCGCTGGAAAAGGCACGATTTGAAGCGCTGCACTTTAGTCCCGAACTTCTGCGCCTGCCTTGCGCACTACGCGTTTTTCTGACGCAGCTTCATATGAGCAGCGTGTTCAGCTCCCCCAACAAAGGGAGCAGAGAAACGTTTGGTGCAACTGCTAAACTGTAAGAACCAACAAAACTTTGTGGAGGTGAGTGTTATGATTTCTAACAGGCAGCGTTATTGCCTTAAAGACTCCAAATAAGTTTTCTGATGGATCATTTACATGCCAGAATATGTATTTTGCTGCTTCTACTCCAGCATTTTGCTGGTGCTACTCCACACGCTAAAATGTGACTATTTCCGCTCTATTGCTTGCGTATACAGTGAGAAAAGCCATGGAACTTGAAGCCTCAGCTATTAGTGACGCTGGTGCCCAAAAGCTGACACACAGCCACGGGCAGGTGCCTGTTTCCATACAAAACCAGGGAGGCAGCAAGCCCTCAGAGCACACCAAAACACACAGCACTACATAAGAGGCAGAGTTTCACTATTCATGGAAACACACAGGGAGATTGATTGATTTATTTAAGAATTTTAATTAAAAGTCATAATTGCAGAATAAGTCAACAGAATCTCTAGCTGACCCTATCATCCAATATGCTTTTATAAAACCTACTATATTGAAAGCACTCTTGTCCGACTGAAACAATATATTGAGACAAAGAGATGCCAAAATCCCTTTACAAGAACCCAATGAGATAAAACCAGTGCCAGCAGAAAGTCCCAGCATGAAAACTATGCTCTTGCTGAGGGTGAAAAACTCATTTGATGCCTTAACAAATCAGACTTTGCTGGATCAGACTGCACAAATACGGAGAAGACACAATAAATAAGGGAGAGGATTCTCTGGACTAGTATAGCAACTCAGTGTCTGCTCTCTGTGGCCAAACCGATGATTTAAAGAACAGCTTTCCTCTGTAAAATCAGCATGTGGAATTCCCCCTTGAAGCAGAGCTTCATCCAAAAGCGTAAGATTGCTTAAACTTATCTTAATTTAGAACTACAGCCGTTTAAGCAACATTAAAAAAAAATAAATCTGCCATTTCTGCAGCCAAGTGTCCTAAGAAGCCGAGAGTCCCAGGTGACTCAGAGATAACCTCACCAATTTCCCCTGATCCACACGGGCACCCCTGCACCAGCAAGTTGCCCAAGATTTCAGGTTTAAGCCCATCTTCAAAATTGCTATAGTTTCAGCTGAAGAGCTCCAAACAATGCCAAGCCTTTAACCTCTCCTGTAAACTGTTCCTATAATTAACCGCCATCACTGCTAGGAAATTGTGTCACATTTAAAGGAATTTGTGTAGCTTTGACTTTCAGTTACTGGATCCCATTATGCCTTTGTTGGAAAGACTGAAAATATTCAGCCATCAGATAACTTTCCCATAGGCGTCGATTTCCACAGAGTGGCTGAGTCACTTCTCAGCCCTCTTCTCTTGAATGTGCCTGAATAAACTCAGTTCATTAAGTCCATTACAGGGCTTGTTGTCCAGAACCAGAGCATTTTTGTGGCCACCTCTGAACTCTCCCGTATTTTCATATCTTACTGCAGAGCTACCGTAATTAAGGATTATGTCCCAGTAGCCCATTCTAACACCACCATGTGTACACATACGAGCACTCCAACTTGATTCCCTTTTAAAAAAGAAAAAACAACAACAAATCAACTATTCCCACAACAGTGACGTTCAAAGTGTGTCACTGATACCACTAAATCCTGGAAGTCGCTCTCTGCCACCTCCTCGTTTCTGGTAGGAAGCCAGTGTGGTTTCTAGACTCTACACAGACTTTTTCATTGTATTAAGATCCTCGTCACACTTGGAACAATCTGACCAGGACGGTCAGACCAGACTACAGCTGTAATGTTTTGTCACTGATCATCTCACCTATCTGCCATCAGTAAACTTTAACAGCGAAGGTGATAAAGGTTCTTTTGGGTAACTAAATCAGTATTAGTATGCAAACAAAGAACTGGTAAGTGGAGGAGTGGAACAGAAATAGCCCGGTCATTTATGTTTTCCAATTAACAATCAAGATGCAGGATTTGTTCCTAAAGTCATTCTTAAATTTGCCTTGCTGCCAGACAGTGCTACCTTTGTTTAATTAAATTGTCAGACCGCACTAGAGTGAAATTCCTCAGAGAATGTGAGGTATGTGACACTAACTGTGTCATCACTTGACTTAACCAGATCTGGACATCCCCTCTCAAGAAGGAACACTGGGGGAGGGGAGGGGGAAAGCTCTTTTTCAAGCACATGTTGTTTAGCCTTTGATCTCCACATTCAGTGCATTGGTAGTGTCTAATTATTTAAAGTTTTACTGCTCATTTTATTTCATTCCTGCTACGAACACGAGGTTAACAAAGTTTTTGTTTTGTTTTCCTACCACTCAGTTACCCTTCCCGCAGGTGCGGACGA
>VXBO01005766.1:52230-81306 GCA_013400135.1 Rhinoptilus africanus | reverse complement strand
GTGGCCCCGCCCCCCCCCACTGCCCTGCCCGTCCCCGCACAGGCCCCGCCGGGCCCAGGCGGCTCAACGGGCCGCGACCGCGGCGGGGTGAAAACACGCTGCTGCTGCCTGCGGCGGGGCACACGGACTGCCCTCGACAGCTTGTAATTAACTCACTCCAGTTACCTGTTCGCACCTACGGTAGCTATGCCAAGGCTGCGGAGCCTCTAATGACTGGTAATTGTGGCCCCGCGGGTTGCCCGCTGCCCGCCTCTCCCCTGCACACACCGACCACTCACCTGGCGCCAACCCGGAAGCGGCGACGGGAACACCCGTGTCCGTCGCTCAAACCCTTCCCCGCCGCTCCCTCCCCTCCGCCCCCGCGGCCGACCCGGCAGGACCCGGAACCCCCGGAGCGGGACCCGGAATCCCCGAAGCGCCCCCGGAACCCCCGGAGCCGTTCCCAGAACCCCCGAAGCGGCCCCGCAACCGCCGGAGTCGGACCCGGAACCCCCGAAGCGGTACCGGAACTCCCGGAGAGGATTCCGCGCCCCGCCGGACCCTTTCCCGGCGAGCGCCGCACGGCGGAGGCGGGGTCCCCCTAGCAACGCCCCTAGCAACGCTCGAGGGGCGGGGCCGGGCGGGGCCTCAGTGACCGGGGGCGGGGCCAGAGCGGAGGGATTTACCGTATTTACCACAGCGCGGCGGCGCCGGTACCATGGAATCACAGAACGTGTTGAGCTGGATGGGACCTCTAAAGGCCATCCAGTCCCATCCCCTGCAGGGAGCAGGGACATCTTCAACTAGATCAGGTCGCTCAGAGCCTCATCCAGCCTGGCCTTGGATGTCTCCAGGGATGGGGCCTCCACCCCCTCTCTGGGCAACCTGGGCCAGTGTCTCACCCCCCTCAGGGTAAAGAACTTCTTCCTCATGTCTCATCTAACCCTGCCCTGCTCTAGTTTAAACCATTGCCCCTCGTCCTATCGCTCCATGCCCTTGCCAACAGCCCTCTTCAGGGACTGCAATGCCACTATAAGGTCTCCCCGGAGCCTTCTCTTCCCCAGGCTGAACCCCCCCAGCTCTCTCAGCCTGTCCCCACAGCAGAGGGGCTCCAGCCCTTGGATCATCTTCTTGGCTTTCTCTGGCCCCGCTCCAACAGCTCCGTGTCTTTCTTGTGCTGAGGGCTCCAGCGCTGGACACAGCACTCCAGGTGGGGTCTCACAGAGCAGAGCAGACGGGCAGAATCCCCCCCTCGCCCTGCTGGCCACGTTTCTTTTGATGCGGCCCAGGATGCCGTTGCCTTTCTGGGCTGGAAGCACACATTGCCGGCTCATGTGGAGCTTCTCCTTATCCATTTCCTTACGCACGGAACGCTCCACCCGCCACACCCGTGTCTCCCCGGCCCGGGCAGAGGGACGGGCGGGGGCCGCCCGCAGGGCCTCCGCCCCTCCAGGTGCACCTACCGTACTTCCTGTAGTTAACGCGCGCCCTCCGCCGGCCGCGGGCCTCCCTCCGTTCGCCGGGGCGGCCCCGCTCCCGCCCCGCAGGTGCGGCGGCGCCGGGAGCCGCGCAGGGCCATGGCGTACCGGGAGCTGGTGAGGCGCTGGCACCGGGGCGTGCAGGCGGCCGACGGCGGCGATTGGGAGGCCGCCCTGGAGATCTTCGCCGGCATCACGGACCCGCCGTCCAGGGTCTGGTTCACCGCGGGCTGCGTGCTGCTGCTGGCGGGCAGGCCGCGGGAGGCCCTGCGGGTGAGCGGGGCCGGGGGGACGGGCGTCCTGCTTCGGGTTCCAGGAACGCTGAAACTCAAACTGATTGAGTAAGAAACAGCGTTTCTTACNCCACTGGACTCTCTCCATCAGTTCCCTGTCCTTCTTGACCTGGGGAGCCCAGAACTGGACCCAGTTCCAACTAACATCAGGAACATGAGAGGTGACAGAGGCAAAACAAGGAGCCCTGTGGCCCCGGACAGTCCTGCACCAGCGGCTGAGGCTGCTAAAAAGAAACCGCTGTGGCTGGAAAACTGCTGCCCTCTGGAAAGGGCGAGCAGTTCCCCACGCTGGTGCACAGGGGTGAGCACCCGAGGAAAAGCCTTTGAATTACCGCACCCAGCATGTCTGCGCGGCTGTCCGTCAGCTGCCCAGCGAGGGGGGGGTGTAAGCCATTTCTCAAACAGCAAGAAGAGGAGCTGAGGCCGTGCCCAGAGCCGCGGAGCTCCGGGCAGGGCGGCTGCTGTGAGGGACAGCAGTGAGCACAGCGCGACGGAGCCCAGGAGAGGGTTTTAGCCCTGATGAATGGGCACTGACTGGGAAGAAGCTCAGCCATACTTCCGCATAGGTCAACGGTTTGGTGTTTATTTTTTCGCTTTTATAGCACAGTAAAGCAGGCTGTTGAGGCAATGTGCACTGTTGGAGACATGGGCGAAGCCAGCTGCCACCTCGCCGAGAGGCACAGGCGCTCCCTGACCTCCTGCAAGAGATTTTCACTCCTGCAGTGCTGTCCCTGCCTCGGCAGTGTCAGCAGTGTGGGCTTTCAGGCTTGATTTGTTATCTGCATACCATCTCCTTGCACTGATAAGTGGGAGGGCACACCTCCTCGCTTTCTCAGAAAGACATTAAGACAGTTTTCCCAGCACAGTGTTGCTTTGAACCATCGGCACCAGCTGCTACCAGCTTTGCCAACACTCACCTGTATTTAGCTGGGAAACTGGACCAGAAATATTGACTTGTAGGTGCAGTGTGAAGCCCTTCATCTTTCTCCCTTGCACCCCTTCACACATCCCTGTAGGCAGTTTCAAACAGCCTTCCCCGGCATGGCCAGTCCTGCTGCATCCACTGTCAGGGCAAACTCTGCTCCAGGCAATGGGGTTTTCCCATCACAAGATGCCGGATGGCAAATGTAGCTCATTTATGTCCAGTCTGTTTTCCCAAGGAAGGATAAAAACCTGATGCTCCAGAGCCAAGACCTGAGAGACGACATGGAGCTGTCTCCTGCCCTGCAGCCCAGCTCGCAGGTGGTCACTCCGGAGGAGCTGGTCGCCAGCCCAGGGACGGCTTCTGCAGCCAGTGCCAGTGTGGCGTGGATGTGGCTGGTGGGGTGCACGTACCCCACATCGACAGGAGACATCCTAACTCATCCTTGGGATGTGTCTCTGTTTTTCTCCTTAGGCGTTCGATAAAACGGTCGCGAAGGACAAGTCCCTAGCTGTTGGCTTCTTTCAGAGAGGGTTTGTCCATCTGCAGCTGGAAATGTGAGTAATTGAGGCGCATGTTCATTCTAGTCTTTTGGCTTTCTCCTTTTAATCGTACTTCATTCCTAAAATTCACTTCTAGCAATCCTAAATAGTTCATAAGGCCCAGTTTGGCCTTGTAAACTGTATCACAGGTCAGCAAGCGTTATCTCTGATAAGGCTGAGACGATTTGAGCTGCAGAACTCTGGGGCCCAGGGGTGGCTAATATGTGATATGACTGTCCTGTAGACACAGAGAAAGAAGCTGCTGCTTTATGTGGGGCTGCCAGGACGTTACATTGCCATTCAGATTTCCTTTGGGAATGAAAAAATATAATTGTGCTACTTGGTGCATCTTCACCTTCCTAAAAATGCAGTCTGCCCACAGCATCTGCCTCTCACTCTTTCCTGACAGCGGGTTTTGTGGGCCTGATCTCAGTTTCACTGATTTAATGTTGGAATTGCTCCACTACTGTCATGAGATTGATTACTCATTATTTCCATGGTTAAATCACGGTGACATCCTGCTTAGAGAGGCGAGTGGAGGATTGTACAGATCCCTTCTTGCCTTCGAAGTTCAGTTATTCTCTTTCCTGTTATTTTCCCCATATTTTCCAGACCTTGATTTCAACAAAATGACTGGTTTTATTTCTGGGAGGGAGTTAAAGTGAGCAGTTCTGCACTCACAACCAGCCCATCAAGTTTCTCTGCCGGTGGAGCTGAGGTCAGGGCTGGTGGAGCCCGGCCGGCACGTTGTCCCTGCTCCGCTCTGCCGCTGCCCGCCCCGAGCACACACACACACCCTGTGCGGCAGGTCAGGGGCAGCAGAGCTGGCAGACCTGCCTCCTGCCCGAGGAGGTGACAGCCACCAGCACCCCATGGCTCCTTCCCTCATCAGATGCTGCTCCCACGCACCCACCTCCACCTCTGCACCTCCCCTTGGCCAGGCGAGCCTTGCACACCCCTTCCTGCGCCTGCCCTTTCACTGCCTGCGGCCTCAGTGGGAACCTGTTTTGATTTCAGTTGCGCAGCTGGTGTAAATTCAGACTAATTCCCCTCCTTACCCTTAGAGTTTCTGTAAATTTCTGCTTGCATTGCTCTGGCCGTGCACGTATACTCGCTGCTCACCATCCGCAGGGCTTTCCCAGCCCTCGCTTCTCCCCGAGATACCTGCTGGGACAAAACTGGGCAAGGAGCTCACACCATTTCTTAATCTTTGTTCTTTACGTTTTCTCCTCCTTGGAATTGCCACTCTTTTAGGTATGAAAACCTACTGTTCCTCCCAATCAGTAGAACCGTGCAGAGAATCCCATGTTCATTTTCTACTAACTCCCAACACGGAGAGGACAGGGAATTTTCTGTGGTCACAAGGTGACACGTGTCTGGTGCTGCTCTCCTCATCCAAGCTACAGAGAAGAACATGTGTTTTTTGCCAGCTTGATTTTTGAACTTCTTTATTAGAGTCTTCAATTTTTTAGTCTCAGTTTCTCATGTCATCTCTGCGCTGTAGGTATGAAGAAGCTCTCTCTGACTATCATCTGGCCTTCAGTCATCTAAGACAAAATCCCTTCATCGATTACAAGCAGCTGGGGCTGAGGCACATACTGTACGCCTGGGAGGTAAGAGTCAACCTCTGTTGGGGGTATTCATCAGCTCTTCAGCCCTAGTAACAGTTGCATAGCTGTGACTGTTTTCAAACCAATGCATTAGAACAGGAAAAACATTCTGCTTGGACTTTTTGTTTTTAAGGAACTTGATCATAAAAGTCATAAAACAATGTCATCTCCGAAAAGCTTGGCAGATTATACGTTCTGAAAAGTAAAATTGTTCAGAGCAGATGCGCAGGAATTTGTATATTGGTTTTTTTTAGCTTTTCTCTGCATATAATATTTACACTGACATGCATGTAAATATGCACGTAAGTTTTGTGAACTCCTGAGCTCTAAAAGCTGAAATAGGTTGAAGTATAGGCAGGTGGGACAAAATTGGTCCACAATGAAAACTCTAAGAAACTTATGTGCATGAAAGCCTGTCTTTCCAACTCCAGCAACCGGTCTTAACATTACCTCAGTGTCTAAATGGTCACACTGGGCTGCAAGCTGTGTTTGGCTTCTGTAACACCTCCCTCTGCAGCTCTGACACCGTCACACAGAGTCGACCTGCCACATCCTGTTCAAAAAAGATTTAAGTCTGAATTGATTCTAAGTATTTGTAATATTTGGAATGTAAAAGACTCCTACAAAATGTACTTTACTGCGAGGGTTCATTTTGTCTTCTGTCCCAAGTCCACACACACAGACTGAAAAGCAGATACAGGACAGAATATTTAATTTTTTTACTTCCTTAAGAGAGAGGAGTCATTGTGTAACTCAAGTCAAGCATGCCCAGAAACCTGTCATTCAGTCTGGGTCAATTTTCATCTGCCTTATACCTGGCAGGAAGAAGCTATCCTTGGCATCTGTGCTATTACCCAAAACTCATTGTTTTTAACAGTTTCAGTGCCACAGCCCTGCCTTCTCTGAGCTGACGCACACTTAGAGACAGCAGGTTCCCTTTGGAAGGCGCAGAGCTGCAGGAGTGCCCCGAGGCCAGCCGGAGGTGGGGGGTGTCCGTGCTGGTGTAAACACCCAGGCCCCCACTCCACGTGCTCTAGGCATTGCCAGGACATGTGCTCTCCCTGCGCTGGCACTCCGCACTCAGGATCTGCATCCTGCTTCAGCTGGATCTCACCTCTACCTGCAGCTCATTTTTCAAAATACACGAACATAATCCTCCGTGCCGTCAGCTTTCCCCGTCGTACATGGCCTCTCACGCGCTGCATCTGATCTTCTCAAGGGGAGGAGATGTGTTAGATGGTTTGAAAATCCATAAATATTTGCCGTTTGCAAAACTAAAGAGCTTCTGAGGTGAGCAAGAGCTGCTGCCTTGCCTCTCCACAAGGGAGCATCTCTGCAGTTCCCGTAGGTGTTCCTGGTGGCCGTTCCCCACCACCTCTCAAGCAGCAGTCTTCTGCTGCCATGATTAAGGAGGAAAGGAAAAGCATCCTTTTAGCTGCAGTTCTCTCCCTAGCACTGCTTGCAGCCAGATACCACAAAGCAATTTGCAAGCTGATAACTCTATCACGTAAGATAGCAAGCTATCTGCCAGCGAGTCTGTTAGGCCACGCTTGCCTTGTAGGCCAGCAGCGTCTCCATACGCTGACTCTTGGCCAGGGACAAGAAGAGATCTCCCACTCTTAACTCAGCATCCCCTTAACATCACGGCTCCCCAGTCTGTAAGACTCCCACGCTTTGCCACTTTACCACTGAGCATTCTTACTAACGGGTAACAAGCTACAGTTGACAACTTGCACATTCATGGCCCACTGCAGTGTGAAAGAGTTTCAGTTATTTTGCAGTGAAAGGGAGTCAGAATTACTCTGCACAGCAGAAAATATTAACTAGTTGCATGCAGAAAGAAACCCAAGAAGATCCCTGCTGGCCTTTCAGATGCAGGAAGAATAAGATTAAAACTTGTGTGGTACCAGAGCCTGGTGCTCCCTCTGCCTCTCCTTGCCTTCACCAGCACACGCGGGAGCTAGCCTGGAGGTACAGCTTTTATCTGTCTCTTTCCACTCTGATGATGGAGTTTTCCCGGCTGTGCAGCTCACAGTGCCTTTCCAGTGGGGAGCAGGCTGGTGATGCTGTAGTATCCGTGGTGCCTCAGCGCCTGGCCCCTGTTTCTTGGCGGGGTTTGGCGAGTCGTGTTGGGTGCCTGTTTGGTCTCAGCCCGCTGAGTTCTGCTCCCTCCCTGCCCGCTCCAGGTGCTGTACAGCACTGCAGCAGCGCAGTGCCGGCTGCAGCAGTGGCAGGAGGCCAGAGCCACCCTAGAAAAGGCTGTTGTCTGGAGACCTGAAGGAAGAACAGCAATCCTGGACCTGGCCCTTGAGCGGGTGCAGGTAAGACAACCTCTATGAGCTCCTGGATATGTGCATTGGGCTTAAGTTAAGAAATATGAGATAAGAATGGTTTAGATTGGAACAGACCTTAAATATCAGCTAGTCCACCCCCGCCCTGGGCAGGGACACCTCCCACCAGCCCAGGCTGCTCCAAGCCCCGTCCAGCCTGGCCTTGAACCCCTCCAGGGATGGGGCAGCCACAGCTTCTCTGGGCACCCTGGGCCAGGGGCTCACCCCCCTCACAGCAAAGAATTCCTTCCTGATATCTCATCTAAATCTCTTGCAGTTTGAAGCCCTTATCCCTTTCTTGTAGGCCCAATGTGCTAATTGTTGTATGTTTGGGTTCTCTTGTCTACCCACCTGCTTGGTCACCTGGTGACAGAGTGTAAGCCATTTGCATGTGATGCTCTACCAAATTAGTGCTTCAGCTAATTAGGTAACTCCATCACTCCCAGGTGCTTCACAGCAGAGAAACACCATAGTGGAGCATTATGGGATAGCCTCTCAGGTTAGGGAGGTGGCTTTCTGGTCCCTGCTGTTCAGGAGCTTAGTTCTATTCATACGTGCACTGTAAAACGAGTTGCCTTATGCAGTGTTTAAGTGCAGAACCCATACAAGTGCAGATTTGGAGGGTCTCTGCTTTTGTGACACTGGCTGAGTTTTTCGAGTTCCTTTGGCCTCGGTAACAATTGGTGGCAGCTCAGATACGAATGACAATCACGTTTAGAGCTTAAGTAGAGTCTAAAAGTGTTTCCAGGGTTGGTTCTAAATAATAGTTTCCTGATAGACTGTTTTATGATCAGGAACAACTTGTAGATCTCTGATTTACTCTTCCTGGAGGACTTATTATTTTGCTATCTACGTACTTCCTTATCTTATTTGTATCCTTTCTAAGAGGTGATCACTTTTTTTTTAATCTGATCATCTATTCTAGCATCATGTTTGTGCTTTACGTTAGTAGATTATTTATATTTGCTATTGGCATGCTACTCAGTGGTTGAACAGAAAAACATTTGAAGTCAAATAGAAAAACTTCTTAGAGATTTGTTTAACCAACCTTACTCCGCTGCCCGCCCCACGCAGCAGAGCTGGTCTTTGACTCAACACTGGGTAGTGGCTGCAGAGCTCTGAGTTTGCATGTGCTTGTTAAGCCTGAGTGACCTTTTTCAAGTTCACAGCCGTAATTTTTCCCCCAGAGTCTTCCTGGAGCTGATCGTGCACACATAGGGAAGCTATACTTGCTTTTCACTGCTGTTAGGTTTCATTAAATATTAATTAATGGCATTTCCTTTACCTGCTTTCCCTGCCCTAGGACCATCTGTTTTTAGAGCCCATGCAGATTCCTCCTGGGGAATTTTTCAGACCACGAAAGAAGGAAGTTGAAGAGCTGGATTCAAAAGATTTCCTGGGTAAACCCAAGGTAACAGGCATGTAATCGTGAAGATTAACAGCAAACAGATTGAAATCCCACCTTCTGACATCTCCAGAGAGCATTACTGCTGGCCACTCCACCGGTCAGAGCAGGATTGTCAAGGCTTCCAGCCGGTCAAGGCATCTGAGACACAGAAGCCAAAATTTCTAAGAATTCCCACCTTTTCTATCAAAAATGCACTTTGGTACTAAAAACCTCCCCAATCTTGGTCTCTTTAAACTCTGAAAAAGCTGAGCAGGTACTTAGGGAAACCCGTGGTTGTCCTTTCACTGCCAATGACATTTTCAAGAGGAGCACATTCCTCCAGCGTGCTCCTGCTCACCACTGCATTCCCAGCGGGATGGGCATGCACTTGGGAGACAAATGCCTTGTCACGTCCTTTAACGCAAGTCAGCAGAAAATTCCTCTGGTCCCTTCTGTGACCAGTGCAGTCAGCAGAAGTGCCACAGGCCAGAGACCTGTGACATGAATAAAGGGAAGGGAAAGTAATTCGTTCATGTACTCTTAAAGAAACCTTGAAAAGACTAAAACCACAGGGACAACAGCAGTTTAAGTTGTTTGGGGAATCCAGCTCTGTCTTTTTCCGCTGTGTGTATGGCTCTACTTTATATCTGACTTTAGGATGTCAGAAGGAAACAAGTCTGAGGAGATAACCTTGCATGAAGCTTGAGAGTTTCTTCTAACCTTGATTCTTACTTTCTCCTCTGACAGGTGATCTCGTCCATCATTCCCAATGATGAGTACATTGGTTTCGAGCCTCTCAGGCCTCAGGTGAGCTGTGAAAGGAGGAAGGGAGCTGTCCTGGAGCTCCAGGTAGGGCCTTAGATCTTACCCATCAGGGTAAGAACATACTGTTGAAAAAACCAGCGCAATATCAGACTAGATCCGTGGGGCCGTTCAAAGCCGGGTGGTGGGCTGCAGCTTTGGCTGGATGGGGCTCAGCAATGTGAGTCTCCAACCCTTTGAAGATGTGGTTTTGTCTCTTCGCCATGTCAAAACAGCAGTGGAGACTTTGCTATGCTCTGTATGTGTTTGCCCAGCACCTCAGTAACTTTGTCAGCATAAGCCTGGCTGGCTTGCGCTGTAATATGAGTTTCTTAGAACCAAGGGTAGGGTTAGACCTTGTTACTCTCCTCTGGATGGGATAGAGGGAGGCAGAGAAATAGAAGGCACATCCTGGTAAGGTGTGGAGCAGCAGACTTCAGTCTTGGTGCTGTGGTGTGAGAAATGATGTTAAGAGTAAAGACAAAATACCACAGTGTGGTATTCAGAGAGACAATAAATAAGGTTGCACTGTTGCTATATAAGGTTATAAATAAATGCTGCTGTTCCTCCCACAGAAACAGGGCTTTTATGAACCCCGTGCTGATGCTCTACGGTAAGCGTTCACTTCTATTCTGGGCTAACTCTTCTCTAACTACTTCTGTTCAGAAGGTCATGTTTTGTTCTCTGAAGTCTTCGTCTGAAGACTCTGTGGGATCCACACCCACTTCTCACCAAGGGTGGAGTCAATGACAAACGTGCAAAGGCTTGTGTGGCTGCAAAAGGCACTGCAGATCAGTGGCACCTCTCATGTAAGGACCTCAGGGCAGCGTGCAGGAGTTTATTGAATAGTCCTGTGAGAC
The DNA here is from genome assembly GCA_013400135.1 of Rhinoptilus africanus. Classification (NCBI taxonomy): domain Eukaryota; kingdom Metazoa; phylum Chordata; class Aves; order Charadriiformes; family Glareolidae; genus Rhinoptilus; species Rhinoptilus africanus. Next base: position 71,104 of record VXBO01005766.1, on the reverse strand, counting down.
AGGCATGGATCATGTCATGGCTGGGGAATGGAGCCCAAAGAGGTTGTGGGACCTGTACAGGTCTGTGGCAGAGGATGCTCAGATGCTGCATTCTAGTTCCCAGGAAAGGCCTTCAAATACTCACTCCCAACCATGCTGTTTTGAGCTAATATCGCCAAAATTTGGTGATATTGTACCAAAAGTACTTCCGGCTGGATTTAATAATTGTTTTGATATGGAGGGTGGTTATTAGTGTGACAAAAATGGAGCAGTTGCATTTGTGAAATCAGTGGTTTCCAAGCTCCTTTTGTTCCCGGTTGAACCAAAGAATAGCAATGGAAATCATAATTTCCCAGCACTTGAAACTTTTGGCACGTGCCAGTTTGGATCGGTGCAGTGTTCGGGATCAAAGCTATCCCAGACCAGAGCCCCAGGGTTGTAAAGGTGCTCTCATGCTTTCTTCCCAGAGATGGTGAGTCAGGCTACTATCGAGTTTTGTCCCATTATTACCCTGAGGACTCGGAGAAGTCGGCAGTGAAAGCCAGCAGTTTGGTCTTCGTGCTGACGAGAGGAGCAGATGGCTGGGCTACAGCCATACACGATGGACAGGTAAGGAAACCGCGTGGGCTTTCCAGCCTGTCCCCAGCAGCAGAGACCACAGCCCTGCCTGTGAAGAGGAGCTTGCTGCAACCCTCTGAGCACATTCCTTGGGGACCCACCCGTAGCACTGCAGAGCAGGGGATGAGTTCAGGAGCTCATTGCTCCAGAGCACAGATTTCTCTGACACGTCTCCCAGCAGCTTCTGCCACTCACCTCTGTAGCTCCACAGGGGCATCTTTTTGGGCACTTCCACCGTACAGGATCCTGTTGTGGAATTGTGTAGGATAACAGACCTCACTGAGGACCGTTTAGAGCAATATTTGTCACCTGAGAGCTCTAATGGAGCCGAGGAGAGAGGTTCATCCTTAACCTGGTGTGTAGTGCCTCTGTTAAATTAACTTTGGGAAGGTTTTGGGAGGGTTTCAGCTGTGCAGGCAGGTTTTATAAATTGCTCTAGAGAAGACCTGAGGAATTAAAGCACAGCAAATCTGACATCTTTCTGCAGACTGGGGAATGATAGTGTAAACAGAATGAATAGAAACAGATAAATATGACAACATGGAAAATCTTTTATTGGCAGAAGCCATTCCTCACATGTCTATTGAAATTCTTTGAAAGAGTCAGTGCATACCTGGACTAGGTTGAGCCAGTGAATGGATTAGCTGCCTAGATTTCCAAAACCAGTCAAAGGATTCTTCACAGGACCAGTAAAAATACAGTGATATGTTTCAGCAAGAGAGGAAGTGCTCTGAGGACTGATAACAGGTTAAAATAAAGGGTTGGCATAAATGAAAAGGGTTTTCTTTCTATGTTTTTTTAAAAAAGAAAGGATGTCCCCACAGAGAATCTACTGTGACCTAAGCATTTAACGTATTCCTAAGTATTGTAGTAATAGAGGTAGTGCTAGACTGCTTCTGAAGGTGACCACGTTCCATGACACACAATCAAACCATTCAGCGCAGCCTGAAGCATCTGGCGCTAACAGTGAACAATTACAGAAGTATTTGAATGTGCTGTTTGACTGTTCAGTGAAGTGTCAGATGNCATAATTGCGCACAACGATCAGTTGAAATGAATAGCTCAATGGCAGTGATTGTCAGAAGACACAGAAATGCTGCTGGACTGGCACCCCTTGACGTCCGAAGCATCTGTTTTTGGAGCAGGGTGTTGGGCTTGGTGGGTGGTTGCTCTGTTACATTGCAGCCACTCAATTAGAGCCACTGCTTTCAGCAGAAAAAGGTGCAAAAGGACCATTGGATTTTGTTCAGCAATTTCTGAGCACACACCACATGGGCTACTGTGTGCGACCCTGGGCCTCCATGGGCACGTTCGTGTTGCAGGGGGGCGAGCAGGCAGCGATGTTTGGCCAGGGCAGAAGCAGTGCAGAGGGGGCTAACGGGAGGTGGGGCTGGGGGCACTGGGGCTGCGTCTGCCCCAGCAGCAGCTCCTGTCTCAGCTCCTGTCTCACCCTGCTCTGCTTTGTGTCCCGCAGAAGCTGCGCATACCAAGCTCTTTCCTGGAGCCTGCCTCAAGGATGGATAAATGGGTGAGCTGACAACCTTGCAACCAGGGATGAGGACGGGACCAAGAGATACATATGGGACTTTTATTTGTAAGATTATCATGGGATAGAACAGCTGTGTAAGAGAAACATAGAGTGTGAAACACTGAGACACCTTGGCTGAAGACCAAGTGCTCTTGAACAGGAACAACAGAAGAGTTAAGAGCAGGGAAAATACTTATTCTTTTTATATACATTAGATCTCTTTACACCAAAATCTGGACACACAGCCAAGCCACCATGGCTTGCATTGCAAGCTGATCTAGACATCGGAATCTCTTATCTGCCATGGGATGACAGAGCACATGAAGATGAGCAGCTGCCAGAGCTCTCCTGACCCACTGTAACTTCCTGAGGCACTGGAACACAGTGATGAGTGTGAGGGCTTGAGGCACATGTTCAGCCAGCCCGCTCCCATGATGTCTGCAGCCGCTGGATGTAGCAGAGAAGCGGATGAGGAGTGCTCAGGTGTTGTAGTTCACCAGCAGAGTGAGAGTTAATCTCCTGTGGTGGGACAGTAATATCTTAAACAGGCTCTGCTTTTGGCTGAGTCCATGCGCCTAAGCCCTAAACCTTCATCTTCGACTTAAGAAAACTTCCTTCATCTCCCATCTTCACCATGGGCATATCCACACATTATCCAAATCATTTTCCATCTGAACCCAATGTAGAAAGGTGCAACTCAGACCTGTGCTACCTGTGAGAGATTTTTGAAGCATATGGTTGTTCTGATGTTGCTATGATTTTTTTTAAATTTTTTTCCCCTCTGAATGAATCCCTGGCCATAGCACGTACTTGGGCATTTGCTCCATGGATGTCTGTGACCATCCCGAGTCTGGCTGGGTGAGCCGGCAGATGGCAGGGAGACCCCTCAGCGCACAATGAGCATCCTCCCTCTGCTCCAGCACCAACCCAGCAAGGGGCAGCGGGGGAAAAGAGTGTCGCACCAAACCTCTCGTCTCCCCTGCTACCCAAGAGAGCTGGAGAGAACATCACTTGAACGCCCTGCCTCATCCAGCCATTAGTGAACTGGTCTCCCTGGGGCTCTCTCTGGGCTTACTCTCAGAAATTTATAACTGGCTGCAGCCTCTCTCATGCGCGCCAGCCCTGCCCAGGCTCTGCTGTCTTCTGCTCACTCCTTTCTGATGTTGTTCTGTTGCAGAAGATCAGCGATGGGATTCCCCTCCCTCCTGCCCAGGTGCCTCCCAGCCGACTCCATGTGAAGCAGACGCCAGGTTGGGTCCTCAGTGGGTGCTAGCACCCCTGCTCTAGGGGTGCGGGGGGAGGCTGGGTGCCCACTGCAGCCGGGGCTGCCCCTGTGCTCGTGGCTTGTGGAGGAGCTGCCAGGGCCTCTGCTGACTGCTGGCGCTGTTCCTCTGCCCTTGTTTTGTTCTGCAGAATCTCCTGGGGGAGAAAACGCCTCTGCAAATGATGCTGGTGCCCAAATGGACTTCAAGGTAAGGTGTTTCACAAGCTGAAGCTGCTACAGGCTCAAGAGATCAAGGCTGTGAAAAATGCCAGACTCCTGGCTATATCCTCCAAAATTCCTGAGCTGCCCCAAAATCGTTGGAAAAAACCTCTTCCTCTGCCCATTTTCTCATTCCAGAGAGAGGCTCCCATGTGGTCTTTCCTCCACCACTCCCAAGTTTGTGACCATACAGTTTTTTGAGGCAGCCCATGGTTGAGGCTTACCAGGCCAGTGCTCTTTTGCCACCCTGCAAGGGGCCAGTGCTCTCAGGCACGAGGTTTCCAGCCCATTTTGAGAGAGCGAGCTGTCTTTGAACTACCTGCTGTCCTGCCCCACCTTCTCCAGTGCGGCATTTTCCGTCCCTGTCAGCCTGGGTACCACAGTTCATGGATATTTGTGTTCTTCTGGGATGATGTCCTCTCATTACCAACCACTCTGTGTGATGGAGCTGGAATTGTTCCGATGTCCACTTGGGGACAGCACCTCTCTGGCAGTGCCAGCTGCAGATCAGCTCGGCACCCTTTGTCTTTGCCACCCCTCCTTGTAGGGCTTTTGGAGCCATTTTTTGTCAGCTGTACTTCAGACAAGGCACCAGAACACGGGGACTTGGCTGCACCTCTCCCGCTGGCTGCAGGAACTGGGGTCCTGCTCATACACATTTGGGGTTGGGAGATACCTGTGTGACCAGACCCAGAAATGGGCTCCCAGGTCACGGGAGGAACATTTTATCCCAGGCTTTGAATTTGTAGTTCCCCCTCTGAAATTCAGTTCTGCATTTTGATGCTGCACTACTGTAAGGTGGTACCACTGAGCCGAGGGGTTGTGTCTCTGTCGTGATACAAGGGTCCTGAGTAACCAGGCTGTTCATGGTGCCACATCTCTCAGCAGATCCCACTGACCCGCGGAGAAGCTTCATCCAGTGCGGACAGACCTGTTGTGGTGCGAGCGTGCTGCGAGTGCACGGTGGTGGTGCGGGCGGGCGAGGTGCCGTCGCTGCCGGCCCTGCGGGCTCTGCTGCGGGAGCGCTTCGGGCAGCAGGCGGAGCGAGGGATGCTGAGGTACGCCGTGGCACGAACGGGCCTTCTGGCACTCTCCGGGCATCGGTGTGTGTGACAGTGCGGCAGCCGCTGTTCCCCTGAGGATACTGATCTTGCATCTGGTCTCCTGGGAATAGTGAATTGAGGTCAAAGCATTCTAGCAGAGATTCACAAAGATGTGAGCACGCCGCCTCCCTTGCAAGGCTAACCTTACCATGGCTTTTGGTTTTGTGAACAGTGTGTGCTCCATGGGCTTCAGAGGCCGAAAGGGTCTTTCCCAGGAAACTGTGCCATGGTCAAGAAATTGGGGAGCAGAAGGAAGAACTCTGTGCAGCTGCAGCTGCTGTAGATTGATTTTTCTCCAGCTTAGCCTTTGAGATGCACTAGGATCAGCACGGAGCAATCTGGGAGTTGGTCCCGGGGTGAGGTCTCCCTGGCTGTGACACCCCTGGGGATGCACAGTCAGTGTGGTCAGGGGAATTTAGGATCTTCCCCTCAAGTGAGAGTGCGAGGAGGTGACAGTGTTACTCCCTGAGCACACAGGGTGGCCCCGTGTCATCATGCAAGGTGACAAGCTCAGAGCTGGCTTACAAAGGGGACTTTGAAGACTGAAGATGTAAGAGGGCTAGGCTTGCCTTAAAGTCTGGCTTTAAGTGAGGTGATTTGAGTTGTGTTAACGAACCCTTGCAGCTACAGGCATTCAGATGGCAAAGACCTGGGTGCAGTTTCGGGAGAGGAGGATCTAGGGAAGATGTGGCAGGAGCTGACAGATGGCAGGCTGATGCTCTGCTGCCAGGTACGTGGGCTGTGACAAGCTTTTCTGCTGTGCTGGACTCAGATCTCTGCTTTGCCTTGCAACCTCCGTGCTGACTTTCTCCTGCAGGACTCGGACTCCCACTCGGGCAGACCCGTCCTCTACCGGATGCTGGCTCAGCACTCCTACCTGGCACAGGGACCGGGGGACCTGGAGTTCAGCAAGGGAGACCTGCTGGATGTTCTCGCTGAAGGTAGCTCTCCAGTCCTGTCTACAGGCTGTACTGGAGCAGGCTTTTGGAGTCTGCTGTGGGAAGGGACTGGGGAATAGATGGCCTCTCCAGTGCTGTCTCAGGCTCAGACTCCCAGGAGGTACAGGCTTGCACTGGGTTTTGCCCAGAGTTAAGTTCCAGCCATGATAATTCTCGCTAACCCCGCTCGTATGGGCCAGGGCTCATCCTGCTCCTTTATGTTTTCCCAGTGAACGAGGACTGGCTCGAAGGACGCTGCAATGGCAAGACTGGCATCTTCCCCAAATGCTTTGCAACCCAGACCCAGGAAGGCAGTGGTGCTGCCTTCCTATAGCCAACAGGAGCCTGCTCCTCCACAACTGCACTGTCTCCCAGGGGTGAGAAACACAAGTCCCAGCTCATTTGGGCCACAGCCAGCACAGCCAGGAGCTCTGCTGAACCTGAACAAGAGGTGTCCCCCACCCACAGATCCCATGGGATCAGTTCCAGCAGTCCAACAGCATTTTCTACAGCCTGTTCCCAGACGTGGCGTTTTTACCTCTGTGCTTATACTGCCAAAGATGTGCTTGTGCAGGGGGGAACTGGTGTTTGGCAATGGGAAATGTCCCCGTGTCAGCTCAGACCACAGGGGCTCAGACCGTTGGCTGGGAAGAGCTTGCTCTGGATGGAGGTCTTCACCCGCTCTCCCTTGTTGCTCAAGTTCAGGTTGGGAAGGTTGGCCTCACTCTAATGAAGCCAGGGATAGCCGTTTGAGCCAGAGGCAGAGCCCAGTTCCCCAGCTCCTTGGACCACGTGTCTTTATCTCCACCAGATGCTGCTCTTTGGGAAAGCCTCCCTCACCAGTTTGCAGTGGGCTGTATGGGATTACACCTTGGGTTAGGACCACCATGTATCATCTTCCACAGCAAATACCCCATGGATGTGCCAGACCCAAAGGGCCTTTTCTTAGTTCTTTTCTTGGTCCCTTAAGTCCTGCCTGGATGCTGCAGCTTCATGCTGCGTGGGCAGGGGTCTTGCAGCACAGAGGAGAGGTAGTTGTGGAAACAGCCCTGCTCAGACCAGCCTGGGCTTTGGCAGAGCCTGGAGGGGGCTGGGGAGAGGGCTGGCTGGGCAGCGTGGCGTTGGGCTGGTGGCTGGAGGAACTGAACTGACCATCCAGTTCCTGCAGCTGAGCTGTGCTGGGCTCTGCCGATTTAAATACAACACTCAAGTGCCTGGAGCTGGAACTTGCTGGGGATTTGGTGTCTGACGACGCTGGGCTGTGTAACTTGAATATAAAATAAACCCTGAGCCAGAGTTGGCAGCTCTTAAATCAACTTCCACTTATTTTTCTGCTGAGATATGGCAGTAAATATTTTTAAAGACAGCTGACAGTGTCTTTGGGAAGATATTCTGTCACATACTACAGAAATCTTGCACGTCTTGCGTAGGGCAAGATACAGCTAAGGTCGCCCCTCTCCTCAGAGTTTAGGTGCCACCACTGCTCTCCATCACCAATTGCCTCCCACGGCTTTAGGGCGTGCAGCCCAGCGGGACTGGAAGTGCCGAGGAAGCTGTGCTAGGCTGGCTGGTGACTTTCGTGTTTGAAAAATGGATTTTATTTCTAGTTTGAATTTATCTGGCTTCATTTAGTCACCAAGTCTCAGTCAGCTTTTGTCAGCCAGACTAAAGCTTTTTCTGGAGTCAGGAGTCTTTTCCTCTCGGAGGTACTTAGAGACCTCAAGACACCTTTGTCATCTTCAACATCTTTACAGACATGACCCAGTTACACCTCCTAAGCAAGGGAGATGGGTCTAATGCCCTCATTATTCTTCTTCCACTTTTCTTTTGCACCACTTCCCTGCCTGGTTTAGTAGGCAGGCTGCCTCTATTCAGGAGGCTGGGAGCTACTTGGCTTTCCAGAAACACTGGAGGAAAAGAGCCATCAGGCCTGCCACTATGGCCAGCACAATGAAGGAGACGGCGCCTGCCCACAGACTGGGCTGCTGCCCCTTGACCTGTTCCGGAGCCTCCGTGGGGATCATGTTGGTGAAGTTCAGCATGAAGCCCAGCGTCCATCCGATGTCCGAGTTTGATGCCTGAGGTGAGAGAGCAGAGATCGTTCAAAAGTGCCTCTTCCAGGCACCGGTAGCAAGGGACTGACCAGCACCGCTCCCGTGAGCTGCCCCAGCTGTGATTTCACACGTGGACCTGGCTGTGGTGAACCTGATCTTACCAGCACCAGTTACGCAGGGAGCTTTCCTGTTCCCTCCTTCCCAAGGGCTAAAGGGCAGCTGAACAGGGGTGTCTGCTCCTGTCCAGATGCACCTCTGTGACCTTCACATGATTTTGGAGCTGAGCTTTCCTCCTCCCACAACATGCTTCAAATTTGATCATATTCTGGTTCAAATGGGTCATGGGGCCACCATAACCCCTCTCTGATGCTCAAGTCAATTCTGCCCAACATCAGGCACTGAAGAGGACAAATCCTGCTCTGCCTTTCTCTGACCCCTTTAAAATTAGCTTAGGTTCACACTAGAGTGAGAAACAAGCTGGTGTCAGAGGTCTGGGGACACGTAAGAAAGACTGAAGCTGTGCTGGGACCACTGGGTAGCAGCCATGAGACAGGGACACATTTCTGGCATGAGGGGCTCCAGGGAAGCTGCTCCTGAACACGTCTTCAGGCCAGGGCAAGGATGCGGCCGCAGCTGCCCGCCCGCCCCCGCAGCCCCGCAGGGTCCTTACCTGCCGGCTGAAGCGGATACTGCTCCACGTGCGCTCATTGAACTTGTAGCCGTCGAGCAGCAACGTCAAGATGTAGATCGCTGTGGAGCAGTACGAGTGTAGGTGCGCCTTCTGCTGCGGGAAGGTCTCCACCAGCTGTGGGGCCATCGGGGAACACGGTGCAATGGAGAATGGAGCAGAAGCTCAGAAACCCTCCCTGGCCCAGGGAACAGCAGTTCGTGTGCTGCCTGAGCAGGGATTTGGGACGGGACAAGCACAGGGCTCTTTGCTGCCCTTCACAGGGCTCTCACCTCTGTCCAGGTCTTCTTGCAGAAGGTCCAGACCGTGGAGTTGACGTCATTTAGAGACTGCTGGCTGGTCAGGTTCAGGAAGTGGAAGGTGTAGTAGAACCCAGCAAAGGCCTGGGGGTTAAGGGGAGATGGCAAAAACTACATACCCCAAAAAACCCCAGGAGCCCCTCTTCCCTGAAGAAAGAGTCCCACGTAATTCCTAGGGTTTTGCATCCAGCACCCACTGGATGGTCTACCAGAAGGTCTTGGGGCTGCTGCTTGTACTCTGGGCCAGCTCAGACTTGCTCCTTGGGATAGGATCTTCCCGTTTCCCTCAGGGAGGGCTGGGACATCGCAGGAGGCAAAAGCCACCTCCCAGCATAGGAGAAGAGGTTTGCAGATGGGACCAGCTCTAGGGTCCCCTCCCTCCCCACCTTGTCCCACAACCAGTGACAGAGGAGACTCCCACCCTCCATCCTCCCCCACCGCAGCCACGGGGACGGAGGCTCCTTACGAAGAACTGGCCCCGCACGGGCGGCTGATAAACCCCGTTGAACCCGCACGTCCTGTTGGCCCCACAGCTGAAGTTGAAGAGTTTCTGGATGGCGGTGCTGCACGCCGCTGGCTCCCCTGTCCCCGTCACCGTGAGGACCTGGGCAGGGCTGGGTGTGCTTGGTGCACGGACACAGGGGCTGTCGTAGAGGTCTGCCGTGGTGACGTTCTCCCGGTACCCCTTGGGATAGCAGGGGTGGGATATCTGCTGGGGAGTTGCGCTGCCCTGGAGAGAGTGAGCCATTTAGTGGGGCTTGGCGTAGGATACCAGTGAGACCCTACCCCACAGCCCATCCTGTGCTTACACATTCCCAAAAAGCAGGATCTAAACCCTTGGAGGTTTTGAGGAGAAGCAGGATCCATCCTTTGCATGACTAACCCGCCCATGGCTTTTGCTGGTCCTGCTGTCGGCCCCACCACTGAGCCATGCTGGGGTGGCAGTGCCCCTGCCAGCCCGTGCCTCCCTGGAGAATGGCGACCTGCTCCCGAGGGCATGGCCCGTGCTCTGCCTGCACCGAGCTTGTTGGTGCGGCCACTCGCTCTGTCCCCTCTGCATCGTGCAGGCCCCAAGACCAGAAATGACCGACACATCCCGCTGCACAGTCCCCAGGCGCCTCCGTCGCCCACAGCGCGGGGCTGTGCGCTCTGCCCGAGGGCAGACCGCAGGGCGCTGTGAGTGGTGGACTGGTGTGCAGGAGGGGGTGCTGGGAATCCTCTCTCCGGGCAGAAATTGAGGAAGAGCAAGTGAGTGGAGACAGGGAAGAACCTAAGGATACAGCTGGGTGTGGAAAAGGGTGAAAAATGCCCTTACACATCAACATCTGGGGAGAAGAGAGCCCTGGCAGGGAACCACCACCACCTTCCACTCAAGTGAGAGAATATTTTACTTCAGTAGCTAAAATCTAAGCCTCTTCCAGGTTTTTAAATTCATGAAAATTCCCAGTTCCCTAACACTACTTCCACAGGCATGCCCAAACTTTCTGGAAGCTATTATTGATGTCAACGGGAAATGGTTGATCCTGGTGACACGTGGCTGCGGTACCTGGTGGAGCGCTGCCAGCAGCATCTTCAGGGCCTGCATCTGCCCATAGCAGAGGTAGCTGTGGGTGTAGAGCGGGTAGTCGGTGCCGTACAGCCTGAAGAGGACGGAGGTGTTCTTGTCCTCAATGGTGACTCCGGGCCGGAAGGTTATTTGTGTCGAGGCACCTCCAAGGTCCAGAGCCCCCAGAACCTCAGTATCTTGTGGATGCTCCCATTCCTCTGCAAAGGAATACTGGCCCCATAACATGCAAGCGTTAGTCTGAACGGGAGGGAGTCACAGTCCCCATCCCTTCCCTCCAGGTTTTGTGGGCTCAGAAGCCCACATGGATCTTCCACATCCTGTTTCCCTGTTTAACCCCTTCCTGCCTACGTCCCCATTGACCCACATAGACCTCCATGTAGCCCCCTGGCTGCTGCATATCATCTGGGATCCAGAGACTTTCAGGAGGGAAGGAGTAACACGTTCATCTGGGGGCTGATACTGCTGCATCTGTGATACCCAAATGGACCCATTTGTGGGTCCATTTCGGAGAGCACATTTGTGGATCCCTGTGGAGAGCACAGGGCCAGGCAGAGCTGGACACAAAGATCCTTGATTCTGTTAATCACCTCAGTGCAGCTGAGTCTGCAGTTCACGGCCGCAGGCTACAGTTATTTGGGTGCCTAGTGCCCTAAACCTACATCTCTGGGACTAAAGAAACCTGGTGTAGCTCAGACAGGGATAATTAAGCTGCTCACCCTCCTCTGCCCCCTCGCCCAGCCCGCACCTTGACCAGCGTCTCCAGCAGGTAGTTGACGGTGATCCAGCCGAAGGAGCCCTCCTCGTTCCCCGTGAGGATCTGAGCTCCGCGGAAGTCCACGGGGTACTCGCCAATGGCCTTGGCGACCTCGGCGAAGACCTGCTGGGCCTTGGTGCTGTTCTGCTCCCTGCCAGGGAAGGAGACACACCGTGCGCGGTGGAGCAGGCGATGGCTGGGCAGCTTTCGGAGCGGGGCTAACAGCAAGCGGCTGCCGTCGGCTGCAAAGCATCGGGGCTGCTGGCAGACAGGGCAGAGCCGCCACATCNCGGGGCAGCCCCGCCACATCCCGCAGCTCCCGCCTCGGGACTCTCCCTGGCAGTGCTGCCCGCGGGCGCTGCCTGGGCACACGGGAAGGTGACGCCGGTTGGGTCGGGCAGAGGAGGTTCATCCACCTCAGGCTGCTGCCGGGGCGGTGCTGGAGGGGGCTGGGGGGTTCCNCGGGGTTGTCCGCGTAGCTGGAGATGCCGGGTCCTGCGAGGGGGCACCCCGTGATGGAGCCAGCTCAGGGCCACCCAGGAGGGACAGGACACCAGGGGACACGTTTCCCTAGAAAGTCCCCTTGGTTTTTCCCCATGTGCCAGGGCTAGTTGTGCCCTTGCCAAGGGTGTCCCTGGCAGGAGAGAGCTTCCAGCTGGCGGGCCAGGGCTCGCCGTGGGAGCCGGCAGCGAGCTCCCGCTCTGGACTGCGGGGCAGGGCTGCGGTGCTGTTGATGCTGAGCACATGCTTGATCCCGGGGGGCCAAACTGCTTGAAGGTGGCCAGAGGGTCCCGCAGGACTCAGTTGGCAAATAAAGCAGTTCCTGATTTCCCTGGAGAAAGGGCAGACTCTCCTTTATACTGCCGTGAGGGCATGAGGAGCCGATGGGCACACACAGAGGTGCCCTCTGCACCGCTTGTTTGAGTTCCTATTTTTAGAGGCTGGCACCGGATCTGAGCGCCCAGCATGGTCCTGCGGTGGGTAGGGACAGGCTCTGGGGTGGAAAAATCACTATTTACCTTCCCCCAAGCTTTGCACACTGTTACTGCCATTAGCCCAGGCACCCTCTCCCTTACACTTTGCCCTCTGCCAGACCTCTGCAGTTAACCAGTAACTGCCACGCCGCCGCCGCAGAGCCTGGGTCGAGGTTGAGGAGAGCTCGGAGCCCTCTCACCCCCCACCAGGCACCTCTGCCCTGCCCTGGTGGCCTTTGCCAGTCCTAGCCCAGCTCCATGGGCCATTTAGCCGACCCCACCTCCCCTCGCTAGCCCAGTCCTGTCCTCCAGAGACACCAGACCTTGTGTCAAAGCCCGAAAGCACCTTTGCAATAGGAATTAATATCTCTTTGCATATTTATAAATGCCCAATAAATAAATGGCCTTTGGGTCATTTACCTTTTACTACACCTGGCATGAACCAGGCAGCTCCCTGTGGCACTGTGGGACAGCCACATTGGCCAGCACCGGCTCCCAGCCCAGTGTCCCCAAGCTGGGCAGGGACAGGGGAGAGGGATGGACATGTTCCGTCAGACTCACCGGACACGGTGCAGGCAGCCACCTGGGAGACGATGCCGGTGCCATTCTCCTTGTCTGCGGGCCAGCGGTAGATGTAGAGAGCCGTGTGCGTGGAGCCGGCATCAAACACCAGACCGTACTGGGGGAGGCAGAGGGGACACTGGGTGTCAGGGGATGCAGGGCAGCTTCACCCGCCGCAGAGCGAGGGGAGCTCCTGGAGAGCCAGCAGAGCTCCTGGTGCGCAGGGGGATCTCCAGTGGCCAAAGAGTGTCACCAGGGCACGGAGAGCCCTGTGGCATTGCAGGCACCAGCTGTGTAAGGGTCAAGGCTCTGTGACAAGCCCTTTGAGCTGCAATGCTCTGTGATGAAAAGGCTGTATATGCTGTCAGGCCAGTCACGGGGACCAAACTCTGCCAGACCCACGTGGCACGCCAGCCTGCCTGGGGGTTTGTCCCCATGGCGGTGACAAACAGCACAGCCTGCCTGAAACCTGGGGAAAACCCAGTGCCAAGGGGCAGCCAGCGCCCAAGGGAGAGCGGGAAGCTGCGCTGCGCCCAAGGACCCTACCTTGGTGCGGGGAGGCAGAAACGCGTCCTTCACGTCCACGACGCTCAGAATGAGGGCAATGATGCTGAAGACGCAGGTGGCTGCCAGGAGACCAACAACGGCCTTGGCTTTGTAGCCCATTCCTCCTCCACCTGCAGGAACAGCCCCAACCCCCAGCTCACACCTCTGCATTGGCAAGGCCAGTTTTGAAATGCCAATCTCGTGGATGGATAAACCTGGCAAGATGGGAGTTTCCCCTTCCCTAACAAGGGCTTGAAGCCATTCTCTGGTGTACGGCTGCTCTTACAGGAGGCTTTTGGCAGTCTTGGGGCTGAGATGCCCTCTCCTTCTGAGCACTCCCTCCCCAGGGGATTTTCAGCATGACTTTTTCACCCCTGCCTTCTCAGTGCAGCCCTTCAGGTCCCTCTCTGCACTCAGCCTGGATCCCATCTCTCTGCCCTGCTCCAATTACTGGCTGGGTGGCAGCTCAGCATCTCCCTCCCCAGCAGCATCACTGGGGAAGCGCGGCAGTGGCTAACAGGGGTCCCAGCCTGGGAGCAGGACCATGCTCTGGCAGGCTCCCAGTGTGGCCATCGCCTCCAGGGTGCAGAGCCGTACCTCTCTGGCACCCACACGCACCCACCCTCGCAAAACCCATCCCACAAGACTTGGGACCACCAGGTCATATCTGTTGCCCAACAGGCCCTCGAGAGGGTCCTCTCTGCTCCATGCATCTCCAGCCACACGTCTCCTGCCTGACCCAGCTCTCCCCGGCTCTCGGTGGTGCCACAGCAGGTAAGCAGACTGGCAGGGACAGTGTCCTCGCCTGCTGGTGATCCCCAAACCTCTCCTGCAGCCCCAAGGGCAGGCAGAAGGGCAGAGGCAGAAAGCTGCTGCCCGCCTGGGCACACAGCCCTGTAGCCAAGCTGGCATGCCAACAGCGATAGCGTTGCATGGATGGGCAACGGCAGCAGGGTGTGGAGGAGCCCCTGGGGACTGGAGAAGTTCCTGTGCCTCACGCTTGTCCAGCTGGAGCTCAGCTCCTGGCAGAATCAGCCCCAAGGCATCAGTAAGAAATTGTACTGGAAAAGCAAAGCCAGAGGGTCTGGTTCCCTGCAACGGCCTCAACACACAGCAGTGGAGGCGTCCCCGGGCTCAGCACCCCACAGCTGGTCCAGATGTGGCTTCCTACATGCACAGCTCTTCCCTCCTCCTGCACTGCTCTGCTCCATGCCGCTGGCAGCGTGTCAGCGGGGAGCCAGGCTGGCCTCCCTCCACGGTGTGAGGCTGCAAGCCAGGCTCCAGCTGAGTGGTGAACGCCCGAGAGCCCCGGACACAGCCGAGAGAAGCCATTCAACCCAAGCAGTGCTTTGGGTGGCACCTAGGGGCTGTCACTTGGCTACGCAATTCTCCTGTGAGGGCATAAAACCACAGAGAAACCCCCTTGCGCTTTCACCAGGCCAGGTCAGTGGCTTGAACAGGAGAGAAAAGACCTTTGGCAAGGTCAAAGGAGATGCTGATTCCCGTTTCGGAGTGAGCATCTCCGGTGACGAACATGGGTGACAAATCTCCTGCATGACATAAGATGTATAATGATGGATGCCCAGGCTGCCCAGGGAGGTGGTGGAGTCTCCGTCTCTGGAGACATCCCAAACCCGCCTGGAGGCGTTCCTGTGCCCCCTGCTCTGGGTGACCCTGCTCTGGCCGGGGCCTGGAGGAGATGATCTCCAGAGGTCCCTGCCAGCCCCACCAGCCTGCAGATGCCCGGCCAGTTGAACGTGTGGATAGTTCAGTGCTGTGCACAGTGCTTGGGCCATTGCTGTACTTGTTTGTGTACGACCGGGCACACCGACATGCTCTAAACACCCGCCGGACGTCCCTCACCTCGCAGCACCTCTTGCTGGGAGGGACAGAGGGGGCCAAAATATTCAGGAGGAAAGGTGCAGAGGCACTGCTGGGTCTAAATTGTCTGTGTCTCAGGAAAACGGGAAGCTGACTTCTCCGCTGTGCACGTTTGGGATTTGAAAGTCAAAAGAGCTCTTAAAATTGTAAGCAAGAGGGTGAGCATGCACGCCGGGAGCATCGCTGCCGGGCAGAGCGCTGCGCTGCCTCCCATCCCTCCCACCAGTGCTGGGGCTCAGCAGTGCCCTCCATGCTCTGTCCATGTCCCCTCTGCCCCCCGCACTGTGGGCACCTTGTGTGGTGAGTGGCCATGCCATGCAGTGAGTGGCCACCCCAGCCCTCCCCCTCCTGCTCCTCCAGCCCTCGGAGTGTGTTTATTCCAGCACCTGGCACCGCTGCTGGCCAGGGCTGAGCCCACCACCACCCCCCAGGCACAGCTCCTTCGAGGGCCCCCTGGCCCCTTCCCCTGACTGTGGCTCACCCGAAGCTGCTCCCGGCACCGTCGTCCTCGCCCCGGTGTCGGCGTGTACCTGGCGTGCGGAGCCCTGCTCCTGGGACAAAGGCTGCCCCGAGTCCCCGCTATGGCCGTCCCCTTGGCCCTGGACCAACAACCTGCCCAGGAGAGCGCTTGGCTCGTCCATCCAGGAGGCAGCGGGCTGAGGCTGGAGAGCCGGGGTGGAAACAGCGTCTGGCATTAACCACTTCACTGCCGGAGGAACGGGGCTGCCGGGGTGGTGTGGGGGCCCGCGCTGCCCAGCGGGGGCTCAGCAGGGGGGCAGCTCCCCACGAAGCTGATGGCAAATCCAGCCCGTCCTTCTGTCCCTCGGGGAGCCTGTGAGCGGGCTGGCCCCGGGATGAAGGCAGTGGGTGACATCCCTGCCCCAGACCTGTGGCATGAACACTCCGAGGGGCAAAGCATGGGCCAAGGCTGCCACCCTGCACCCCTGCTGTCACCTGGCTGTGCCGTACCCCACGCTGCCCCACTGCAGGCAGAGGCAGGCTGGCAGAGGGGCTGAGGACAGAAATAGGAGGAACCTGTTTCGTGGAGACCCGTCCCCATGGCCAGGGACCCATCTGTCCCCATGGCCAGTGACCCATCCCTAGAGCAGAGATCCACTCGTCCCCACAGCCAGGTACCCATCCCCAAAGCCATGGACCCATCCCCATGGCCAGGGCTCCATTTGTCCCGACAGGCAGCGACCTGTCCCGATGGCCAGGGACCCATCTGTCTCCATGGCCAGGGTCCCGTCCCCACAACCAGGGACCCATCCCCACAGCCAGGTTCTCATCTGTCTCTAAGGCCAGGGACCCATCTGTCCCCGTGGTCAGTGACCTGTCCCAGTGGCCAGGGTCCTGTTGCCCTGGAACGGTGCAGGCAGGGGTGCAGGCAAGGGTGCAGGCAGGGCTGCAGGCAGGGGTGCAGGCAGGGCTGTAGGCAGGGCTGCAGGCAGGGCTGTAGGCAGGGGTGCAGNAGGCAGGGGTGCAGGCAGGGGTGCAGGCAGCGCTGCCGCCGGGCGGCCCCGCTCCCCCCGCCGGCAGCGCCGAGCTCCCGCCCCGGCCCGGCTGCAACCCGGACATCCGAGCGCCGCCGCCCCCAGCGCTTTCGCTTTGCGGCGCTGCCGGGGCCGGGCCGGGCCGGGCCGGGCTGTGCGGGCAGCGCAGGCAGCGCAGGCAGGGCCGGCAGGGCTGTGCGGGCAGGGCCGGCAGGGCTGTGCGGGCAGGGCTGTGCGGGCAGGGCTGTGCGGGCAGGGCTGCCCTCAGGCCGTGCCTGGGGCATAGGCAAAGGGGCTGTGCTCGGCTCGGTGCGCCCACTCCGGAGGAAGGAGGGGGGCTCCTGGCACAGGTCCGGCAGGGGACAGCTGGGACCGTGGCCACCCCCTGCCCGGGTTCAGGCTGCTCATCCCTGGGCTTTGCTCTGCTGCCCACCACGGGGCAGGTTCGTGGTCCCCACCCCCGGCTGCTCCGTGTCCCAGGGGGTCGTTTGGGGCTGTGGGTTCCCAGGCTGCTGGGACCCCAGGAGGAGCTGGAGAGAGGGGGCAGAGGCAGGCGGGTTGGGGCTGCCCTCGCAAAGCCCATTCCTCCCCGCAGCCCGGCGCGGGGATGCAGACGAGCCTGCTCAGGGCGCTGGGATGGAGCTCGACGGCCGTGCTGGGAGTGCTGGGGGTGGCCGTCTTCCTCCTGGTCCTGACCCCCGCGAAGGATGCTGCCCTTCCTACGAGGAACAAAGTAGGTGTCCAGTGGGACCTGGGGGAGCCCAGGAACCTTTCCACCTTTCATGCTGCCATCAGCCCTGCCTTCCTCTCCACTTGCACATCTTCCCATAACCAGCCCGGCTTTTCAGGGCTTCACCTAGCTGAGGTAGCACTGGGCAGATCAACCATCCCCCAGACCACAGTCCTGGCTCCTTTCTAAGGATGGGAGAGGGAAGCAGCCCTCCTCCCCTCCTGGGACTGCTCTGTCTGCCACCCTGGGCACTTTCTCTTCTCTCTTTTCAGGCACCCAGGTCTCCTGGGTTTACATCTCTCTCTCCTGGGTTTACATCTCTCTCTCCGGTTGCTTTCTGCTGGCTGGCTGTTAAAAAACAGTCAGGGTTTGTGAGGTTTGCCACTCCCAAAGGTCTGGGAGCAGCTTTGGCAGCCTGAACCCTTTGGGACATGCCTGGATGCCTCCCTGCCCTGCAAACCACCCTGCTGGCCTGCACATCTTCCCTTTCGCAGCTGAAACTCCCCTGAACAGCTAAATCAGGGGAGTTAAAAGTGGAGTGGGGCTGCTAAAGGGAGGACGGATGTGCAAACTGATGCTGCTCGCGTTCACTCAAGGGAAGCGAGAGCAGAAGCTCACAGACCCCCCCGTGGCACCTGGTGCAGTCCTGAGCCTGCTGTGACCCGGTGTCCCCTCTGCCTCCCCCAGTACGGTCTGGTGTTTGATGCTGGCTCCACACACACGACTCTCTACATTTACCAGTGGTCCACGGACAAGGAGAATGGCACCGGCATCGTCTCCCAGGTGGCTGCCTGTACCGTGTCCGGTGAGTCTGCCGGGAAGTGTCCGTCCCTCTCCCCCAGCCTCGTGAATCGCTGTCCCAGACTCTCACAGCATCGTCAGTGAAGTGAGCCTTCCAGCCTGCGCTGGGCCAAAGAGCGATGCCCTGGTGGAAGAACCAAAGTAAAGTCTTAGGGGGAATAGTTTGCACCATAGGGACCCCTACAGTAACTGGGGGATCCAGAGGTGGGTAAGGAATTTGGCGCCCAGTTAACACAGTTCCTGGAGCCAGGCCAGTCTTGTAGCTGGTGGTTGTGATCAACTCGCAGCTTGGGATGCTGGACGTGCAGAGTTTGCTCCTTCTCCTGTGCAACCGCTTCCTTGGCTCTTCTTCCTGCAACATCTCTTCACAGCTTCTTGCCTAACATTCTTTCATAACGTTCCTGAAAGCTCTGCAGAAGTCCCTAAACATCACTGTGTTTCTGCTGGCCCGCCAGCTGGAAGCTCTCTCCTGCCAGGGACACCCTTGGCAAGGGCACAACTAGCCCTGGCACATGGGGAAAAACCCCGGGGGACTTTCTAGGGAAACGTGTCCCCTGGTGTCCTGTCCCTCCTGGGTGGCCCTGAGCTGGCTCCATCACGGGGTGCCCCCTCGCAGGACCCGGCATCTCCAGCTACGCGGACAACCCCGCTGGGGCTGGAGCCAGCCTGAAGCCCTGCCTGGAGAAGGCCATGCAGGTCGTGCCGGCCGAGCAGCAGCGGGAGACCCCCACCTACCTGGGGGCCACAGCGGGCATGCGGCTACTGAGGTACCGGCACTGCCCGCAGCGATCACCCGCGGCCCCTTCCCCACCAGGCGCCTCTGCATGGCTGCTGGTGCAGGGGGCTGGGACGGGGCCTGGGGGCGCGGGGGGCTGGG
>VXBO01005766.1:36974-52211 GCA_013400135.1 Rhinoptilus africanus | reverse complement strand
GCAGCCCCGATGCTTTGCAGCCGACGGCAGCCGCTTGCTGTTAGCCCCGCTCCGAAAGCTGCCCAGCCATCGCCTGCTCCACCGCACACGGTGTGTCTCCTTCCCTGGCAGGGAGCAGAACAGCACCAAGGCCCAGCAGGTCTTCGCCGAGGTCGCCAAGGCCATTGGCGAGTACCCCGTGGACTTCCGCGGAGCTCAGATCCTCACGGGGAACGAGGAGGGCTCCTTCGGCTGGATCACCGTCAACTACCTGCTGGAGACGCTGGTCAAGGTGTGGGCTGGGGGAGGGGGCAGAGGAGGTCCCCCCCAGCCCGCCGTGCCGCGGTCTGGGCGGGGAAGCCTCTGCTGGGTGCCCATGGGTAACTCCCGGTGCCGGGCAGCGCTCCTTCACAGGAGAGTGGACCCACCTTCCAGCAGAGGATGTGGTCGGAGCTCTGGACCTCGGCGGGGCTTCAACCCAGATCACATTCCTTCCTGGGACCACCATAGATGACAGCGACACAAGAGCCCTCCTCAGGCTGTACGGGACCAACTACTCCATTTACACCCACAGCTACCTCTGCTACGGGCAAAAGCAAGCCCTGAAGATGCTGATGGCATCCTTACACCAGGTAACCACCTCCAGCCTTGTGCTCCTCTGCTGCAGCCTGAGCCCCCATCTCCCTGAGCCGGGCAGGCAGCACCTCCTGGCTCTGATGGCTGCGGGGCTCGATGCCTTTGTGCAAACCCTGGTGAGGATGGTGGATGCTGCGGGGCCACCACAGCAGGATCCATCCCAGAGGTGTCCTGAGAACTGGGCAGGACTGAGCTGAGATGGAGGTGGACACCCCAAAGCAGGATACCTGACCACAGGCACTGCCAGGATGGTGGGTGCCTGGGACCCCTGTCCCAGGGACATCTTGCCCACCAGATCACAGAATCACAGAATGATAGGGGTTGGAAGAGAGCTCTGGAGACCATCTAGTCCAAAGATCTTCATCCCTGTCCTGCTGTGTCAGCCCACCCCCCATCACAGGGGTTTGGAAAGAGCCAGTCCTGGAGGAAGGAACCTGTGGGTGCTGGGAGGTTGGGGAAGAGCCAGTGAGATTTTTTAGTACCAGTATGGCAGTAAGTTGGTTTTAGGGGTAGAAAGCTGAACATGCTGGTTTTCAGCAGTAGGCGCTAGGCATGGGAGAGTGAAGGGAGGTGGTGTTGCTGCACAGGGGGACACTCATGTCCATAGCTTGGGTGTGGGGTGAGGGCTCAGCACCGACTTGTGCTGGTTGGAATGGGCAAAAGACCACGTCCAGAGCATGTTGCAAAGAGAAATCAGTGTCTGTTTTGGTTTTACATAAATGGCTTCTCAGCCTTGGCTCTTCCCTGAGTCTGGTGACCCTACAAAGGCAGAGTGAGGAGAAAATGGGCCACAAGCAGCACAGGGTGAAAACCACCAAGGCCTTGGGCATGCCACCATCACTGCTGCTGGTCCCTGACCACAGCATGAGTGTGCCATGCTTGTCACCTCCGTTCTGTGCCTGCACCCCATGGACGAGACCCCGTGGGTGGTGGGGCCAGCATGCTAGTGTCCTGCCTCTGGGTGTGGGAACAGACGATGCTGTGAGCTATTTCTTTCCTTTCCATCCTCATCCTCAGTGCCAGAGCAATGCTAATGGCTCCCTCTCTCTCCAGGGCAGCGCAACTCCCCAGCAGATATCCCACCCCTGCTATCCCAAGGGGTACCGGGAGAACGTCACCACGGCAGACCTCTACGACAGCCCCTGTGTCCGTGCACCAAGCACACCCAGCCCTGCCCAGGTCCTCACGGTGACGGGGACAGGGGAGCCAGCGGCGTGCAGCACCGCCATCCAGAAACTCTTCAACTTCAGCTGTGGGGCCAACAGGACGTGCGGGTTCAACGGGGTTTATCAGCCGCCCGTGCGGGGCCAGTTCTTCGTAAGGAGCCTCCGTCCCCGCGGCTGTGGGGGGTGGGTGGGGTTGTGGGGCACCAGGGACGCCCACCACCCCAGGAAAGCTGCTGTAGGAGAAAAGTCTGCATAGTGCCAGCCCCGAAAGGTGGGATGTGCCGATGCATGGGGAAACGGGGGGGTGCTCACCAGCCTGACGGGCAGACCCAGACCTCTGTCGTCACAGCTCCAGTCTCTCTCGGTGTGGGGAGCAGTCCCCGGGCTCCCTCCCGGCGGGTCGGCAGGTGTCACCCCGCGGTGCTGAGAGGTGGCCGTAGGGACCCCTTCAGAGCACCCGGAGGGAGCGGCAGGGGGTGGCAGTGGCTTGGGTGCTTCAGTGACCTGCTGCCTTTGGTCTTACACCCACAGGCCTTTTCGGGGTTTTATCACAACCTTCACTTTCTGAACCTGACCGGGGAGCAGCCCCTGAGCTCTGTCAATGCCACCATCAAGCAGTTCTGCGGCAGCGGCTGGGAGAAGGTGAGCCCCAGGGCTGCTGGCACTAGATGATCTTTCCAGTCCCATCCAACCCTAACCATTCTGTAATTCTATCATCCTGCCTAGGAGGTGCCAGCCCCTGCCCACCTTTCTCCTGGGCAATGGGCAACCTGAGGGCTCCTCCGCAGCCCATCCCCTGCTGTGCAGACGGCAGCTGGAGGGAGCTGGGAGGAGCACAAAGGTCTCTGGACTGGGAGAGAGATGGGGGAGCAGCCTGCAGCCTCCCACGTCCTCCTTCCTCCCCGAGCCCAGGCACTCCAGTCTTTGCTCCCGCTGCACTGTGGGGCTCTCCCCGCAGTGTGGGTGCACCCAGCGCTGCTCCCCGCTGGCAGCCCCCCCCCGCCATTCTTCCACCTCCGCAGGTGCAGAAGGAGTTCCCCACCATGAACCGGACCCAGCTCCGTGACGCCTGCGCAGCCAGCTCCTACACCCTCACCCTTCTCCTGCAAGGCTATAAATTCAACCACACGACATGGCTTAACATCCACTTTGTCCGGCAGGTAGGAAAGTCCCCGGCAGCCCCCATCATCCACGCTTTGTGCCATGAAATCGCGCACGCTGACCTTGCCCTGGCCCCTGGGTGGGGAGCAGGGGACAACAGGGCAGCGCGGTCACTGCCGTGCCCGGGGCAGCTCCTCAGTTCTGCTCACAGGCACCTGCGGGGACATCTGGCCTGGGCCATTTTTGCTCTCCCCCAGCTTGTCTCACTGGCGGGGTATCAGCAGCCCAAGGTGTGCCCAGATACGGTGGCTGCGGAGCAGGACCTGGGCGTACAACTGCAAAGGTCTTCTGTAGCTCTCTGGCTTGCAGGGTACTTCACAGCCTTTCACACCCCTCTTCCTCCTCTGCCTGCACAGGTCGCTAATGTAGATGTGGGTTGGACTCTGGGCTACATGCTCAATCTCACCAACATGATTCCCTCGGAGACTCCCCCGAGAGTCATAGGGCTCCAGAGAACCAACTGGATAGCAGCCACGGTTCTACTGGCCATCATGCTCATCCTCATCTTCTGCCTGCTCACAGCCACGTGCTGCCAGAAAAACTCCTTTGGCTATGAGAGTCTCTAGCAGCGCTGGCTCCGGAGGCTGCCGAAGGCACTTCGTCCTTCTGCCGTGCTGTACGAGGAGCCGCAGACTGGGGAATCGCCCCCACATGCCCAGGGGCTCTGAACTTGTAATGGGGGGCACCTGTGTCCTGGCCTGGTGAGCTGGGTCTGGCACAGGCTTTAAAAAATCCTGGCTGTAGCTGTGTGCTCTCTGGTTTTCCTTTCCCCTCACTGCTGGTTCAAGATGCTCTAGGAGGGAGGGGATGGCCATGTGGGGCAGGGGCTCAGCACGGGGGGCGTGGAGGCCACAGTGATGTGTGGTGGCTGGAGATGGTGGGACCAGTGGGTCAGGGAAGAGGAAAGGGGTGTCTGGCAGTAATGGGATCATCAGGGGGCTGGTTATGGCCTGCAGCAGATACCCGATGTAGGACAGATGTGTCCTGCCCCATCCTGGGACAGGAGCCTGCGTTGCCTGTGGCCACCAAGAGGGTGGTCGAACACTGGAACCAGCTTCCTAGAGGGGTGGTCAATGCCCCAGGCCTGTAAGGGTTTAAAAGGATGTTTGGACAATGCCCTTAACAACATGCTTTAAATTTTGGTCAGCCCTGAAGTGATCAGACGCTTGGACTGGATAATCATTGTAGGTCCAACTGAAAATATTCTTTGTTTCTATTCTATTCTCCCCTATCCCATCCCATCCTATCCTATCCTATCCTATCCTATCCTATCCTATCCTATCCTATCCTATCCTATCCTATCCTATCCTCTGGCAGCCAGAGGTGCAGTGGCAATGGGGCTCTGTGGGAAACTGTCCCAGTAGACAGGACTCAGGCTCTGGCCAGGACTGGGAAGCCCTGTGCAGTGGGGGATGGCAGCAGCCCCCTGCTCTACTGCACGAGGTTCCTCTCCGGTCAGGCTGCACCCTGTCTGTGCCAGGCAGACCTCTCACCCACCCTTTCCAGCACAGAAGGTGGTTTGGGAATGCTGCTGGGACATAGCAGGGGCAGCTCCCGGGGCCCCCATTACGTTTTTAGGGAATCCCACTGGCAGCCAGTGGAAGTGCGAGGTGAGACACCCTGGCTCTCAGAAGTAAAAAGCCAGTGCTTGTGCCCTGCTGGCTCCCCTCCGAGGTCTGGCAGATGCTGCGGGGTCTCCAGGGGCATCTCCCATAGCACCGAGCAATGTTGACTCTCCCCTGAGTCCCCAGCGTCATCACCACCCCTTACCTGGGAGACGGAAACAATAAAACCATAAATGTTCCGGAGCAAAGTAACAGGCATTTCCCCTTTTGCTGCCTTTTACAATGTTTATTTGGATGACGAGAGCTGTGAGACGCCTGCCTTTCTGCGGAGACACCGAAGGTCAGCTCCTTGCTGCTGGGAGGCAAATAACAAGATGAATCATCCACAGGGCAGATAATGAATGAGCAGAACCGAAGGCAAAGGCAAGGGCTCAGTCGTGGGCAGGACCCAGCTCAGCCCCCTGCAGAGGGTCAGGGTAGGACTCGCAGGCTGCTGGAGTCTCAGCCTGGCACCCACAGTGCCCAGGCCTTCTGCTGGTGGGACAGTCCGGTCTCCAGGAAGACACTCAGGAACAACAATGCCTTTATCCCAGAAGAAAAGGAAGATGAGATGAGATGAGATATGAGACAGATATGAGACATGAGATGGGATGGAGCCTCTGGGGAGGCATGGACCATGTTTCTGACTTTGGATGCTCAATTTGCCCTCTGTCTTCAAGACCATCAGAAAAGCCCAAAGGCTGCACCCTCAGGAGAGCCAGCCGCAGTGCTGCCGAGCCTTCCATGCCCTCACGCTGGCAGACCCAGCAGGGACCTGCCTGGCTGTTGGCAACTGGTCAGACCCAGCGTCCTATGAAGCACCCTGTCACCCTGCAGCCGTGCACTAACAGCCTGGCACTCGTGGAGCTCTTCCACGGCCAGGCTGGCTCTCCACGTCCCCAAGTGCCAGCTGGTGGGATGGAGGCCGGGTCTGTAAGAGGCATAGAGGTGTAAGGAAGCAGATGATAGACACAAGTGGGGTTCCTGTGGTGTGTAGCTGATCCCAGCAGGTCTCCACGGGAGTGGAGCTTCTCTGGAAACCTCATGTGGTGCCTATCTGCATGATGGGGGCAGTCCCGTGGGAGGCCAGACCTTGGTTCGTCAGTGCTGTAGAGGTTAAGGTGCTCAGGATCATTGCACGAGGCTCAGGCTGCCAGTCCTGCTGGCGGAAGCGCAGGGCACGGTGGTGCAGACAGCCCTCCATCCCCGACGTGCTCCTGTCGCGATCCCAAATGCAGCTGGGCTCCTACACCCACAAGAGCAGGAGCAGGGCAGCCAGCCCCAAGGCAAAGGTGAGGATGATGAAGGCAATGGCTGCAGCCCACAAGGAAGGAATGTGCCCCTTTACTCGCACCGGAGCCTCCGCCGGGATCATGTTGGTGAGGTTCAGCATGTACCCCAGCGTCCAGCCGACGCTGCTGCTCCCCGCCTGCCCAAGGAGAGAGGGGACGGTGAGTTAGCCCTGCAGGAAAGCCACCCTGACACTGCAGGGCCACCTCCTCCTGCATGGCCCGTATGGGGTGCAGTAGCTGGCCCCACACCCAGTGCCACGCCGGGATGTGGGGCAGGCAGGGCTTTCTGGACCATGGCTCCCACAGCACCCCATTGTGGGAAGCTGGATCTTTTCCCTGGTGCTGCCTGTACTCCTGCCCGTACTCCTGCCCACAGGCTGGGTTTGCTGCCTACCTTCATCTGGAAGAAGATGTTGTTCCAGCTGGTCTCGTTGAACTTGTAGGCATCGAGGAGGAGTGTGAGGATGTAGTTGGCGTTGGCGCAGTATTTAGGCAGTCGCTGAGGGTTCTCTTCAGGGTAGCTAGAAGACAGCTGGGGTGGGAACATGTTTGGGGAGGAAGGGAAGTTATATGCAGGCAATTTCCATGCAGGGACAATGCCCTAATGACTGCTGCACAAGGAGCAATGGCTCTGCAGTCACCAGCATCCAGAAAAAGACTTCTGGACCAGGCAGGTATTTTGGACCTGTCCACACAGCGCAACTCCTTTGAGGAGGTTTTCCACTCCACATGAAAACAGAGAGACATATTGGAGACATCCTGCCCCAGATTCTCCCATCTCAGCCTCCTCATGCAAGGGGCTCCTGCTCTCTGCCCCATGGTGCTCCTAGCACATCTCTTGGCTTTATCCATCCCCATTTGACTTGTCTCCAGAATGGTGCCAGCCCCTGGTTCTCCTCTCACCCTCCTCCAGTGCTACCGATGCCCCTGCACACCCAGCTCCTGTGCTGGAGGGGAGATTTTGCTGCCTTCGCCTGCCCTGTCTGCCCCTGCCCCAGTGTTGCATGAGCAAGGAGTGCCCCCGAGGGTGGCTGCAGGATGGTCCTGACTCCCATTTCTCTTCCCCCACCCCAGGATGCTTTTGCTTGTGAAGCTTCCCCACAGCCTCCCATCCTGGGGAACGTACGTCTTCCCAGCTTCTCGTGCAGAAACGCTCGATGGTCTCCCTGACAGCAGCCAGTGACTGCCCCTCCGTCAGGTTGAGAAACTTGAAGTTATAGTAAAAGGCAGAGAAGGCCTGAAAGGCAAGAGGCAGAAATGTTGTTAAGTTACAGTGGGGACCCCCCCACACTCCCATGCAGCTCCCCCCACATCCCTTGGAGCTGGAGGTAGGGTTTGTCCTTCACTGGGTTTGTCCCATCCTTGTGTAGTCCCAGGGCATCGTAGTCCCTGTCCCAGCAGAGATGACATGCTGGGGCTGTAGGTGCCTAATGGCTACAGCAGCTCGTCAAGCGCAGGCAGAGCCTTGCCTGAAGGCTGCTGGCTAAGCTGGTTTTTTTTTGCTGAAAACTTGGTTCTTGACTAAGCACCCGTTGTATTAACATGGTCCCATCTGGAGAGCTGGCAGGAAAATCAGAGGGCAGCAAACCCTCGTGTGCCTTGAGACAGTGGTAATTTGGGAGATTCTTGCCCCTGTTCTGCTGCAGGGAGGTGACAGTGCCATGGGACATGCAGGGACACCACGGCACCAGGGTTTGCGCTGTGCTCAGGAAGCGGAAGGACGGGATTTGCCTTACAATGAACTGCCCGCTGACCGGGGGCTGGTAGACACCGTCGAAGGTGCAGTCCTGGCTCTGGCCACACGCCGAGAAGTTGAACAGCTTCTTGATGGCAGCCAGGCACCCGCTGGCATTGCCCCTGCCCTCCAGGGTCACGTTCCTGTCACCGAGGGTCAGGCGTGCGTCGCTCCGGTTGGTGCAGGGGCTGGTGCAGAAGGAAGACAGCGAGACGGTTTCATTGTAGTCTTTTGGGTAGCAAGGGTGATCGACTCGCGTGCTGGGGGACGACTCCTGGGAACAGCAAAATCACAGGCTGCAGCCTCCTCCAAGCCCTCTTAGTGGGATCGCTGGGCAGCAGGGCTCACCCAGCGCTCCCCTGAAGCCACGGGCGCAGGCATCTCCCACCTCCTCAGCAGGGAAAGACCCTCCTGCTGTTTAATCCTGGTCTTGTTGGACATCTGCAGTCCCAGCCTGAGCTCAACATCAATTCTCACTCTGCCTTGTCTCATTCCCTCTCCCATGGAGGCAGACCAATTTCAGGGACCCCCTGAAATGTCTCTTCCCTGGCCAGGAGGATCATGATTTGGGGCATGGAAATCCCTCTCCACCCCAGCTCTAGCTCTGTCTCTAGCTCCAGAGCCAGCCGGGGACCTGGGACCCTCCTGGCTGTGCAGCATGAGCAAACCCTTCTGGCTCACCAAAGCTGCTTCTCCTGGCAAGGGGCAGCTCCACGAAGACCCTCTTTCACTCTGACCTTCCAAAAAATGGCCTGAGAAAGATCTTCTGTTCACTTTTCTCAGATCCGTGCAGTCACAGAGTAGTTGAGGTTTGGGGGGCGTTATAGGGTCCCTGTGCCAACCCCCTTCTTAAAGCAAGACCAGCTAGATCGGGTTGCTCAGGGCCTTGTCCCATCAGGTTCTGAATATCTGCAAGGATGGTGACTCCACAGCATTTCTGGGTCCTATTCTGATATTTGACCACCCTTATTGGGAAAAACCTTTCCCCTCCATCTGGTTGGAAACTCACACGTTACAGCTTGTGACTGTTGCCTCTTGTCCTGTCACTTTGCACCTCTGAGAAGAGCCTCGTCCTGCCTTTTCTACACCCTGTGCGAGGAGCTGTGTACAGCCAGAAGATCTCTCCCGAGCTGCTCCTTCTGATGCTTCCCATGCTCCTCTCCACATCTGCCTACCCGTGCTCCAAGGAGTCTGTACCTGCTCTCGGTCCCTGCTGATGCCTCTCTGGAAGAGCACTGCCTGTTCTTATTTTATGCACTATCAAGTCTGTGGTTGGCACCATGAGAGCAGAGTCCAGTTACCCCCCAGTTCCCCTCTCACCACAATTAATTCCTTGGCCAGTCGCTTCAGCATCTCGTTCTGCCCGTAGCAGAGGTAGCTGTGTGTGTAGACGTTGTAGTCATAGCCATACAGCATGAACTTGGAGGCTTCATTCCAGTTTAACATTGAATTTCCAGGTATAAAGCTGATTTGAGTGGATGCTCCTCCAAGATCCAGCGCCCCAAAAATGCTGGCTGCCTCTGGACGAACCCAGGTGTGTGCTTTGGGGGAGTACTGCCAAGGCGAGACAGGAGAGGAAGAGGAGTAGTACATGGCTGGGCGTACTCGCCCTGAGCAAAATTCTCATCCCATTGAAGTCAATAAGGTTTTGTTACTAAATTCTGCCAGTATTCAATTATTTCCATACATGAGGCCCCACTGCTTTCCCTGCCCAACCAGCCTGGCCATTTATCAGAGCCAGAAAAAACAGAGGCTGAACTGTCTGATGGTCAAGGGGTGCCAACAGGCTGTGGGCTCATGTGGCTCTGGGTCACCGGTCTGAGATGGAAGTGCTGGTGGGGCTTGGAGGGGCTGCCCTTCCAGATGAGCAGGCTGCAGAGGCCGCTGGAAGGGGAAGGACAGGAATCCTCTCCAGCAGCCTGCGCAGGAGTCCGACGGTGCCAGCACCGCTCGGAGCTGTGGCAGTGCTGGGACAGAGGGTGTCAGGAAAGAGGTTTGGTTCAAACTTCCTTCAGACTGGCGCCATAAACCAAAACGGGGGCCTCACAGCACCACCCGGAGATGGGATGGACATTCCCAGGGCAGCGAGACAAAGTCTGGCAGCAGCACACCGTCCCCGCTGGGCTGCATGGCCAACCTCGCTGTCCCCAAGAGACCCTGTGTCCACATGGTGTGGAGAAGTGACCATAGCTCTTGCTAAGGGCACCTCCATTCCTGATTTCTCCCTTCTCTTTCGCTGCAGGCAAGCCAGAGGACAACTGTCTGCTCACCCTAGATCATTCCCAAAAGCTGTTAGCCCAGACCTTTCCTTCTGTGCTAAGTTAACTTGAGAAAAATCAGAAAAAGTGTATTAGCAAAGCATGAGTGGGTGTTTCACCGGTCTCCCACCTTAGTGAAGGAGTCCAGCAGGTAGTTGATGGTGATCCAGCCATAAGCCCCCTCCTCCTCTCCTGCAAGGATTCGCGCCCCTTTGAAAGCCACGGGGTACTCTTGCATGGTTTTAGCAACTTCGGCCAGGACTTGATCTGCCACCGAGCTGTTCTGTTCCCTAAGAAGGACTCAAAGGTGAGGACACATACCCAGCTACATCAATACTACAGAGGAAACAGAAGGAAACAGTCTGCTTTTTTCCCAATTCCACATACTCCAGTTCTTTGCAACAAGCAGTTTGGGAGAAATGTCTCCTGCTACATAACTTGTCAAAGCTGGTCGTAAATCCCAGCCTGGCATCACAAATCTAGGAGCAATAGCAATCTCCCCCCTCCAGTGTGGGTCGATCCTAGTCACATAAAGGTTTGCCAGGCCACCTTTCCCTGCCTAAATACCTTCAGAGTGCTGCAGGACAGAGGGGATTGCGCTGCAAACCCCAGGTCTGAGCATCACCCACTGATGGCAGCAAGGCCTGGGCTGGCTGCTGAGCTCAAGTGGGGCTTTCGGGAAGGTGCCAACCTTGTTCCAGACCTCTGAGTGGGAGAAGATCTCTCGGGGCTGCTGGCATGTGCTCACTCTCTGAAGCGAGTCACCTTCAGGCTATGAGCCAGCTCCTTCCCAGGAAAAGGCTCAGATTGCCAGGCCATAGAAATGATGTTAGATATCTGCAACCATAAAACCAAGAACCATGAAATGAAGGCTGACATTTTAACAGAGCTAATATGGTCTGGGGAAAGGTAAGGGCAGGTCCCGCAGCACCCCATTGCCTCCCACCTCTCCTCCGCGCCCCCACCAGCTCCCATCCGTCTGGGCAGATGCCCCATGCCCCGGTGGCATCTCAGCTCCCTTGTGTTTAAGGAATAATGAAGAGCAAACAAAGAGCTCTGAGAAGCATTTCTTGCTTGGAACTGGGCATGCAGCACCATCCTGGGACATGAGGTCCCAGGATGCCAACAGACACTTCTGAGCAGCCTCTCTGCCCCAGAGCCGACTCAGGACAGCTCAGCCACCTGCGTGTCCCCACCGGGCTGCCTTCTCCCCACTCCACAGTCTCTCGCTCAGGGCAGCGTGAGAGAGCTGGGAGCTCCTGGCAGCCTGCCCCGTGCAAGGACACGGTGTTCTGGCAGTGGCTACTTGCAGCTTGGTCACTGCTCTGTCACCTCTGCACCCCTCAGTGGTACCTCAGTAGCCTCATGCCCGCTGTCGCTCCAAGATATGCTGGGGTATCCCGCTGTTTTGCATCAGGAACAACCTTCAGGGCTTTATCCAGGCACTCCCTTAGGGAATCGCCGGCTTTTGTGGGATTGTTGGCATAGCTTGATATGCCTTGTCCTGGAAGAAAGTCAGGCGGGAACAAGCTGACAGGAATGTCTGGGAACAGGGAGGTAGGAGCAAGAGGCTACAGGGCAGTCAAGTCTGTCATGTCTTAGAAACAAAGGATGCTTTTCCAGGGTCACCCTGAGAGCTGACTGACCCATGCTTACATTCCTCTCCTATGGCTTCCCCACATCTCCCATGCTTTCAGCAGTGTTCCCAGCCCTATGGGTGAGACCTTTCCCAGCCAGGACAGTAGTGTGGGCAGCTGGGGGCAGTCAGAGGTGGAGGAATGAAAATCCAGAGGAACACCAAGGTGCTTCAGTCCCACCAAGCGTGTGGGCACTACGTGGGGCTGAGGGCCCTCCGACGCTGAGTGAAGCCAGCGGGGAGCCATGGACACCCACTGCACAACCACTGTGCCAGCAGTGACAGCCCAACGGACAGAGCTCCCCAGCGTGGGCAGGAAGGACCGGGTCATCCCACCCACCACACGAACACGTAGGGCAGCACCGAGCCCACGGCAGGGGGTTACTTACCCTGGACGTCACAGGACAAGGTCTGGCTGACCACGCCAGTGTTGTTGTCCTTGTCTGAGTCCCACTCGTAGACAAACAGAGAGGTGTGGGATGAGCCTGCATCAAACACCATCCCATACTGGAAGGGAAAACCAAGACATCGCACTATTGGGAGGAGCAGCAGCCTGTCCCTGGCCCCATCATGGTCCTGCCAGGGTCGTGGGGCCAGAGGATGCCCGGAAAACCATCTCTCTAAGGCACAGCTGTCTGCTCCGTGGCAGGGCAGAGCAGTGACAGAGCGTGGTCTCAGCATGGGCGTTTCTGACAGTAACTGAGGGACTTTTTCTTTCCCTCTCCAGAGGCCTGTGCAGCAATGCCAGCTCACGTAAACATTTTCTTGGTTGTTTCCTTATGCTTTTTTATTTTGTTTCTTGGTTACATGCCTTTTATGTCTACTCTGGCCCCACCTTGGGGCCAGCAGCTCTCTCCAGTGCTCTCTCCAGTGCACCCAGCCCAGGCAGAGACTGGCAGGGTCACGCCAGCCCCAGTCCAGGAGCACCCAGCCTCATGCCTCTCCACCGTAAAGCCCTCTACCTCACCCTAAAACCGTGCCAACCCTCTTCCAGCAGCTGGAGTGGGATGTCAAGCTGCAGGGGAGGGACAGAGAGGAGCCACAATGCTGGGGCTGTCCTGTGAGCGGGCTAGGACAGGGGGGTGGGAGCTGGCAGGGACAAAGGCCACATGGAGGTGTATCGCCCTGCGGTGTGGTGCCTGGGAGGGCAGAGGGAGTGGGGCAGGGCTTTGCCCTACCCATCTGCCCCAAGGTAATCTCAAAACATTTCAAATACTAGCGGCTAGTTTCAGAGGAGGCTTCCCTCCCTGACTGCGAGGTGGCCAGGCTGTATCTCTTCTGTCTGCATCTGGAGATGGGAAGAAAACACCCACCTGGCTACTACAAGACAGGTCCTACCGAACCCCCCTTCAACGCCCAACCCCGAAGATAAGCCATGATCTCTGAGCGCCTGCCCAAGATGACTGATCTCTGCAGCGGTGCTCAGGGACCTCCTTTTGGGCTCACCTTGACCGTGGGTGGCAGGGCGACGTCTTCAATCTTCACCAGGCTGAGAACAAGGGCAACAATGGAGAGTGCGACCAGCGCCCCGACTATGGCAGTGGTGAAGTGCTTCTTGTTAGCCAACATCACAGTGAAAGCTCCTGCAAACCCAAGTCCGGGAGAAGGGTGGTTGGACACGGCCAGCTGAGAACAACACTAATCAGCAAAAGCTGCAAGGAGCTCAGCTCCGAAAGCTGTCCCCAGGCTGACACTATCTCAAGCTGCATAACTCAGAAATCCCGGTGGATAAGGAAATCTTTCCCTGGGAAAAGCAATATTAGGATAAAATAGGGAGGTGGCTAGAGGAAAGAGGGGATGGTTGCCCAGCAGCCTGGCACAGCCATGATGGAACTACAGTCCTGCAGGTCCTGCACCCACTCCTGCTTGTCTCAGCACCAGTGGGAAGGATCAGGCCCAGGAGGAGCAAAAGGAACACTGCACCAAAGAGAAGGGGGCAAACCCCCTCAACGTGAGGTATAGTAGAAGGGGAAAGCGATTTTATTTTACGAGATGTAAGTAAGGCCAGCTCACCTGCCGGCACTCCCAGACCTGTGCCCCTAGCAGTGTGTGCACGGGTGGGAGCGCTCGGAGATCCTTGCAGGTCCCTGCCGTGGCTCTGGACTCTTCTACTGCCCGCAGGAAATCCAGCTGGGACTTGCCATCTATATCCTTTTGAAGTGGATACTTCGTGTAAATCTTTTTTTCATTATTTTATCTCAGACTTCACAAGCCTTAGGCTGATGAACTCTTGACTATCAGTTCTCTTATTTGTCTTACAGGTGTATTTATGACTCAGTTTGGCATCTTCCTGACACCTTATCTTTGGCCAATTACTTCTTCCTCCTCATTTGAATGAAATCAGACATAGAAGCCCTGCAGCAATTAACACACACCTCTCCTTTTAACCCTTGTCTTCCTGCTTCTTTCTGCTTTCACACACACACATTTTGGTTCTCTCTTTGCTTTCACCGAACTTAATATTTCCATTACGAGTCTCTACAAAGTCTGTAGGAGGTGAGAGTGATATTTCCAGAGTCCAATGGCCTGAAATCACACACAGAGTGGTAAGTGCCTTGATAATAAGTTTTATTCCTATGGGAAAGACCATCACATCAGAGGAGAAGGATGGCCCTGCCGAGGGGATCTCAGCAATGCCTGCTGAGCTTTACCAGGGGAGCCAGGAGAGGTGATGAGGGACAAGAAATCTTCATGGCCCAGCTGGGACTTTGGTCACTTCTTCCCGGTGTGTGACCCAGCTTCCAGCTGCTCCTGGGCTGGGGATCCCTGCAGACACGGGGCCCCGAGGAGAGCTGGAGGTGTGGGGAGGACTGTGGACCTGCAGCTCCCAGCTCTGCCAGCGGCCTCCCATCGCTCCGGGCACCCTCCGCAGCTCAGTAGCACAGGCAGGGTATCCCACCCGAGCCACAGAGCCCGGCAGCCCTGCCCTGGGATGGGGATGGCTGGGGGACTGGTGGAAACGGGGACCTGCTCTCTCTGGGCAATACAGTGAAGCTGCTTCCTGCTGATTCACATCCCTGATAAGAGGTTGCCAGGGCTACCACAAGGTCATCTCCATGCCTTATCTCAGCTGAGTCAAACACAGCAATGCCAGAAGGGAAAATCATGCTGGGGAGCCCTCCTTAAATGTGACCTTCCCAGAGCACCTTTCCCTGTGTCCGGAAGGGCAGTGGTTTCAGAGTGTGCACTGCAAGTACCACCCTGCAAAATCGGGGGTGCAGCAGTCCCCAGGGGCTCTCTGTCTCAGGTCACATCTACCCGCAGCTCGCACCGAGCCGGGTGCCTGTGCTGTACCCTGCTGCCGGCCGGGGCTCAGACTTCCAGGCCAGTCCCTCTTCCCATAGCAACCTCCTTTGCAGTGTCTCGTGTGCTGGTGGGGTGGATGCCCGGAGCTCAGAGGGTGCCACTACTCCTGCGTTCCCACCTCCACACAACACATAACCTTTGAACTCACATGGCTTTGCTGGAAGGGGTGGATCAGTGCCTGTTACACTCCCAGGTCCGTAAATGCCCTGCTGACCGCACAGTGGCTGGGGCAGGGCTGTCCTGAGCAAGGGGGACTCATCCCCATGGAGGACAGAGAGGCACCAACTGGCCCCAGTCCTGGACATGTGGCACTGTGCCGTGGCTGTGTGCACCCAGAGCTGACCAAACCCTCTGGCTCCTGCCTCCAAACCCGGTCTGAGCAACTCTTCAAGTCCCTCAGGGATCCGTACTGGGACTGGTGCTGTTCAACATCTTCATCAATGACACAGACAGTGGGATCAAGT
>VXBO01005766.1:0-36665 GCA_013400135.1 Rhinoptilus africanus | reverse complement strand
CCTGATCTCGTTGAGGATGTCTCTGTTCACTGCAGGGGGTTGGAGCAGATGGCCATTAGAGGTCCATTCCAGCCCAACACATTCTAGGATTCTATGATTCAGTTTCCTTGTCCTGATCCTTCTGTAGTAAAGAAGTAGTTCCAGAGGTTACATGATAATATCTTAATTGCCTCTCAAGCTGAAAGGACAGACAATGATTTTCCAGCTGGGAGGGAGCTGTGATTTCGCTTGGCTTGCAGTGACTCCAACTGCTCATCCCAGGAAGCAGGACTGTCTGAGCTGCTGTTTCTGTCTCCATTCCCAGGAATGTGGTCTCTCTGCCAGGCTCAGAACTTTTTCAAACCTGCTGCCACCAGCCTGGGGCAAGCCCCCCTGGGAATGGCCCTGGTCCATGTGAGCACAAGGACAGTGAAGGTCAGACCTTGCTGGGACTAAACTGACAGAGCAGCGACTGGCCATGGTGCACGGCAAGATCTCGTGGGCTGCCAAAAGAAGGGATGGAAGAGAGTGCCCCAGGTCTGCACCCATCCTGGAGCTTGTCCCAGTAGGGAACTGGGGGGCAGCTGGGGCCACATGCCAAATGCAAGCTTTGCAATGCTTTCAGGTCCACCACTGCAGCTTCTGAGAGCAACAGCCCCATCATGAACATGATGAGCGGGACAACACACTCAGGACATGTGCCATCACAGGGATACGTGGCTCCATGGTCCCACTCATGGTCTGTGGCCCCATCAGGGCCCATCAGGGCCACCAGAACATCAGGGCATCCCCTGACCACCAGATCAGATGCCCATCAGGGCATCCCCTCAGAGACCTGGTCCCTCAAGGAGCTGTGTTCACTCCAAGGGGGCCTTGAGGCAGCCCCAGTGCTCTGGAGCTGCAGGAGCCCTCAGCTAAGCATCTTCCATGGGCCTCGTCCTAGCAAGGGTGGCAGGACCAGACTAAGCCCTGCTCCTGAGATGGGCACAGACCCAGAGGATTGGAGATATGATCCAAGGGGAGCACCCTGTGGACACCACTGAGCAGAGCACAGGCAACCGCACCCAGTGGTGCTTTTCTTGCTGTGAAAGCAGTGTTTGTGGTGCATCGGCTCCTTTCAATGTGGGCAGCTGTGTCCCTTCCCTGCACAGCAGCCGTACACCTCACAGCCATGAGTGTGGCCAGGAGACATCCCCCATCCACTGGGGCCCTTCATCAACCTCCAGCGGTCCAGTACATCCACCTTCCTCTTGGGAGGAAATGCGGATGTGCAAAAGCAGGAGAACCAGTTTCACCAGCACTTTCCTTGAGCAAACAGCTCGTCTGGGTGCCGAAGGCATGGCAGGACTCGGGGCAGAGCTGCAGGATGGGGCTGTGCTCAGGCAGAGGGCCTGTGGCACTGCTTGGGTCTGGGCTGATGGCTCGAAGAAACTCTGGTTTCAGGGAAGCTCCTCCATCTGCTCCCCATCCCTGAAACCCACTGGGAGCTGCAGGGCTCTGAGCTGCCCCGACCATTCTCCCAACATCCTCTTTCCTGGGACTGGTCTGCATCCTACAGACCCCATGGCTGGGCTGGTGGGAGAAGGCAGATACAGGGGTAGGAGCCAGGACAAAGGCTTTGCTGGGAGAGGTAATATCTATAAATAGTTTGGCTAAAAAATCTGACAAAAGTTACTACTTCTTCAATTTACGCTAGATATGCCCGAGTCAAGTCACAGGTAATGGCTTAGTAATTTTGTTGACAACTTCCTCCCAGCAAAAACTTTAGGGCAACAGAAGGTTAGCACTGGGAGGAGGCCTGGCAAGCTGGGGGGCAGACCCCTTGAGCATCAACAGGACCAGGCGAAATACTCCCTGGAGAACATCTTCCCAAACCTGCATCGCGTCCCCAGCACACGGCATCGCACACAGCCCCTATTGCACCCGCGCCCACTCCCTTCATGGGCTCCCACAGAGGCCCCTTGATTAGCTAATTAGATAATTACCTTTTACCTCCTCCTGCTGAACTGGCTGAGCCATGACCCCTTCTGCTTCCACCTTGGCATTCCAGCAGGGAGAAAACTGTTCCCCCTTGTGCCCGTGCCTGCCCCATGTGCAGCGCCCTGCACCTCTCCCGGGTGATGCTGCCCCGGCTGGGCTGTGGCACGGTGACAGCACCCTGGCTCCCTGCCACGTACAGCCCGCTCTCAATTTTCTCCAGATAACCCCCCCCAAAGGGGCGTCCGTCTGTTAAAATGCACACCAGGTCTCAGGGCAATGTGGTTGCCCGAGCGGGAGGCATCGCAGGACCTGGAAAGGCCATGGGATGCCAGGCCCACAGGACCACCCGCTCTCTTGTGGCTCCCCTCGGGTCCTCCGTGCGGCCAGCCCCAGCCCTGTTTGCCTTCGGGGATGTGCTCTGGTGAGAGCTACATGCGCTGTTTGCTCATAACTGAAAAAGAGACGCAACTGTCTCATTCTTCTGACTGCAGGTGGACAAATCTGCTATGGAGAAGTACGGCTAGAGTACACACACACCCCTATTTGATTTGCTTTTGACATACGTTTCTTTGTGGCCCTCAAAACGACTCTTTGAGACCCAGAGGGAAGTTGCCAGGCTGGTGCCGAGACTCTGCGGGGTTCAAGCCCAGCCATTACTGCCCGTCACTGAGATGATTGGTATTTGTGAAATGAGATCACCTCCATTGCTAACATCTTCCATGTGCCTTCTGGGAGGAAAGTACCCTGACTCAGCGTCAAAAGAGCCTCTCATTTTGCTGCCATCTAATTTCTGCACCATGAGGTCACTCCAGCTCTGCCGTGGGAGGTGCAGGCAGTGGCTCTGTGCAGGTCCCATGTCTCTGGGTGAGCTGCACAGCGTGCTCCTACATCCCGTTCCCCTTCCAGATGCACTCTGGGTCTTGCTGCCACTTGTCCCAGCAGGGACCAGCTCCAGTCCTCCCTACTACTCCAATTCCAGCGAGACTGGTGGAATTGGGCCATTTAAAGCTGCCTTTGGGATGCCCGTGCCTGCTGTTCCAGCTGGCAAAAAGCACACCTGACCTTTCCTCCTCCCTACTGTTTTTCCCAGCGTGTATCACCAAACATGACTCAGTGACTGTGACTGTCTTGGTGCCACCTCTCGGCCGTGGGTGCTCTGGGTCAGGGACATGTGCCTGGAGCCAGACCCCGTGCCAGCCACAGACACCCCGGTCCGTTCCCCTTCCCTGTGCATGGATGCAACACCGCGGGTGTTGGCAGCTCCCTCTCCCACGGTGCTCGGATGGGGCTTAGCGCAACACCTGCATCCTCATAAGCTCCATGAGATTAGTGATATCAATAAAAAATATCAGTATTTTGATACTGGCAGTGGAGCTGGCAGAGCCCCGCGGAGCAGGGAGCCTGGGGAATGGGCAACAGCTCCCTGCTGGGAGGGGGATGTGCTGCCCGATGTTGCGATGATGGGCTCCATGTGTGCTGGCATGGAGGGACGTGGTGTAGGGATGCTCCAGGAGGTTGAGGCTGTTAGCTGCAGTGATGCCTGGGGGTGAGAGCCACCAATGTGGCAGGGGAGGTCAGGGTGTCTCGGATCTGGCTGGCCAGGGCCCCAGGCATGGGCTGTTCTCTGTTCTGGGCACCCTGAAGGTTTTTCCTTCCTCAGATCAGGGATCACAGGGAAAAGAGGATGAAGCATTCTTAGGGAAGGAATTTCCCTTTCACTGGTGTGACGAGTGCTTGGGGACAGCACAAGAGCGAGACTGAGGTGAGCAGCTCTGGAAATGCTTGATTGCCTCCAATGCAATCAACAGGGCCATAAGGAAACAAGGCAGAATGTGAAATGGTGATCAGGTGGAGGTGTCCCTCAGCAAATGCTGGAGGATATTTGCAGGAGACCAGGAAACCCTTTGGCTGTGGGAGGTCTCCCTTGAGCTGCCAAACTGGTTTGGACAAGGGCAGCTAGGACTGTGATGGATCCAGCTCCTCTGCCACAGCAGTGGGCAAACTGTGGACAGCCAGACATCCCATATTCCCTCACCCTCTGCTAGGTCACCTCATGTCACCGAGCTGTGGCAGTCTGCAACACCTCTCTCTCCTCAAAGTCTCAGCAAAGCTTCTGAGAAGCTGCTCCAGGGTGGTCAGTGCTCCTGCAGCCTCCCTTCCTTCAGCCTTTCCTCCTCCTTGTGCCCCTGCCATCGAGAGCTGCTCCCCTCTGGGCTTTCGGCACTTGCTCCACACTTTTCATCACATCTTTCTGAGAGTGGTGACTCAAAATGGACCTGTGCCTTCAACCACAGCCTTGCCAACTCTCTGTAAAAGTTTCAGATGAAGTTCTGGGACCATTAGTCCTGAAAATGGGGGCTGCAGCAGCTCAGGGCACCCGTGTCAGGACACAGACTCATGTGCTGCAAAAGTGACATTTTCTTTTGCACTCGTTGGCCATTAGCCAGCGATAACCCCAAACCACCTCTCTTATGGAGAAAGGCTAAGGGATTTGTGTCTTTTCAGTCTGGAAAAAAGATGACTGAGGGGGGATCTTATCAACACTTAAAATATTGACAGGGGGGTGTCAGGAGGATGGGGCCAGGCTCTTCTCAGTGGTGCCCAGGGACAGGACAAGGGGGAACGGGCACAAACTTGACCATGGGAAATTCCACCTAAACCTGAGGAGGAACTTCTTTCCCTTGAGGGTGGCAGAGCCCTGGCCCAGGCTGCCCAGGGAGGTGGTGGAGTCTCCGTCTCTGGAGACATCCCAAACCCGCCTGGAGGCGTTCCTGTGCCCCCTGCTCTGGGTGACCCTGCTCTGGCAGGGGCTGGAGGAGATGATCTCCAGAGGGCCCTGCCAACCCCAGCCATTCTGTGATTCCGTGATCCCACCTACCCATCAGCTGGCCAGGCCACTCCATGGCCCTTCCTAAGCATGGTACCTTGTGCACGCTCTCTCATCTCCAGAGTGGTTCTCACCCATAAAAGAAAGGTGTCTGATTGGGGTAGTGTAGGTTCTTGACAAATCTGGATGAAGCACTACTTGTCTCTTTGTTTTCTAAGTGCTCTCCAATAACTTTTTGACTGCTTGTCCCAATGTGCCCAGCAGTTAGAAGCTGAGCTAAGAGGGCTGCAGTTTGCCATTGCCTCCATGCAAGTAAGACATGCCTCTGACACGGGAGCTTGTTGGGACATAAAAAACCCAAACCCAAAGCTAAATTATGAAGGTTGAGGAAGAGCTGGGAAACTGGACTGCCGGCAGGTCCAGAGCTCTGAGGGGAGGACGTGCAGAGGCAGCCCCAGGCAGGGGTGACCCACAGGTCCTCTCCCCACGGGCAGGCTTAGTGGCTCTTCCTGGCAGGGCTGCCAGGCTCCTTTCATTTCCCCAGCAGGAGTGGCCTGGCACAGGGAATTAGCTTGCTTGAGATAACCACACCACACTGTTACCACATCCCAGACCATGGTTGGATGTTGGCACTCACCACATGAATCCGGTGTACTGCTGGTGGAGGAAGTCACCAGGGGACCTGCTCTACCACAGATGTTGCTTTTACCACCCCAAATCACCATCCAGGCTCTCACAGGACTCAGGGATGCATCAGCTTTGGAAAAACACGTGGGAGTAGCATTCCCATTGCTGTTTGGGAGCCCTAAATAAAAATGCAAGAGAAGCAGTAAGGCACTGACAGCTCCGGGTGGCGTGAGGACCACAGCAGCAATGGATGCGGTTAAGATCATCACAATTAAAGAGAAAGGGATCAGTGACCTGCTACACAGCTTGGATGCACACAAGTCTATGGGACCGGATGGGTTACACCCAAGAGTGCTGAAGGAGTCGGCAGACCTGCTCGCCAAGCCACTTTCCGTTATTTACCTGAAGTCATGGCTAACTGGGGAGGTCCCGATGGACTGGAGAGTAGCAAATATAACACCCGTCTACTAGAAAGGCAGGAAGGAGGATCCGGGAAACTATAGACCTGTCAGTCTGACCTCAGTACCAGGGAAGGTCATGGAGCAGATCATCCTGAGTGCCATCACAAGCCGTATAATGNACCAGCCCCATGCACGGCTACAGGCTTTGGGAAGTGTGGCCGGAGAGCTGCCCGGCAGAAGAGGGCCTGGGGTTCTCATTGACAAGTGGCTGAATATGAGCCACCAGCGTGCCCAGGGGGCCAAGAAAGCCAGTGGCATCCTGGCTTGTATTAGAAATAGCGTGACCAGCAGAAGCAGGGAGGTGATTGTCCCCCTGTGCTCAGCCCCGGTGAGGCCACACCTGGAGTGTTGTGTCCAGTTTTGGGCACCCCAATACAAGAGAGATATCGAGGTGCTGGAGCGAGTGCAGGGGAGGGCAACGAAGCTGGTGAAGGGTCTGGAGAATAAATCTTATGAAGAGCGATGGAAGGAGCTGGGACTGTTCAGTTTGAGGAAGAGGAGGCTGAGGGGAGACCTCATCACTCTCTACAACTACTTGAAAGGACATTGTAGAGAGATTGGTGCTGGTCTCTTCTCACAGGGAATTAGCGACAGAACAAGAGGGAATGGCTTCAAGCTGCAACAGGGCGGGTTTAGGCTGGACATTAGGAAAAAATTCTTCCCAGAAGGAGTGGTCAGACACTGGAATGGGCTGCCCAGGGAGGTGGTGGAGTCACCATCCCTGAATGTGTTTCAGAGCAGTTTAGCTGTGGTGTTGGGGGATACGGTGTAGGGGAGAACTTTGTAGAGTGGGTTGATGGTTGGACTCGATGATCCCAAGGGTCTTTTCCAACCGGAATGATTCTGTGATTCTGTGAAGTGGTCAGGGTGGTGGTCTGGGGGCAGAAGAGGAACTACAGAGGGAGACTTCTCCCTTCAAGGGACAAATATGCTGCTTGAAAAGCCCTATCCAGGGGTGCCAGGATGCTGCTGAGCCACACCGGAGCAGCCTGCAACAGCCGCCTTCCAGCCCAGCCCTGCAAACAGGATCACACAGTGCCCCCAGCAGCCCCAGCAGCCCCCAGCATGGCTGAAGTGTTGGGGGGCAGCTG
This sequence comes from Rhinoptilus africanus, assembly GCA_013400135.1. Lineage (NCBI taxonomy): Eukaryota > Metazoa > Chordata > Aves > Charadriiformes > Glareolidae > Rhinoptilus > Rhinoptilus africanus. Next base: position 29,700 of record VXBO01005766.1, on the reverse strand, counting down.
TAAGGAGCAGGGACACAGCTACAGAGGGGTTTAGGGGTCTTGCACCACAAGGTACTTCGAAAGTCTTTGGAGTAGTCCCAGTGTTAGAGCCACCAGAGAGGAGGCTCTTGGGCAGCAGTGATTTGAAATGTGCTTCAGCCACTTTTTTAGTGATAAAAATCTAACTTTCACTTGCATGAATCAAGCCATTTCCTAAAAGACATGCCTGAGTGGGAGCTGTCTGTGGGCTTGGTGTTTTGGCTGTGAGTCCTTACAGCACATGGAAGTTATCAAAGACACAAGGAAAACTAAGGCATGGGCAGCCTTGGCCCCTGGCATGGCTGGAGCCTCCACCTTAAACCAGAATGATCTTTTCTGATCTTGGTGTCTCACTGTTGACTCTACGACCCTCTGAAAAATGCTCTGTAACCCCAAGTTTCCTTCCCTGCATGTCCTGGGCACAGTCCCTGTGTCCTTCAGCAGCAAAGACATAGGGCTGCAGCTGAAGGCACAGGCTGGTAAAGGGGATGTAGGAGAAAGCCCCAGGCGTGAGCTGGCAGGAGACCCAGGTGCCCATCACACCCCACAGACATGCTGCATGGCCTTGGCACCATCCCTGGAGCCCATCCAGGAGAAATACACTGTTTTCAGTCCTTGCTCAGCACTAAGAACTCCCTCTCTCCAGCCGGGAGACCTGGGAGACAGCAGCAGGTCGTGCCCCGTGCCCTCAGCACCGCTGGGCAGGTACCAGCTTTGTGAGACAGAGGGTTCTCAAAGCACAAACTCAGGCTCTGTGCAGAATTTTGGGGCAACCGAGGGCAAATCTGCCTGTCTCCGCATTCAGACCCCTGAAAGTGAACGGCTCACAGCAGATGATGTGCAGATATTTAAGATGTTCATGCTGAGCCTTAAAGCCCAACTAAAATGGCTGGGGAGGTGTTGGGTGGCTCAAGTCCCTGCCACACAAACATGGCAAGAAGGGGCCTGGACTTCAACCTGCCCCTCACAAAGCCTCATCTGAACCGAGTGAGAGCTGCCAGTCATGACAACAGCAAAAGCCAGTCCCTGCAGCTGAAACGGGACTCCGGCTGGCATCTGCCCTGAGAGGTGTTTGGAGGCACCTCACCCCGTTCAGCAGGTTGGCTCAGCCCTCGACCAAACCAGGGCAGTTTGGTATGGGCTCCAAAGGAGGTAAACCTGAAAGGCTCCAAAGGAGGTAAAACTGAAGTATCCTCAGAAGACGAATGGAGTTGGTATAAAAATGAAACTGATGTCAATAAAGTTCTCCAACAGGGAACAGCAGGAAAAAAAGTTAAAGTAGGATGCCAGATGATCAATGAGTCTATGCCCATGAGAAGGCAACTGAGATTTCTGTGCACAACATCACATCAAACACCGCAGGCACGAAACGTTGTGCCTCTGAAAGACTGGACTGTTGGTACAATTCTACCTTAGTACAACCTGGTTTTGTAATCTGCCTCTGGGCTCACAGGGACTGTCATTTAAATTTAAAAACGACATTACTGAGCCTAGCACAGCAACATCCACCACTCTTCACTTAACACCCGCCCCGACTGTAAAGGTGTGGTGCTGCAACCCCCCGCTCTTAGGCCACTCGGAGCTTGGTGCGATTCCCCCCACCCGGGCTACACCACAAACCTGACATACCTCGGGCATGAATTGCAAATGGCAATGGACCAGAACATTACGGCAAACCCTCAACGCCCCTGGCTCCCGTGTCCCCCACGCTTGGGAACAGTATCAGTAATTGATCACTCCCTGATGGGACCTGGATCATGGCCCAAAGGTGGTGACACCAGAACAACAAAATCTAGCAAGGTCTGGGCAAGTGGTGGACTGTATCAGAATATCCCATTGTCCGAGTTGGGCCAGGGTGGAAAAGTACCTGATGAAAGTCAATTATCTCGGTCCCTATAAACAGAGACTCTAGTGAGACCCTTTGAGCTCTCCTGGATGGCAGCGGGCCGTGACCAGCGTCTCCCCTGAGCTGGGACGCTGCGCAAGTAAATACCTGGGGGGTTAAAGGGCGAGTCAACCCTCTCGAGACGCAGTTATCACCCGTTGAGGAATGCCGATACAGTGAGTATTTACTCAACTCAAGAAGAGGGAAACTTTAACTATAGGGTGGCCTCTCTCATCCGCCTCTCTACCTATCTATGTGTTTGAATATACAGGTTTGCCCACACATGTCTGTACATGTATATATTTTACTGGCTCCAAATATTTCTTTCTGTCTAAGGGAGCACCTGCCGGCTCACTGGAGTCGGCCCTGCAAAGGGACCCTGGTCCGAGCAGTTAAAGGCTCTGGCGGTGTGTGTGTGTAACTCTTTGAATGGTGTCTGCTTGTACGTTTTGTCTTAATACATATATCTATTTTGATTTAGAATACTTTGTAGTAAGATAGTGTGAATCTTGTTGGGTTTGAATCCATAATTAAGTCACTGTTTTATTATATCTTACCTGGTTCATCCTTAAATTGTTTAATGATTAATTGCTGCTAAAATTTAACCTTTTGATCTATCTCAAATCATTAATAAATCTTAAGTTGTTGCTGAATCATAACCGTGTCAAGTATGTTTTCATCCGCGACAAAAGGATAAGAAAACTCTGTCCCCACCAATTTCTGAAATTGGACTCTGTGTGATCAAAAACACAGGGCAGCAACGAACGTTGTTTAATCCCTCGTGGTCCCTCAAATGAGTGGAACATGAGTGGATGCAGATCAATATCTCTGCAATTAAACCTGCTTGCTCACTATTCTGAAGTACGGCCTATGCAGGATGATTAGCGTGGGTGCACGGATGAACCCTCACCTCTCCAAAGTGATCAAAAAGAGATGCGACTGGTATCTCAGGAGCAGGATCAGAAGTATTAAACAGCACAGACAGTGGAGTTTTAGCAAACAAATTATAAGCTCAGCAAGAATTTCCACAAATTATAATGTCCATTCACTATCTTCTCCATAGGCATTGGGAACTAATCAATGGCTCTGACCTGATATATTATGCCAGTGGTAAGGAACGAATGCAAATGGCCACCAACTCATTGTGAATGCTCTAGTTGCAGCCCAAATTGCTGTCTCTCACTCTTCATTATATTCAGGTTCAACTGCAGGTACAATCTACTGTGGTGGTGATTATAAGAGAAGGTCAAAAGGGCATCTTACGCACTGAAATTTGAATGGTAATCTGGGATAATGCGATTAAATTTGAAAGGGAATTCCAGTCCTGGTGGCATCCAGTTAATTCCTCTTATAAGCCAACTGACTGTAAAGCCACAGCTTCTGTTTTGGCAATACATGATGCTTTGGTGGAACTGTTCTTTATCTGTTAGAACAAAAAAATGGGAACAAATGGCAAACTATTGGCGTTGATGCATGTGTTCTATGGGAACAACAGGGACTTGTTTGTGACAATAATACCATTAAAGTTCAAGACATTTGTCTTGACACTGAAAAAAATGTTGGCATTTTGAAATATATCCTGATGAAAACCTTGAAACTGCACTTATATATGTTGGAAATGGATGTGTTTGTGTGAGAACCCTTCTCTATTTATAGAGACATATAATCACTCAAATATCTATATTAGTAATTTTACCAAAATTATGGGACACAACTTTAACTATTCAGCTCCTGTCACATCCCACCAACTGCTACAATCTAACTATACACTGCACCAAGATTTATTGCCTACCCCCAGTGGAAAGAATCTCCGATGGGTAAGGAAACTGTCGCGACATGATTACCTGAGTCAATCGAGAATTAGGAACAATGGACAAAGAACCCTGATTTACCATCCGTCTGGATGCAGAGAAGGTACACCATGTCCTGGAAAGAGGGAAGAAAGATGGAGAACCTCACTGGTGGGAAACTCTTTTTGGATGGTCACCAACAGCAACTGTAATTTTGAATCTGATGCTGCGTCCAATTGTAGTTTTGTTAGTTTTGACCTCATCAGGTTCATTGCTTATGATCATTCTGTATATCAAAGTTTGGCAAAAGATGAAACAAATTATGTCAATCCAACATGTAAAACACATACAATCAATTGATTCTGTATGTGAAGTCATATATAACTAACATTAATCGTGACACTTACACTAAACATCCTATAAAATAATTGGACTCTTACCACTGATCTGCAATATGTCACATATGTATGATGTAGAGGCAAGAGGTAACCGTACCACTGCTGTATGAGTGATGAAGGGGAGTGACTGCAGTCACGGGGTGGAGTGTGATGGGTGCGCTCAGCCCTTGTCCAAACCAGCACAGTTTGGTACGGGCTGCAGAGGAGGTAAAAGCCTGAGCCATAGCCGGGCCAAGAGCTCCTCTGGTTTCAATTTGTTCTCTGAAAACCCACAAAGGAACGGAGTGACACAGTGAGCATCGATGCGTGAGCTTGGGACACGGATCATGCAATTAATGCTCGAACAAGAGGTGGCTTTTCCAAGCCTCATTTGTCAAGGAACAAAGAAAGCTGTGGGTACAAGGAGCCTCGTGCATACCTTTCCCATCCCAGTACTTTGACTACAAGCCAACCACTTCATTCCATAAATGTGACAGCCTAAATGAGCCTTCTTGAGCTCTCCCTGCTAAGGCAGCGTGGCTGCACGGCAGTGATCTCCCCGTGAGCTGGGACACCTCTCATGGGTGATCCTCCAGGCAGAGACCTTTTACCAATGGCCGATCTTCGGTGAGCGACCGATACCGCGCATAGTGGTACGGTAACTTGATTTGTGCCTTGGTAACTTGATTTGTGCCTTGGTAACTTGATTTGTGCCTTGGTAACCTTGATTTTGTCCTGGTGACTTTGATTTGTGCCTTGGTAGTTTTGGATCATTGTTGAAATTATTGTGCCATATGGTGACAGGGTGAACCTTACCATCGAACTCTGTTAAGTCGCACTTTTACAACATCCTATTAAAAGCGCTTTTGCTAATACCTTTGACAGTGGTTCTTTCAGTGACCTAAATCACCCATTCACAACACAGGTTTTTAGTCCCAGTATGAAAACTTGAGGCATGCACAGGCTGACCAACTGCCTATCATCTTTCCCTGCTCCCCTGGCCCTTCCACATGGACTTGTGGGTGGTCAGCAGCTGCTCCCAGTTAGGACTTGCAAGACTTGGCTTTATTTTTGGGGCACTTCCAGCTATCTGTGCATGACAGGACCTCTCTGGAGACAGGTGCCAGGTTCCGGGGCTCAGCTACCAAGCCATGGCACCAACTGTGCCACCCAGTCCAGTAGCTCCACACCTCCCAGCACCATCTTGACCATGCTGGACAAACAGCACCTCCCAGCCACGTCCTTTTCTTGTTCTCACCCACCATCCTCTTCTCAGCCACCCCTGGGCATGTGTGGGTGCTTTACTCACAGCCTTGCCCTCAGGCAGTGGCTTCTATTCCCATAAGCCCTGGGCAAAGCAGGACACTGCCCGAGCTGTGACCCCAGGATCCTACCATCAACACAGCTCCCAGCTCCTCACTGGGAGCCACCCACTGCATCAGGATGCTAAAGCCACGACCACGCTAAGCAGGTTGCATGGTCACCAGGTGCTGCCCACGTCAAGATGCAGGTGGAGATGGAGGTCACTGTGACCTCCTTTAGGAGCCCTCATGTCCCTGTGGTAGCTCAGGTCATGCTGGATCCTTGTCATTCTCATGGACGAAGCCCAGGCTGAGCTGTCCTGGGCTGGGCTCTGCTCTGGAGGTGCCATATGGGCATGGCAGCGTCAGTTTTATCTCCCTCCAGTGTAGCCATCTCCAAATTCGGATGTCTCTCCAAGAGCTGCTCCTGTTCCAGCAGGAGCTGGGACACACGGAGTGGGGTGACAGTGGGTGATGCTGGTTCGGCACCTCCAGTTCCATGCACAGGGCCAGGAGGAGGCCAGGCTGTGCGGAGGCTCATTCCCCATGGCCCTGGGGGTTCGGAGGGGTGCGGGGCTGGGCACCCACCGGGCTCTGGGGCACCAGCACAGCAGCCATGCCACTCCTGCTACGTGTCCGCAGGGCCAAGCCTCCGGCTGGGAGCGAGCCGGGGCACTCCCCTAACGCACGCTTTTAGCTGAGGAGCTGCCGTCGGGTTTGGGAAAGGCCCAGCCAGCAGCAATATCCAACTCACCCGCCCCAGCAACAAAAATAAGCCCAGAGGGGAGATTTTTATCTTTGCCAGAATGTATTCCAGCATGTAAAAGAGTCTGTTGTCCCTAGACCTGAGGAGCCTCCCTCCCCATGCCAGGGAGTGCCAGGGACCCCATGGCTCGCACCGGGCAGGGGAAGGGTGTCAGGGGCTGTCCCCTCAAGCCCTTCCAGTTGGCAGAGGGTCCATCAGGGTTTCACCGAGGGGGATGCTCCCAGAAGGAGTTTTGTGTGGCCACATCGCCCCACCCCCTGCTGGGGTGCGAGGAAGTTTTCTTGCAGGACTTGGTGGCCCTGGGCACAGTGGGTGACTCCTTCGGATGAGGAGCGAGTCCCGGGAAGGGATATGGCTGGTCCTGGCTGCCAGGTGATCCCCACCGCCCCCGGCCATGCAGGCAGCCCCGCACCCCCACCAGGGCAGCACCTCGAGTGCTGCAGTTTGGCGACGTGCCACCCCTGCGTCCCCAGAGGCACCCGGGAACCTGCCTTACCTCCGAGGAGCAGAGCTGGGAAACGCCGGTTGCTGGCTCTTCCCCAAGGTTGCTGCAAGAAGCTGGAAAAGCCGCTTGCTGGCGAGGCCGGTGGCACGCAGGTGACTGTGGCATCGTCCCCCCGCGCCCAGCACCACGCCCCGGTGACATGGCTGTTTGCTCGGTCGGGGCTGATGGTCCAGGCAAGCCCCACCGGGGCCCAGCAGCAGGAAATGGCCCCAGTCCTCTGCAGAGCCTTGCAGCGAGGCTGAAGGATGCGTTCATTTGTTTGATCTTTTTTTTTTTTTTTTTTGGTTTGCCCTTCTTTGGTTTCATTAGTCAGGTCGTCGGGGAGCTGTGGGAGAGTCCAAAGGCACCGACCAGTCCCCAGGGCAACTCAGTGAGTGTCCCCTCCTGACTCAGACGCTTTGCTGCTCCCCCTGCTCCTCTTGCCTTCGCCGTTTGTGTCCCCCACCCTCTGTGGCTCTGGTTCTTCACTGCCCATCAGCAGACACTGGCTGTCCCCCGGCACCACCCCAGCCTTGCCCCCCTGCTCCCACTGTCCCTTACCCCAGCCCTCACCCTCCCCAGACCCACATCAGTGACTCTGCGGCTGCAGGAGATGAATCGTCAGTGTCCTGGGCACTCAGAGAGCAAGCGGGCGCGTTGTGGGCACAACCGTGGCAGGGGGACACCGAGAGCGGGGATGAACTCACACTGGTGTGAGGTGGAAGCGGACAAGGAGCAGTTGAGCAGCCTCCTCCCAGGTGACGTGTCCTTGGTTTGCTGTAGCTGGGCCCCTGTGAGCCATCGACTGGCTCCAAGCGGACAGACCAGGGGAGCCTCTGGGGACATTACGGCTGCACTTTGGTGTGTCACCACCAAAGCCCTGGAAACCCACATCCCAAGCGGAATAGCTCCTGCAAGGCAGGTCCCAGTGCTCATGCCCAGCACCACCTAAGGGTGAGCAAGGGCCGAGGCAAAATGGGTGCTCCTGTCCTGTACTTCCAGCACCAGACCCTGCCACCAGCCCAGGACGGGCCATCTAGAGTCACAGGGGACACAGAGGCAGGGCTGCAGCCAGGTGCCACCTGAACAGAGGCTGGTGGGGAGCAGGTCTCATCACACATCAGGGGCTAAGCCCCAGTATGGCCCAGTCTGGGCTAAATCTGCGTCAGTTTATGGATCCTGCCAGACCAGGCTGCTGGTTCTCCCACCGCCATTCTGTGACAGCCAGGACAAGCTGGCAGCAGCATGAAGGGACAACCATTGTCACCGACTGGAAACTTCCTCCCAGTGCCCATCCATTTGCTAGGGAAAAAAGGTGCAGCTGCTTGTTTCATTGTCATCAGAGCATCTCACAGGGGACACCAGACCCACAAACACATTCCTGGTGCTCCTCAGGCCTCTGCTACGTGACTCTGATCTGGAGAGCCTGTAACAGAGCAGTTCTCCGTCTCAAGATCCTATCTGCATGAAACAAGTCATAGAATGGTTCGGGTTGGAAGGGATCTTATAGATCATCTAGTTCCAACCCCCTGCCCTGGGCAGGGACACCTCCCACCAGCCCAGGCTGCTCCAAGCCCCGTCCAACCTGGCCTTGAACCCCTCCAGGGATGGAGCAGCCACAGCTTCTCTGGGCAACCTGGGACAGGGGCTCAACCCCCTCACAGCAAAGAATTTCTTCCTCAGATCTCATCTCAATCTCCACTCTTCCAGTTTAAACACATCCCCCCTTTTCCCATGGCTCCCCTCCCTGATCCAGAGTCCCTCCCCAGCTTTCCTGGACCCCCCTGAGGTGGGGCTCTCAGGTCTCCTCGGAGCCTTCTCTTCTCCAGGCTGACCCCCCCCAGCTCTCTCAGCCTGTCCCCACAGCAGAGGGGCTCCAGCCCTCCCAGCATCTCCGTGTCCCTCCTCTGGCCCCGCTCCAACAGGTCCATGTCCTTCTTGTGCTGAGAACTCCAAGGCTGGATGCAGTACTCCAGGTGGGGTCTCTCCAAAGTGGAGCACAGGGGAAAAATCACCCCCCTCAACCTGCTGGTCTCGCTTCTTTTGATGCAGCCCAGGACATGGTTGGCCTTCTGAGCTACAGGCGCACATTGCTGTCTCAACTTCTCGTCAGCCAAGACCCCCAAGTCCTTCCTTCTCAGGGCTGTTCTTGACCCAAGACGCCAAGAGCAGCAGAGGAGGGTGGCACCAGGAAGAGCTGGGAGATGCAGCAAAGACAGGGATGCACCAGGGAGCAGCCGAGGTTGGAGGGGAAGCCCTGGCTACCAGGAGATGTTTTTTCAGAGTCAACATCATCAGTAGAGTACAAAGGTCCGTCAAATTCGGTGTCAGGAGGAGACTAGTCCTCTGGGCCTGGGCTCCAAAGCGATGCTTGACGTTTCGCAGAGGTGAGGGGCAGACCCACCGTTCGCAACAGCCTCGTGGTGGGGGCTGAACACCAGTGATGCCGAGGCGTCTTTGGCAGTGGGAGTTCCCTGTGACACTGGCATTTAACACACTGATCCTCGCTTCCCTGAGCCATACTGGGCTCCTGGGTCTCTGAGGACAGTGCTTCACACCAAGACTGGGGTTCAGTGAGACCCGCCCCCCCCCCCGAATCAGCTGTGTACAGTCCTGTCCCCGTGCCTTGCCCTTCCGACACCCCTATCTTGATACTTAGGGAACAGATCTGAAATACAAAGAAAAAACCTCGCATTTCTGCCCAAAAATATACACACCAGTTATCTCTGGCTCGGAGCCTGGCCCCATAAAACCGGGCCACCGCACTGAAGGCACGAAGCGAGAGGACAGATGGAAATAAATTAGCTTTGCTGTGGAAGCCAGGGCACGGTTACACGTGTGGTCTCGGAGAGGGCAGGGCAGGGCAGGCGCTTCTGGTTGGCAGCAGCGTGGGGCATACGAGGATACCGACAGCAGCCACCCAACCGCCGGGTGATTCCCGTTCTCCAGGCAGCAGTTTGAAGTACAAATGCCTTCTAGGGAAAAAGAATTTTATAAATAAACCTAAACCTTCTGTGCATTTTTATTTCCAAATAAAATAACCAGCATATCAAACAGTGCTTGTAGGGCAGGACACTTTAAGACTAACACCAAGAGCTGAGTGAACTGAAATAAGGGTGCAGCGCAAAAGGAACTTTCGAAGACACACGATGCCATAGGACACAGCAGCGCGCTTAGTTACAGCCCCTTCCTCTCGTGGAGCTGGACCTGTGCAACCCGTCACCCACCACGGCGCGGAAACGCCCGATGACCATCGCTACGAGTCTGGGTCTCCCCGGTGAGGCAGGCATGTCCCCGGGCAGCGACCCGGAGCCCTCTCCCTCACCATCAGTTCACCCGGCAGGCTCGGATCATGAGCAGCTGGAGGAGGATGAAGACGGGCGACATGATGAGCCCGTACCAGAGCTCCCGGGTGTGCTCCACCAGCTTCTGGCACAGCAGCATCTCGAAGACGAACTTGAGGCTGAGGATGGTGAGGATCCAGAAGAGCCGCAGCACGGCCAGCCGCTTCTCCCCGTCCTGGAAGAGCCGCACCGAGACGATGGTGGTGAAGTAGGTGCTGAGGCCGTCGGCGGCGAAGAAGGGGACGAAGACGAGCCACCAGGAGAGCGCCGAGGCCTGGCCGTCCACCTTCAGGACGAGGAGCACGGAGAAGGCCAGCAGCGCCAGCCCGTGCAGGAAGATCTCGAAGGTGGCGAAGCCCAACCACTGCACCAGCTCCCGCAGGGAGAACAGCATCGCGGCGGCGGCGGGGACATGGGCGCTGCCGGGGGACGCCGCCCGCCGCCCCCGCCGCCTCAGCCCGCGGCGGGCCTCCGCGCGGCGCAGGGTGATGACGTCGGAAGGGAGGCGTCGCCAGCTGGTGACGGAAGCGGAAGCGGTGGGATGGGGAAGGGGCACGGTGAGGGCGTGGGGGCGCCTACGGTGAGGCCGGGCTCGGGGGGCTGGAGCCGGGACTTAGCCATAGCCTGGGGCTGGGTCTCGGGGCCAGCCAGGGCTTAGATGGGGGCCCGGGGCCGGGNAGCTTCGGCTCCCAGCCCTTCCTCTCCTGGTGATTTATGCTGTTTTTATTTCTTTACAGATGACAGAACGGAAACTCCTTGTTCTTTTCGGCAGCCAAACCGGGACGGCTCAAGACACAGCCGAGAGAATTGGCAGAGAAGCCAAGCGACGGCATTTCCAGTGCAGAGTGGAGGCACTGGACAGCTATGAGGTGGTAAGTGGGGAGGCAGAGGGGGGTTCCAGGCCCTTCAAGTCTTGCTCCGTCTCCACTGACCCCGTTTCTGGTGCTTGGGCATCCTTCACCCTCCCTGTGACCTGCTGCATTTCACCAGACCCTGGTTCCCTACCCTTCCTGAGGGCAGCTTGTGCGTAATGCAGCTGAAAATGTGTGAAAACTGAGTGGTGACTCTTGCGGTAGAGTCCTGTCCTGGTTACAGCTGGGGCAGAATTGATTTTCTTTCTAGTGGTTGCTGTGTTTCAGATTTGGTATGAAAGGAATGTCAGTAATGCATATTGTTTTAGTTGTTGGTAGGTGATGTTTATACTAGTCAAGGACTTTTTTTCAGCTTCCTGTGGAAGCTGAAGAGGAGCATAGACAGAGCAGCAGAATGGCTAATGGACTATTCTGTACCATAGACATCATGCTTGATATATAAATGGGGTTACCTGGGGGGCAGGTACTCAAGATCGCGGCTCGGGAAGCTGCCAATTTCACCAGTTCATGGGCTGGCAAGAGCAACTTGTGTCATTATTATTATTATTGTTATTTTCCTTTTTTGTTATTGTTCTATTAAACTGTCTTTATCTCAACTCATAAGGTTTTTTGTTTGATTTTTTTTTCTCCCTACACCCTCCTTTTCTCCCTCTCTTCCCTACCCTTCTTGAGAGGGGGAAGGGGCAGTGAGCAAGCAGCTGCGTGATCCTAGTTGCTGGTTGGGGTTAAACCATGAGAAGTCCGTGTTAGTTGACAGATGCGCAGCCATACCCTGCAAGGCGAGGAGCACCAAGCAGCCGATGGCGCAGGCAGCGTGTAGGCAGCAGATGCTGCTGTAGAGCCTCTAGAGGAGATTTGTCATGTGGGGCTGTGGGTTTCATTCAGAGCACGGTCTGTCCCTGAACTCGATGTGATGTGAGCAGCTGTGTCAGGACAACCAGGACACACGACCTGAATGCTCCTTTCCCTGTCTGTGCCTGCAGGCCAACCTCATCAATGAGCTGTTGGTGGTATTTGTGTGTGCAACCACCGGCCAGGGTGACCCACCTGATAACATGAAGGTAGGATGTGCTTCTGTCTGTGTTGCTTATATGTTCCTGGTCCAGTGACTGCATTTCTCTCTTCAAGCAGCTTGGGCACTGGTTATTTTTGAAGTGGGGAGCTTTGGAGCAGCACCGGTCACATCTTGTGTTACTGACGGGACACGGGCAGGGAGCTGCTGAGGTTTCAGCAGCTAAACAGCTGAGGGGCACCCCACCATCGCAGGAGCCATGGGTTTGCGGAGGGCTCACAGAGCATCGACCCCCTGGCAGGTAGCAGTGGTGGCTACTTTCAGGGGTCGCCTCTGCAGGTTGCTGTGCTCCCCACTCTGTTGGGACTCAGCAGAGAGCAGGAGGGCCCCAGCGGGTGGGCAAGGGGGGAGGTAGGGACAGGCAGGCAGGGAAGGTGTCCTTAGCAGCAGTGTGACTACACGGCTGTGTCCTTCATAGATGTTCTGGCGGTTTCTCTTCCGGAAGAACCTGCCACCCAGTTCCCTCTGCCAGCTGGACTACGCCGTGCTGGGCCTTGGTGACTCCTCCTATCCCAAGTAAGCAGCTCTGCGGCTCCTTGCCTGCCCGCGACAGCTGCTCCTCACTCCAGCTGCAGGCGAGACCAGAGTGGTTGGAGAATGAAGGGGGTAAGGGGAGACAGAGCCTGACTCTAGAGCAGCAGCTCAGATGAAATGTAATTCCCACCAGCCTTAAAAAATCCTTGTCCCTCCTAACCCTCAGGAACTGGGCTTCTACCCATTTCTTTCCTCACCTGTTCAAGCAGATGCTTTGCTGCAGTGTGTCAGACATCATTTTTGAGGCAGCTACTACAGCCGTTCAGTTCTCTGTCTGAATTGCAGGAAAGCCTGTGCCGCAGGACTTTCAATGGACCAAACCCAGAGGTGACATGAAACAGGGCAGCCAGCCCTGTTAGTCCCAGTTCTCCCCCAAGAGATTGTTCCCATGTGCCTGGAAGAGCTGTAGTGGGAGTGATGGGAGCATGCCTGAGCTCATGGGGCAGAGAGGGGCTAGAGAGAAGGAAGTGTTTCTCTGCCTGGGGAACAAGCTGCTCTGAAGGGAAGCTTGACCTCCCGAGTCCCTTCTGGGAAGCTGGGCTCAGCCTGTGTGGCCCAGCAAGCGGCAGCCAGCGGCTTCTCTGATCTGCCCCAGGATGGAGGCATAGGCTGGGCAGGGCACGGGGCCAGGTTGGCTGTGGCTGGACCTGCCTCTGGTAGCCCTGGCAGCCTGTGCTGGCTCATGTAGCCAGTGCCTGCTGTCCTGCTGGAGTAGCTCTGCAGCTGCCATTTTTGTCTGCTCAGGTTTAATTTTGTTGCGAAGAAGCTGCACAAACGGGTGCTGCAGCTTGGGGGCAATCCTCTGCTGCCAGTGGCGTTGGGAGACGACCAGCATGACTTGGGGTAAGAGCCTAGTAGGGGGTGGCAGGGGGGGAGCCCTGGGACGCACTATAGTTGTGTCCTCGGGCTGACAGCAGGGCTGTGTGTGCTTTACCCCAGCCTTGGGGACAGCAGCCTGCTGCTCCCACCACGGGGCTGCTCCTGCGCCCCAGGCGTGACCAGCAGCCTCCTCTGCCCGTAACTGTCCTGTGCCAGGACCTGGGTCACTTGCTTCTCCAGGGTGTCCCACGACCCCCAGCATGCACCAGCATCTCCTGGCTCTGCCCCGGTCCTGTTCAGACCAGAGGATGGCTGTGTCACGCAGCCACATACCTGCAGGCGTTACAGCAGCCTGACCTGTGCTGCTGCCCTCACACAGGGCAGAGGGCTGTGTGTGGCCTAGGGGGTCGGTGACTGCCACCGACTGGGCTCAGGGGGTTGATTGTTCTGTTCAGACATCAGCGATTGTGCCCTGGGAAGCACGGTAGTGCTTAGGGTGGCTGAGACGTTGCCACACCTGAAGCAGGAAGGGAAAGGCATGGAGCAGCTGCCTGCACCGTGGAAAGGGCGCTGAGGTGGTTTCCCAGGGGCGGCTCACCATTGTCTGGGTGCACAGTAGCAGCGCGTGATCATGGGAGGATGGTGGGGGAGTCACAGGTTTGCTGCAGCCGGACTCTTCCCCCTCACAGGCCAGATGCAGTGGTCGATCCGTGGCTCCTGGCCTTATGGGACAAGATCCTCACCCTGTATCCTCTCCCTCCTGGCCTTGAGATCATCAGACCAGATGTACGGTGAGTGCAGAGGGTAGGCAGGGACTGGCGGAGCTGGCTGGTTTGAAATGCCATGCTTCCTTGGCTGTTCTCCAGGATGGAGATATGCCCTGCTTTGACCAGGAAGCCTTCCCACACAGCTTCTGGTGTCCCAGGTACCCCTTGGACTGTAGCCACAGGTGGCCCATCTCTCTCTGGATGGGGTGTCCCCTGGGTGTGTGTGTCAGCTGCCCCGGCAGAGTCCTGCCCCTCCTGCTGTCCTGATACACCTCTGCCCTTGGCAGACCTGGCAAGCTTGTGTGCCCAGCCAGCCTCCCTCCACCTGCTCTGGAGCCTTTGGCATCTCCTTCTCCCGGCAGTCTGCGTTGCATTCCCTTGGCACAGGCCAGCCCCAGGGGAGAGGGACGATGGGTGGTGGATACGGTGGGAGACTTCAGGCCTCTCTCTGCCTCCAGCTTTTAGTGCTGTGACAGCAGAGGAGCTGTGACATGGAGGTAACTGTGCTGCATTACTCTTCTCCCCACAGCCTGCCCCCAAAATACACCCTGCACTACCTGGCTGAGGACTCCCCGCACCCTGATGGTGGCCTGCTCCAGCCAACAGCACCCAGGACTGTTCCCTCCGAGCTGCATCCCTTCCCTGCCCGGATGGTGTCCAATCAGCAGGTCACAGCAGAATCCCATTTCCAGGATGTCCGGCTCATCGAGTTCAATGTTGTGGGCTCAGGGATCGCGTAAGTGTTTTCCTGACTCCCGCAAACTTTGCTGTGCAGAATTGGGTGTCCCATAGCCTGCCTTCCTCTTCCACTTCCCTTCTGCTGTAATACTTGAGGCTGCAGTCTCGTGGACGTGGTCCCTGCTGTGCTGTCCTCCATGGCAAAGTCTGGGGTGTGTGGCAGTGTGGGTCCTGCCCACAGACCAGCTCTCTTTGCCTTGTCAGGTACAGGCACATTAGTGACACTGGAAATGCATCGGAGTTGTGGGTTCTCCCCTGGTGCGGGTGCTGGCCGGGCTGCCTTGTGGCTCTGCTCAGCAGCTCCCACTGCATCCGCAGGTTCAATGCAGGGGACGTGGTGATGATCCAGCCCCAAAACAGCCCTGAAGACGTGCAACAGTTCTGCCAGCTCCTGCGCCTAGATCCAGACAGAAGCTTTGTGCTGAAGCCCACAGAGCCTGGTAGGTCTTGCCTGCTGCTCCTTTCCCTCCCCCCTGGGACAGAGCAGCCCCTTGAGCTCTGCGCTAGCCTAGAGCTCTGTTTTAACTTTGCTTTAGACCCAGGAAGTGGGATTGATGGATGGGTACAGGACCTCTGCCTGTCTCACAGCGTGGGGGCTCTCCTTCCCTCCCAGCACTCTGTGTGTGTGGATCCCGTGTTAGGGCTGGTGGCAGTGGGAGGAACGCAGCAGGCTGCACCCACCCCTTGTGTCTCTGCAGCCCCTGGCCCAGAGCGTGGAGGATCCTGCAGCCTCCCCAGCCCAAGACCCCAGTTGGGTTGCTCACACTGCTGCCCCATCCTGGGGGATGCCAGAGCTGCGGGGGCAGCAGGCAGGCGGTGTTCAGGTGTCCTGCCCCGGTGCTGGCACTGAGCCCTCCCCGCTGCCTTGCCTTGCAGGTACCTCCCTCCCTGCCCTGTTGCCGCAGCCCTGCACTATCCGGTACCTGGTCACCCACTACCTGGACATCTCCTGCGTGCCACGGCGCTCCTTCTTTGAGCTTTTGTCCTACTTCTCTACAAATGAGCTGGAGCGGGAGAAGCTGCAGGAGTTCAGCTCTGCACAGGGCCAGGAAGAGCTGTACAGCTACTGCAACCGGCCCCGCAGGACCACTCTCGAGGTAGGGTAGAGCCCGCTCTGTGAGGGCTGTGCCACGGCATAAAACACCCAGGCAGGTGATGAACCATAATTTCTTGGCTGGGGAATTTCATCTACTTCACGTACTTTCTGAAGTGTCCTTGGATTTCCACTGGTGATTAAGTACTCCAAATCCCTTTGGTTCTGTCTGTGGTGGGCCCTGTGCTGCAGCCTGGGGGCGAGGGGAGGGCAGTGGGATGGGGCAGTTGGTGCCTTTGGTGGCACAGCCTGTGCTGCCCTGAGAAGCAGCCAGCCTGCCCTCAGGGGCGCACTGCGTCTCACCACCCCTTGGCTTCGCAGGCCCTCTGGGATTTCCCTCACACCACCTGTGCCGTTCCACCCGACTACCTGCTGGACCTTATCCCTCGCATCAGGCCCCGCGCCTTCTCCATCGCCTCCTCCATGCTGGTAAGAGCTCAGCCCTTTTCGGCCTCACGTCAGGCTCTGAGCGGAAGGTCTGGCAGGGCCAGGGCTGACTGTTGGTGCCATGCGTGCCCCAGGTGTTCAGACTGTACTCCCAGGCCCTCTGAGCACCCACGACACACCCGAACCCCAGCTCTGCTGTGAGCCTGTGGCAGGCCGACCTGCTGGATGTTGACCCCAGGGCTGGGTCAGCCTTTGTGTTAAGGTGCCTGCTCTCCTGCAGCCCTGCAAGTGCTGGGGCTGGCCCAGTGCGCTGCAGAGGTCTGGTGTCCTTGTCGCGGGGAGCGGCGGGATGTGGTGTCACGGAGGCTGGGAGCATCCCTGGGTGGTGTGGCCATGGGAAGGGGGAGTGCTGCTTCCTGCTGCTGCCAGGAGGTGGCAGCGGGACCTGGCCCAGGTGGCTTGGCAGATGTCAGCCCATGCACATGGGTGGTGCTTGCCCTCTATGGGGACCTCAGGTGACATTCTCTGTCACTGTTGCCAGCTCTGTAGAGCATTCTCACAGCTGTGCTTCTCTGGTAAAACCCCCTTCCCCACTGGAAAGATTCTGGGCAGGAATGTGCTCCATTCTATGTCTGAGTGGCTGTTTCAGGCTAGGACAAGTGTTCCAGATGCCCTGGCAGGAGCTGGGCACAGGCTTTGTCACTGGAGGAGGCACTGGGCTCTCCCTGCAGAGCCATGCTGGGTGTCTTCTCATCTCTCGTGGTTCCTATCTGGACACAGGCTCACCCTGACCGGATCCAGATCCTCATGGCGGTAGTGCGGTACAAGACACGGCTCAGCAAACCCCGCCGTGGTCTCTGCTCTACCTGGTTGGCCTCTCTCAATCCAGAGCAAGGTAATTGCTTGGACTCTATGAGAACCTGTGTGCTTGTCACGGCACACAGAGGTGATCCCATGGGACCGTGGTGCAGCTGTGTGCGTGCTGGCCATGCGCTGGAGCTGCTTGGACTGTGGGTGGAGCACCACCATCACCACAGGGAGCTGGAGCGCACTGGCATGGCAGGACGGGCTGAACTCGGAGTAGCCATCCTTCCTCACTGCACCCATCCTCTTCCGAGAAAGGCATGCCTCTCTAGCTTTCCCTGAGTACTCTGAGCTCCTGTTTTTCTCCCAGCTGCTTGACCCTCCTGCTCCCAGTGCCAGCATGCCATGCGGTCCCCTAGTGGGCTGCTCCTAGTGTCCTGGAGCTGGCAGCACTTTGCTGGACCCCTCCAGCCCCATAGCACCAGCTCTGGGAAGGATGGTCCTTTGAGCACATCCATCCCACCCTGTGAAGCCTATCAGTGCTGCTCATCTGCTCTAACCATAGAACTCCTCCAGCTGGGTCCCCAAGCAAATGTGACAAACCCATGGGGTCTCCCTGCTGCAGGATGGTAGAGAATTGCTCTGTATGACTCCAGGGCAAGATTTGGGTGTTCTCTGAGTATCTAGATGGGGATCTTCACCCCTGCTCTGGCTCCCAGAGAAGGTGAATTTGGCCCTCCTTTGCTCGACAGCCAGGCTGAGATCTCTGCTCATCTTCACCACTGTCTTCCCTGGCACCAGCTGTGTGAGGAGAAGGCTGTCCCGCAGAGCCTTGCTCTGGGGTTCACTCAGGTGCTTGCAGAGACTGTGCTGAGATGGCTGAAGTGCTTTTGATACACACATAGTGCCTCCGTAGCACCAGGGGTGCCTTGGTCCCAGGGCTGTGATGAGCCATATCTTTGGAGCATCCTGGAAGAGCTGGATGTGTAGCTGGCCCTCGGTGGGGTGTCACAAGTGCAGTGGTGGTGGGGTGATGCTAGTCAGTCTGTTTGTTTTGCAGGTGATGTTAGGGTGCCTCTTTGGGTGAAGAAAGGAGGAATGAAGTTCCCAGCTGACCCTGACACCCCCGTGATCATGATTGGCCCTGGCACAGGGGTGGCACCTTTCCGAGCAGCAATACAGGAGCGGGTGGCACAAGGACGTAGAGGTGAGGTGTGGTCTTGTGAGGGACATGGGCTGCCCCTTGCTGCAGGTGGGTCTGCGTTCAGCATACAGGAAGGTGGGACTTGGGGCTCCTGAGGGTTTGGAAAGGCCTGGGCTTTGCTGTGTTTGAGTGGGAGTAAGCTGGGCTCTGGGGCAGGTGAGGACCAGAGCCTGGTGTGTGCAACCTGTGTGGTTATTCACAGGCTGCACCCCAAGGCTGCTCCTTGGGTCAGGGCAGGGCTCTGCAGAGGCTCTTTCTTGGCTCTCTGTGAGTAGAGGTGGCTTGTTGAACTCGTCTTCTGCTGCACAAAAAGTCGTGCCTCAGCTCTTGTCCCACCCTCCTTCCCCTGACTCAGCTATGGGTCTCAGCAGGCAGCTGAGGCTGGTCGAGGGGAACAGGCAGCCCTGGAGGGCTCTTCTTGCCCTACCTGCCTCTGCCTTCTGCTTTCCCAGCACACAGAGACCTCTGGTTGCCACAAGCCACCTGGCTTAATGGTCACACAGTTCCTGAATTGTGGTTCTTCCAGGTCAGGCCTGTCAGCCAGGCTTGGTGAGAGCCTTGGAGCTCTGTGGCACCAGTGGTCCCCAGCATTCACAGGGCATTTGGTCCACCCGTCATGGCCCTTCTGGTCTGCTCTCTGCAGGGAACTGCTTGTTCTTTGGCTGCCGTCAGAAATCCAAGGACTTCTACTGCCAGGCGGAGTGGGAAGAGCTGGTGACAAAGGGCTTCCTGACACTCTTCACGGCCTTCTCCAGGGACCAGGTTAGTTCCCAGAGGAGCAGGATAGATGCAGAAGCATCTCAGGCAGCACTGATGGGACTCTGCCAATGCTTATGGCCTCTGTACCTGTTGGCATGGCATGGGAAGGGCCTGGTGGGGTGGCACAGTGCTGGCCAAGATCCCTACTGGCACTGCAGTGCGCCCCCTCCGACCCCTGCACTGGACCTGTCTGGCTGCATTGAGCTAGAAAAATTGCTCGGATGGGGCTGGTGAGTGCCAAAGCAGATAAGGCATTAGCCAGCTTTGTTTGGCTGGACCACATGAGTGATAAAAGGCTCCCAAGACTCTTGGGGTGGGGGGGGTCACCAGGCAATAACCTTTCTTGGTTGAGTACCATCCTCCCCACCACGTCTCTCTGATCACTGGCTGAAACTGAGGAGCTTGGTCTCCATGCCAGCTCTCCTCGAGTCTCGGCTGTGCAGGAGAAAGCTCCCCGGAGATACAAGCACCCCCACAACTGAGCCCCTCACTTTGCTCCCTTATTTCCCAGGTGATGTCTTTGATGGGCAGCTCTCAGCCCCTCTCTGGCTGTGGGGCTTTTTATGTTGCCAGGCTCTGTGAGCTGGGACTCTCTTTCACTGTTTTGCCCGTTCCCTTGGTGGCACTGAAAGCTCAGCCTGCCTTTGAACTAGAGAGATCTGATAAAAAGGGTCAGTGAGAATGGGCGTTTTGGTGTAGCTCAGCTGCCCCAGCCCTTTTCTCCTGGCTGTGTGCACACGTTGACGTGAAGCCAGCATCTTTTATCCAGCCACTTGTAAGGCATGAGTTGAATGCCTCTGTGAAGGCTTTCCAAGTCTTTGATGAACAGGAGCAGCACTGCAGAGGTTCACTGGATGCCCAGTCTGCCTTTCTTCTGGTGGCTAACACAGTGAAGGGGGACCTGCTGCTCCCCAAGTCTGGAGAGCAGCCCCAGAGCCTCGTCCTGCCCTCGTAGACTCTGGAGGGACGAGACTTGCATCAGTGTGCCTCCTGGCCTCCCTTCTTTGCCTGCTCTGTGGGAGGAAGCATTTCCTCCTGAGGGTCTTCTGCCACCACGTCCTTGCAGTGCTGTAGCAGGGAGGCGAGTGGGAGCACAGCCAGGGAGGATGTGCCACGTTAGGCCATTGTACCTGCGGGTCTAGGAGATACCACAGCTGTTAACTCGTCAGAAAGTTTGTTTTCAAAGAATTGCCAGGAGCTGGGATGCTCCACAGCTGAGGAGGATTTCCCTCCTCTCTCTGTAAGGTCCCCTTTGCAGTGACCTTCTGTCACATCGTGTCTGCCCTGTGGTGCAGACTGATTGATCCCAGCCTAATGCGGCTGTTGCTAATTCTCAGCAGGATGCCCCGGGGGGGTTTAGCCGAGACATCGTGACCTGAGTTTGTCACTGGGGTGCTCTGGTTTCTAGGTAGCTGCTGGTCCTTAAATGACCTGCTCGGAGCCCTAACCTCGTCGGCAGAGCCTCTGTCAGCACTTAGCTGATTAATGTTAATGATGCTGAAGCTGAGCTACCAGCTGGCTGTGTTGGTGCTTGGGACGGGCTTGCTTACCTCCTGCATCGCCGGCGGCCGGGTGGGAGCAGTGGAGCTGTGCCCGGGGGTGACCTGACTCTCTAGAGCAATGCAGTCAGTGGAGCTGCGTGGGACCTGCTGACGTGCGGTGACCAGCTCTTGTGACAGCCGGGGCTGGGGGTTGTTCCCACGCACCCCTCCAAACTGCAGCCCACAGGGAGCCTGCGATGCAGCAAGAGCCTTGCCGCCTTTGGAGCTGACGGAGGGAGGAGGACGTGGGGAGGAGGCTGTGCCCGCAGCTCAGCTCACCGCTGCGCAGAGCCCGGCGTGGTGGAACACGCAGCAGAGGGCCTGGCCTCCATCACACTGTCACCTTTGTCGTGGGGGAGCCGTCTGGGCCGGCAGTGAATTCAGGCACGTTTGCAATGGTGTTCCTCTTGGGCAGGAGCCAGAGCCGTAGGCAGTTGCTTGAATGCATGAAGTCTTGTGGATTAACCCTTTGGGAGCTCTCCTTGGCTGGGTTATACGGTGCCAAAAGCCAGTCACATCCAGTCCCTAAGTACAGCGGAGGGGCAGAGTGGGACTAAGGCTGTCCCTCCAAGCTTCCTGCCCTTCCTAGCTGTTTCAGGCCTGCAGCAGGTGACAGGGATGGGACCAGCAGCCAGGGGTGCAGGGAAGGGTCTCTGCCCTGGCAGAGGGGGGCCACTGAGCTTCCTCTGCCCATGCAGGGAGAGCAGAGGGCAGGAGGGGAGCCCTTGTGGGGACTCCCCAGCTCATGGCCCTGGCTGTTCACCAGCGCTGGAGCAGGCAGGGGGAAGACAAAGGCTTTGTGGGGGCTACTCGTGGCACGTTCCTCACTGCAGCTCCTGCTCCTGCACTCGTCTTCCCCCAGCACATCCAAGTGCGCTGACATGAGGAGTGGGGATCCCCCTTCCCTGTGTGAGAGTTGATCCAACTGCTTCTCCCAGTCCCCCCCTGCACTGGGGGGCTGCGCTGCCCTGAGCTCTTGCAAAGAGCCCCTGAGGACAGTCCCCAGGGGCCGGGTAGATGGCCTGCTGCCAAGGGCCAGTGGGCTCAGCGCCGTGTTTCCCTGCAGGAGGAGAAGGTTTATGTTCAGCACCGCATCCGGGAGAACCGAAGGCTGGTGTGGGAGCTGCTGAGCAGTGGGAGCGCTCACATCTACCTGGCTGGGTGAGTGAGGGAGGTCTCCACACAGGGACTGGGGGAACGGGGGCCGCACATCACTGTGTCTGCATTCCCTCGGCTCAGCCTCCGGAGCGAGCACATCCTACACCTTGGCAGGTCTCTGGGGGCTGCACTGATCGCCACAGAAGGTCCTGCTTGTTCCTTCTCTCCATGCATCCTGCTCCGCAAGCCCTGGGCTGAGAGGGCTGTTTCTCACCTACCCTCTGCTCTGTTTAGGAGGGGCAGAGCTGGCACCATGGTAAAGGTGCTCCAACCAACGCCATGTGCCCATCCCTCCAACTGCCAGTGCCCGTGGCTGGTGCCACCTGAAAGCAGGCAGCGTGACCCATGGCAAATCCGTACACAGGAGAGCCCTGGCCTCTCTTTACACCCCTCTCCTTCAGTAGGACTTGGGGAAACCGGAGAAAAAGCCTTGTGGCTGCTCAGGTGGGCAGGAGACACTTAAAGCACAATATGCCAGCACTCCACCGGTGCTGGGGCTTGTGAGCAACAGCTTTTGGGACCCTTGGCACATTCTGGCCGGCTCTTCGCACCCACACCTGCCGTTCTGGGGCAGGGACAAGCCTGCCCCCTTTGGCAGCACAGTTGTTCACCAGGTGGTTGTTCACCTTAGGCTGGTAGGAAATCCCAAACCGCTGGTCAAAAGTGGGGTCTGGCCTTTGGAGGCAGAGCATCTGCAGCTCCGTGGCTCTGTGGCTGCTTTCCTGGGCAAAGCCCTGAACCTGCCTGCCCTTGTCGCTGCCTGTATGGCAGGGAGGAGGCCGCTCACCCGCTGCCCGGGGCGAGCGTTGTGAAATGCTTTTGGGCTCCTTGAGCTGGCGAGAGGCTGGCGATGGTGTTTCTCGTGCACCCCATGACCTGGAAAGCGCTGTGCAAACCTGTGCCTTGCTGTCGACACGAGCAGCAATTGCAGGAGGCTCTTTCCTGCCTGTCCCGCACGAGAGCAGGAACTTCCCCAGTGCCTCGCAGGGCGAGACTGGCCTTGCTGCATTCCTGGGAGAAGGAGATTTTTGTTTACTGCCCAGGAAGCGGAGGCAGGCCGCCCATCGCCCTGGTCACTGCTGCACCAGTGCTGCCCTCTGGTCTGGCGTGCCTCGCTGCATTGCAGGGCTTTCTGGGACACTTACCCCAAACTGGTGATTCCTCCCCACAGATCTGGGCTTCAGGTTTGGTTTCCTCCATCAAGCTGCACTTGAGACTTGGGGTTGTGCGTCCGTCCACAGCCCAAATGCTGAGACCATTGGGTAGCTCTTGGGTGGCCACTGGGCATGGTGTCCCCATGGCTCTGTCCTCCTCTTCTTCCATCCTTTTTGCTACTTTCTGGTCCTGATGGAGTCACCCTGGGGACTGTCAAAAAAAGATCAATGTCTTGGAAGGAGCAAGGCTTTCGCAGCTCTCCCCATTGCAGGATTTTGGGTTGGCCATGAAGATGGTGTTTTGGACATCGGGGTTGCTCCAAGACCCATCTGACTAGGGTCTTAGTCTCTGGCACGGGGTGGCCCTCTGTCCTGATCAGGCAGGTAGGATCCGAGTGCCTCATCCTCCTTGTACAAGTGGCAACTGTCCTGTTTGCAGTTGGCACTTGCCCACCCGTCCTGAACAGCCCACCCCACTTGTAAGGACGCCTGGGATCACAGTGCCGCTCCCTGGCCCGCAGACTGAGCTGTCAGTGGGGGCCAAATAGGTGCAGGTGAGAGGTAGCCTGAAAATGGCCTTTTTTTCTCCTAAACGTAGTATTCTTAGTTTCAGCCATGCTAGGAGAAAGATGGGGAAAAGGAATCCTGGGCTGTGTCCCTGAGCAGCAGCTCTGGGCCGTGTAGCATGGCGTGTCTGACTGCCCGGGCCCTTGCTGGCTGGGGCAGGGGCTGGGGAGCGGGGGCTGTGTCTTCTCTCTGATTGTGCCCAGCTTATCTCCCCCAGGCCCATAAAGGTTTGAAAATGTCTTTCTCTTTCTGCAAAAAATAGATATTTGACATGTTTTCCATCACAAGCCCAGCTACATTATCTTGCACTTGCATATCAGTGCCTGACTCAGAAACGATATGACTCTTCCAAAAAAAGAAGACCTCCTTTCTGTGTATTTTGGGATGTTAATCAGCTTCAAACGCAAGTCAGAATTCTGCCTTGTTCTTAGGAAACAGCAAGGACATTGCCAGATGCTTGTGCCAATTGGAGCAGCCTGGGAAATTTTTTATTAGTTGTTTTTTCTGTTGCACAGTCAGTTCATCAAATGAAACTCTCTCCAGGAAAAAGTCTGAATTTCTTATTTCCCATAAGAATAATTGCGCTTGGAAGTGTTGAATCCTATTTGGGTATTTTCTACGCAGGAGCTTGTGTTTTCTTCACCATTTCTGTTATTTTGAGGCTTGAGCTGGCTTTGGTGACAGATGTCACCATCAAAACAATCATTTCAGGTTTCATGGAAGGAGGCAGCGGACGGATGGAAGCGGCTGCTCCTTCGCAGCAGTCGTCTCACCCACCTCAGGATCAGACATGTTTTCCATCCAGTGTTTCCCCTGAGATGAAAGGACAGCTTCCTGCCCTCCTGCCGATAAATTATGACTCCTGCATATTCCCCGTGTCCCTCTAATGAGCGTGATGGGAAACGGAGCAATACAGAGGCTGGAGTTAAGGCTACCCAGCTGTGATGCTCCTTTGCCAGGGACTGGCTACCAAGGCCACATCTTTGCCTGAAAAGCCCTGCGTGGCTAACGGCGCTGCTCTCTAGGGAGTGGTAGGAGCTGCCTCTTGAAGGCTGTCATTTATTCAGTGCCAGGCGGGCTGTGTTGCGGAGTGAGGCAGTTCCTGCTGCCCCGGTGCGGCAGCAGCCCGTGCTGTGTGCCGGGGCGGTAGGTTTGGCCGCAGGGACCACTGCCCCGCCGATGGGCTGCCTTGCCAGAGCTCTGGGGCTGCAGGTAGGCACCTGTTTTTCCTGCTCGCCCTCCATTGCACCGCCTGCTCTCTCTTCCAGGAATGCCAAGCAGATGCCAGCGGCGGTGGCCGAAGCCCTGCAGTCGGTGTTGCAGCTGGAAGGTGGCCTGTCGCCCTCCGAAGCAGAAGAGCATTTAACAGCCCTGGAACGGTCCCAGCGCTTCCAGTCTGAAACCTGGTCGTAAGCCTGGCTCCCTGCCTCCCCCTTCCCCATGAACTCTGCCTGAATAAAGGAGCCAGCAAAATGACACCTCGGGCATCATCCTTGGGCTGAGATTGTCACAGCCAGGAGAGGGGCCTGGCAAGGGGGGTGGATTTACCCACCCAGCCCTTCCCTGATGGCAGCAGGGCCATGGTGGGCAGGGGGAGCCTGTCTCCTGGGGGGGTGGGTTTGGCGTGGGTACAGCCTGGCTCCCTGTGCCCACACCACGCCGGCGTGGAGACGAGAAGTCTCTGGGGTGGGATGCTGCTGTCTGGCTCCTGCCTGGGACCGAGCTGCCGTCCCACGTGCTCCAGCTCCTGGGGTCTCCGTGGTGGGTGAGCATCACCCCGCGGGCATTGCTAGAGCTACGGCGTTGGCAGCGGCCGTTGTTTGTGGTAGGACCTAGAGGAAGTGAGCTGTTGCATGGGAGTCTCTCCACCCTGGCATTAGTCAGCAGCAGCAGCTCGTGCTGCAGGAGGCTGCCTTGACAGACCTGTTCCCCCTGTCTCCAGGGGATGGGCGCAGGAGGAAGCTTTGGTCTCTGTCTCTGCTGCCAGTTCATCTTCCAGAGCCTGCTTGATGCCACGGTCTGAGCTCCCCAAGTGCTGGTTCCCATTGAGTTATCCCATTCCCGGAGTGCCTGCGCTGCTGGACCCATCCTTCACCCTATCCTGGGAGCTGCTTCCAGCTGGGGCCGGGCGAGCCAGCAGCCTCCAGCCCTTTCCCTGGCAACCTCGGGGCCGTCTGCCCTCCTGGCCCTGCCGCTGCCCCAGTGGTGCCAGTGCCGCCACCTTCCTCCCCCAGTTCAGCGAACTCGGTGCCACTGTGTAAATAGCAATTAGGGCCCAGGGCATGAATCAGCCGGGGACAGTCCCTGGGAGCCAGCTGGGACAGGAAGGGACAGCGGTGCCACACCACGCCTGTGACCCAGCCACCCTCCCACGGGCCGGATCATGGGGTCCTGCGCAGGCGAGCAGTGCCCCGAGGCATTGCTCGAGCTACGGCACTGCAGAGAGTGGAAACGGGGTGCTTTTTGGGTCTCCCCCATCCCGCTGCTTTGCCCGCGCTGCCTTGCTTCAAGGAGCTGCTGAACCTGCAGGGCCGGGCCGGGCTGGGTGTCTCCGCACCCAGGGACAGCCCGGGGGACAGCGTGGAGCTGCTGCGTGGCAGTCGTCACGCTGGTGCCACCATCCCCTTGCACGGGGCACTATCCAGGCTGCGCTCTTCCTCCCAAGCCCTGCAGGCTGCCCATGGGGCCGGGCAAGGAGAAGTGGCCCAGTGCAGGGACTGACCTGGAGGACAGGGATGAGCTGGGGGGCTGTACTGGGAGCAGAGCAGTGTCCATGCCGGTGTGCCATACTGGGATCTGAGCTGAAAGGGGCTGTACTGGGGCAGCGCAGGGCCCGTGCTGGTGTGCTGTATTGGGTGTGAGCTGGGGGCTGGACTGCGACCAGAGTAGGATCCATGTTACTGTGCCTGTACTGGGGTGTGAGCTGGGGGGCTGTACTGTGGCAGCACAGGACCCGTGCTGTATTGGCTGTGAGCTGGGGGGCTGTACTGGGAGCAGAGCAGTGTCCATGCCGGTGTGCCATACTGGGATCTGAGCTGAAAGGGGCTGTACTGGGGCAGCGCAGGGCTCATGCTGCCGTGCCCCACGGGCAGCGGCGTGGGGAGCTCTGGACGAAGAGGTGGCTCCGTTTTTGCTGGGCCAGGAGGAGAGGCGGCCGTGGGCCCAGCTCCTCCCCGGCTCCCACGGGAGCTGATTGGCGCGGGCACGGCTGCCTGCCCCGGGCTGCCTGCATTTGAGCCGCTTCCAGGAGCTGACAAACCAGACTGGTTAGAGCCAGGGTCGGCCCCAGCCCCGCCTGGCCCACAGCGGCGGCCTGCGCGGGTGCCTGCCCCCCCTGCCCGCCTCGCCGGCACAGCAGGCAGCGCCCAGCTTGGTGCCCTCTCCTCTGGACCGTGGCGGGTCAGTACTGCGTCGGAGCTGGGGAGGAGGAAGAGGAGGAGGAAGTGGGTGCTGGATGCTCACGGTGATGCCCCTCTTGGGGTGGCTTATCGGTGAGGGTGATGGGGACAAACCCTGCTTCAGGGGCTCCTGACCCATCTGTCTGGGAGGGCGTCCTAACCCACGCCGGAGGGATGACGGGACTCTGCGCAGACGCTGCTGCCTTTAAACCCTTCTGGCAGCCGTGCTGAAGGCCACCTCCTGCCCTGGAGCAGCACCCACATCCCGCGCTGAGCCCCGAGGGGACTCGGGGGTGGTGGGTGAGGGGGGTGGCCGTGGAGCAGCCGCCCCCATGGAGCCGGCAGTGGGCGAGGAGGCAGAGCCTGGCGCCCAGACGGTGCAGGCAGCCGGGGGGGAGGGCTGCGCTGGGCAGCAAGGGGAGAGCGAGGCTGCGGGACCGGGGGGGCCTGAGGAGCTGCCCCGGCTGTGTGGGGAGGCACCCGCCGCTGCCTGGGGCTGCTGGAACCCGCCAGCAGCGATGGAGGACGCAACCAAGCTGCTCCTGCCCGGGCATGACGAGCTGCCTGCCCACGGTGCCTCCCTGCCCGTGGGGCACGACCCTCCTGCTGCTGCTGCCACTGCCGCCAGCCCCATCCTGCCCCATGGGGAGAGCCCAGCACCGTGCAGGGGCTCATCCAGTCTGGAAAGCGCCTCCAGCTCCACCCTGAGTCTCTCTGGCGAGGAAGAGGAGACGTCGAGTGACGAGGTGGCGATGGAGGCAGAGCCGTGCCGCGTGCCGGCGGGCAGCGAGGACGAGTGCCCCATCTGCACGGAGCCCTACGACGACCAGGGGCACAAACCAGCCCTGCTCAACTGCAACCACGGGCTGTGCCGCGCCTGCCTGCGCGCCATCATGGACACCGCCGCCAGCGCCGAGTTCGGCCGCGTGCGCTGCCCCATCTGCCGCCAGAAGACGCCCATGCTGGAGTGGGAGATCTGCAAGCTGCAAGAGGAGCTGCTCCTGCTGCACGCCCAGCCCAGTTCCCCCAGCACCCTGGCCACCCCTCGGCCGCCAGCCCTGCCGCCCCGGCGCCCGGGCCTCCTCGGTGCCCTCGAGCATCGCTTCCAGGTGCGCTTCCACACCAGCCGCATGTTCGGGTGCCTGCCCTGTGTCCGCTACCCGCCCTGCCTTATCCGGCGGCTGGGGCGGCTGGAGCGGCGCTGCCGCTGCTGCTACCTCCTGGTGCTGGCACTGCTGCTGGCGGCCGAGATGCTCAGCCTGCTCCTCATCTTCCTCCCCATTGTCCTGATGGTGCTGCTCTTCCTCATCCTGGATAAATAGCGCTGGGTTTGTGCCTCCAGGCTGGGCCACGTGTGGGGAGAGGAGCCCTGCTCCCACTTTGGCCCCGGGTCTGGTGCTGGGGGGTGATGCCTATCTGGGAGCGAGCCCATGAACCCCGGCATGCACCGGCGCTGCTGGTGAGCCCACAGCGAGCGAGACAGCGGGGAGAGGCGACCCCAGAGCTGAGCATCACCTGCATCCCACGGGGCAGCGGGTGACACGTCTCCGCAGCAGCAAAGGGGTGGGTGGAGCGGGAGCCCTTCCCGCACTGGGGACACGTCCCCGGCCGGGGGCTTGGGGCCGGAGGGGCTCTGCGGGCAGAGCAGCGCTGTGGCGCAGGCTGTGCCGCCCGTGACACATGGACTGAGGTTCCTCAGCATGGACTGGAAATACAACTTGCGTTTGTACCGCGGTGGTGTCAGGGTGAGTTCAGTGTCTGGCCCTGGGGCCCTGCAGTGACACAAGCAGGGGACAGGGACAGCCAGTGGTCCCCAGTCACCCTGGGAGAGGGCGCCTGTCCCCACTGTGGCACCTCCCAGCCCTGGCCAAGCGGTGCCAGCCTGTGCTCGCCCTCTGTGGCGATAAGAGAGCAAACAGCTCTGTCCCTGTGGCGTTGTGCCGGCAGCACCCGGCGGGCACCCCCTGTGGGACCTGCCCACGGCTGCGGCGGGCAGGAATAGCCCAGTGCGGAGCGGGATGTGGGCTCTGCTCCTCACTTGGCAGCTGGCTCCTGTGGGGGCTGTGTCCCAGCCGGGCTGCCCCCCTCTCCCACAACCTCCCTGAGTGATGCCGGGCCGTGGCACGACTCCTCTGCGCCCTGCGTCCCCGCCGTGCTGCAGGGCAGGGGGGTGGCAGCAGATTATTGGGGACACCCATACCCTGAGGGGCAGGACATGGGGCCAGGGTGGGGCTTTCAGCCACCGCTGGGGGGGCAGGGGGGTGTCAGACCCCCTCAGCCCCCCCAGGATCCCATCCAAGGGTCAGTCTCCTGCAGTGCTGGCACCCATCCTCACAGCCTGGGATGCGCTGCTCCTCGTTCCCCCCTGCCGGCCGCCTCTCGGGGCCCTGCCAAAGCTCTGCCCAGACCCTGTGACAAACTGCCCCCCTGTGCTGTCCCCCTCCCCATCCCCACCCCGCCTGTCCCTGCCGAGGGGCTGGCTCTCACCCCTGTGCCCTGTCCTCCTGCCCGGCCACGCCGGGGTCGAGCAACCCGCCATGTGCTGTGGCTTCGCCCTTCTCCCTGGGAAAGGCGCCNCGCCCGCCTCCCTGGGAAAGGCGCCGTGGGCCCCTCCCCAGGGCTGCGGCTGCGGGGACCCGGGGGTAGATGGGCTACCACCCCCCAGCCCCCTTCCTCCTCCTCCTGCAAAGGGAGCCAGCCCGGTGGGGAGCGAGGGAATGCTCCCCTGCCCCCCAGCCCTGCGGGAAACCCGCACCCTGCTGCCCCGCGGGGCAGAGACTGGGGCCGGGGGCTTTGCCGGGGCTGCTCTCGGCATCGGCGCTGGAGCAGGAGCGGGGCACCCTGAAACGGGTCAGGCCGGGAGGCAGA
>VXBO01005765.1:0-116260 GCA_013400135.1 Rhinoptilus africanus | reverse complement strand
AATAGAAGTTCTGGTGATCTTCACATATTAAAAAAAAATGATACAGTAATCTCTATACAGATATTTAACATGCCTTCAGTTAAATTAGAAAATGTGGAGTTACGAATCATGAGCCTTGCCCATTCACTTAGCCATCAGGTTGCAATAAGTTAAAATATTTCTTCAATGTATTTTACATGCATACTACACTTCTATGCATAGCTGTCTGTAGCACTGTTGAAAAACTGATCTGCCAAGGACTTCCTTAGTTATTTCCTATTTTTTCCCCATGAGGGTAATGAAACTCTAAAACAGATTGCCCAGAGAGGTTGTGAGGGCACTGAACCAAATGACCTGCAGAAGTTCCTTCCAGCCTGTGATTCTGGATGGTGTCTGAGGTTTGCCCAAACTACTGACTGTTGAAATGAAGAGGGAAATCAACCCCAATATATTCTGTGTTCTTTCTTTCTTTGATGCATGTGGCTTTCATTTCTATCTGTGTTTTATAGCTGGCTCCAGTGTCTTTAGTGAGATGCATCATAGAATATCCCTAAATGTTAGGAAACTTCAGATGTTAGTTCTGACTTGAAGGCAAAACCCATCCATAGCACCAGTAACCTAATTGTAGTTCAACATGTCCCTCTTAATAGTGCATTTGCAAAATGATTTAAGTTCTGATCCAGTAAACACTCCTGTGCCTAACTTCAAATGCTGAAATTAAAGTATTAAGACTAAGTGTTTAAAATTGAGTATAGAGTCAGGGAGTGTGTTCAATTGTGTCGGCACAGTACTTGGTAAAAAGGAGCAATGGTTTTATTGAAATTCTTTGGGAAGTATCATACTACAGGTAATAAAAACCTTACTTAAATGTTCTCATCTTTCATTTGCTTGGCATTGGTAAAAGTGAAAAAGTGCACAAAGCTCATCAAGAAGAAGAAAGAATCAAAGGCATTTTGCTGTATTAATTCTGTTGCCTGTGAGGTCTGGTACACAGAAAGCATAGCTTTTAAAAGGTTGCCTC
This sequence comes from Rhinoptilus africanus, assembly GCA_013400135.1. NCBI lineage: Eukaryota > Metazoa > Chordata > Aves > Charadriiformes > Glareolidae > Rhinoptilus > Rhinoptilus africanus. The sequence goes on along the minus strand of VXBO01005765.1, from coordinate 115,260 downwards.
TTGGCTCATTAGGCCTAAACTTCCTAGTGAAGATGAGTGTAATTACTTAGGAGCAAGTAACGGTTGAATCCACAAAAACTCACTTCCATGTAAATTTTGGGGCTTGTGCACCTGTGGAATTGTACCTTTTAGCCTGTGGTTCTGCCTGGAGATTGGTTCTTATTAACTGGGAGACTGAGCTTTGCACAGAAAAAAGTGAGATAATGCATCGTGGGAGGCTGACAATTTCAGACCAAATCCTGCCAATAAACTTGTAAGTGCCTGACTTCAAAATCAACAGTTATTCAAGTAAGATTATGCAAAAGTATTTACTTGCACAAATACATGTGGTCTGAAACCCCCTTACCACTAGAAAGTTGAACTTTTCTTTCGTGAAAATCACTTTCTGTTCTTTTTCCTAGAATTTAAAAATAAATTTAAAAAAAAAGTGATGTGAGAGTTCATCCAATCTGGTGGATCTTGCAGCGACCACATTACAGGATGGTGAATATAACCGAGGAGAACCCATTGCATCTCCCTGGACCATGCGATGCGGGATCGTGCGTAGAGCTGTAGGCGCACTTGAGCGCACCCCGGCTACTTGCATCCCTGCTCGGACGGCATCAGCTCTGCTCCAGGAGCTGCAAAACTGAATTAGTTCACCGCCGGAATCCAGGAAAACAAGCTTAATTTCTCATTAACAGTTTAGAAAAAAAAACAAAACAAACCATTTGTAGCAAGCAATGATTGCAAATAAAGACACAGAAGTAGGATTTCATAGGTTAAACCTTCAAGATATGTCAGTATTTAGAAATCTTTTTTTGGGGGTTTGTTTTTTTTTTAAGTTGTAGTAAAATCAATAAAAATTTGTAGACCCTTTCTATTTTAGCTGCCTACCGTTCTCTTAGAATTTCTTCACATTTATTTGTTTTACACATCTCAGAGACACGGCAAAGAATGGAGGGAGTAGATGGCCTATGCTTGCTGGGAGATGAAATACCTTAATTATTCCCGTTTCCTTTCTTGTGCTCTCTGCGTAGCTTTCACCTCTACACTAAAGCATTGAGGTCAAAATTTTCCATGGGGACAGGTGCTGAGCTCAATCCAGACTGTCATCTACTTAATACATAAATTGAATTCTGCTGGAAAATTAGGATGACTAAAAGTGGCCACTGAAGGCAAAAAACTTGCCCTGCTGAGTTGATGACAAGGGATTTATTCTCCTCAAGTCTTTCAGACCGACTCGTGTAAAGCACTTTTATGAGCCAACTAACATGACGAAAACACATTTATTGGAAAACACGAATTGTAAAGACATACAATCTCCCCGTTGGATTCAATTTCAAAGGAGTAATTTCCTCCTCCTCAGTAGCAGATCCACATGCGTTGCCTTTTCTCTTTGTTTAAATAGGGATGAACCTTCTGGGCCTGGGAATTTGGCTTTGATTCAATTACTGCTGAGGGCTAAGCAGCTTATCCACAGCTTAGCTGAAGCAGAGATCCAGCTGGCCCACAAAGCCCAGGTGACAATCGAAGTTTAGAGCAGAAAGTACGGATCCAAAATTCGCATCAATCCACTGAAAAGACCAAGGCCAACAGGAAACAGTGATAAGGCCAATCCTTTGGGCTAAAACGCTGGACTGAGGGTTCAGGAGAGGGGATTTGGGTTCCTGGTCATGCTATAGACTGCTCGGAGAAATGATTCAGAGTCTGCTCTGCCATTCCACTGCTGCAAAACACCTCACTATTCAACCCAAAGCTTTTCCTCAATCTTTTACAAACACATTCCTAGAGAACTTCCACTGACATCTGCACTAATATTACAAATACAGGACCTACCCATGAAAGTAGATAAACAAAAATGAAGCTCTTCCGATTTCACTCTGTGTAAGAGTGCAAAAAAAAGACCTGCCAGATCTTCACAAAGCCCCCATAACCACAGACCGAACGTTGGACTTGACGGCGGCAGTTTACAGCAGCAGAGAAGCTGCCTGATCCCAGAACAGCAACTGCAGAGAAGTTTAGATTTCTAATTATGGGGTGATCGTAAACAACTAGCACCTGAAAACGTAATCCAAACCAAATAAAAAGATGGTGCAAGAGTTCATTAAATAAAGAATATACAAAATACTTAGAAACTGCAGTAAAGAGAATATGTTTAATACCGTACTATTAAATGGAAGAGTAACATTTATTTTTGCACCATCTTTATAGTGTTATTTGAATCATATTCAAAGGTTTCATCTTCTAGGGGGTTTTTTGTGTGTGTCTTTTTTCCTCTTAAACTGCTATGGCCAATCCATTATATTTAGTTGATCGCAAAGCTAAAACCATCATGTAGTGGGAAATTATTGCAACATTTGCTTAAATCACATCACATATAAGAGGGAGAAGAAATATAAACCAATCTTATTTACATTGAGACTACAATCTCCTGCGATTGTCCTACTTGCCAGCTTTTTTTCCCCCCAGTCTCCTAATACAAGAATAATTTCAGGAATAGAAAACAATCTAGAGATTTAAAACCTTGTTGGGTTTTTTTTTTGTTTTTAAACAAATTCAATTAATTTGTTGAGGAAATAAAAAACAGAACACAGTTTAGTAAGGACTTGAATATTTTTCCTTTTGCAAAGGAAAGAGATAAATAGTCGTTCCAAGACAGAGAATGTGAAGATAACTGTAACTAAAAGACCAAAACAGCATGGCAAGAAGATGAACCGACTCATGCAAAGAGAAACCTTAGAGAATAGAAATCTTCGTGGCTTTAGAAACACACCAGCCACGTTAGCATCATCCTGTATATCCGTGGGGGTTTTTTAGGAACCGAAAGAAGTGCAGCAGGTAACTTTTTCATATGATGTTCACACTTACTCCTGGACTCAACTCACCTGAATTAGGAAGCTGCACGGGATAAATTCACTCAACAGCAGATGATGAGAGAGGCTATCAGACCTGATGTAGGAGTGTGTTAAACAAGGCTAACTACATTAATGTCTAATAGCAGACGGGATTAATTTAATCCTAGTGCTTGTCTGGGACAACCAATTTTAGTGAAGCTAGAACTTGGTTACAATTCAGCCCATACAACAACAGTTTTCTGGATGAAGCTGCAGCTCCAGTTTAACTCGGTGGGACTGTTGCCATCATCTTTAAGTAGGTGGATAGACTGCATGAATCAAAATGTAATTGTTTTCACAATACTAAAAAAAAATAGGAAAAAATCTACTTGGCAGCAGAGAGGGAAGCAATAGCAATCTCAGAAAGTTGCTAAAACAAAGAGAAAACTGCATTTGTTTGTGTTCGTTTCCTACTGTGGTAATTATCTCTGCAGATTTCATGATAAGTCTCTGGGAAGGAGTCACTGAGAGCTGTAACACATTATTCAGCAAGTGTCACTTTGTGGGAACGGAACCAGTGTTCATTAGAGAGCCATAAGCAGACTTTTTACAATGAAATTGTAACAAAGTAGGCTAGTTTGATGTTTGCAAAAGGAACACTCATTTCCCTGCTGTCTCTGGAAAAACCTGCTATTTTCATGAAGATTTTTCTAAACCGATAAATCCTACGCCAGCAAGAGCCCCGGTAAATATGCAGAGATCTTAGTAACTCATCATACTCCTTTGTAATCCCTTTAGAAATAGGACCTGCTTACAAGGATGCACAACTCTTGTGTTCTTGCAAAAACACTCCAAATCATTCCGGATTGAAGAACCCAAGGGCTTGGGTTATTTTCTGTGCAGCTGAGAAACTGGCAGTGCTTTGCGCACCTCCGGGACTTGTGCTGCAGCAGGTGCAGCAGTCGTGGTGCACAGCAACACAGCCGTGAGAGGGACCCTTTCCTCAAACCCAAGAAAATTTACACCTTTCCAACTCAAATCAGACACTGCTTGTCTCCCGCCATTCCACCAGCTGCAAGGGGGAGAAGGTCGTTAGGCAAGGAGTTTTCAAGGCAGAGCTCATTATGCCGGGAAGCTGTGCTAAGCCCTTCTGTAATTTCAGATCCAGAATGAAATCAATAATTTTAATGTTTCTGTAGATGTGTCATGGGGTTTGCTGTGCTCCCCACCCCAAAAGGCAACTGGGAGGATCTAGGAAAGGTCAACATTTTGGAGGATTAGACCCAACTTGCAAAAGTTATCCTGTGTTTTAAGGGTCTGCAACCCAGCTCTCCAGGAAAGAGCCAGAAGGACCAGTACAACTAGATCTTTTCTCCTACCAGCCACCTCTCTGATACTTTCATCTTACCACTAAGCTGTCTCTAGCCACTTAGGAGATATCTGTGCACAAAGTTCGCCCTTTGTTAACAATACTGCATTAATAAAGATAAGATACCATCAGTACAAAGGTCCTTCCTACTGGTTTATTTGTTCTTATATGGAAATGAAAGACCTGTACAGCAATATGTGTAGGTTGGCCTATAGTTATATTAGTATTTTAGTCATATGTTTAGTATATTAGTCATATTAGTATTTATTTTCACTCACATAAATGTATCTTTATCCAAGTCAAAACAAAAACAGAGAAACAAAAACTTTCTTTTAACCTAAACAAAATAAGCGAGAATCTGGGAAATAAACCAACCTCAGCTGGTAATCCCGACTGAGCAAAGGATTCTCAATGTTACAGGGAAAATAAAAATTTACCTTAAGCTGCAAAGTTACAAGAAAGAAATTTGGTTAGACTCCAGCCTGAGCTTTACAAATTTTGATTTTATATTTTTTTCCTCCTATAGATTTCAAGTCTGATGGGGAACCAGTTAATTGACTTTCTGATCCACAAAGAGAAGAGGAGGGAACAAGATAATCCTTAACCGACAGAGGAAGGCCAATGGCAAGTGCAAGGGTAACTAATTTATCTTCAAAGTCAACATGGATTCATGCTCTGGGAGAACTGCATAATTAACACTGCAAGGGGAGCTGCACCAAGCAACGCTATCGATGAACCTGTCCTGCAGGTGTAAATTCAGGTTGAGAGTGGAGAGGAGAGTTGAGGCGGATCAACACAGCTCCATGGCCGGAACCTGTTGGCATCAGCTCAGCAGTTTAGCCCCAAAACTGCAGCAGGCAGTGAGCTCTGGCAACAGGTCGGTGTAGCTGCACCTCAACAGTTAGGCAAGGTTTTCTCTCTTGCAAAAATTATTCCAGCCATTAACTCAACTCGAGTCAGCTCTCCCATAAATTATTTTGTTAATAAGCAGATGTTAATTATATTCACTGGGTTTTTCTTTTTTTCTTTTCCCCCTCCAAGTTTGTTATCAGTGAAATGAACCAAGGTCAGAGATGTACCAACGAACGATGCCTGGAGCAGATAACTCAGAAGTCAGCAGAGCTTACGGACTAATAATTAAGGTCTAATCTTCTGCGTAGCAGGGGACATGCTCCCAAGCTTACTGGAGACAATAGAAAGACTGACACTGGTCTCACTGGCGGTAAGACCACATATGTTATGCAGAATTTTCATCCAATCCACAGACTGCTGCAAATCAACTACCTTGTGTTGCACGTATATTATCAGAAACAGGAGAGCTTGAGACAATTACCCAGTCAAGTAGCTTGCACAGGAGCGAGACGTACTGGTCATCTGCCAAACAGCAGTATTTCCCCCAGGTAAACTTAGCATTCCATAAGACTTAACTTCATCGTCATAATATATGCATGCAGGCTTTGGAAACATGAAGTAATGCTTAATGTATACCTCTGACGGAACGCTGGTGTAGTCTAAGGCTTGACATCTACGGAAGAGCCATGGGAGAAGTCCTCAACCACATTTGCTACAACATAAATAAAGGAATTTTTAGTGTGCAGGGAAGCTGCAAGTAGTAGAGCAGAAATTAAAATGCCCGTATCTGGTAAATATCCGTGCTGGCCATTAGCAATGGCAAATAAAGCTATTCTTACAAAATAGTCACTGTGGAACAGAGACATAACCACACCCGAGTGCAGTTACAGCTGTGTGTATGTAATAGAGTAGTTTTAGTTTGCTGGAACAAGAGAATTGATGGCTGAGCCTTTGAGTTTTTGCAAATTAGAAATGTACTTTTTATTTTCCGTACATCCATTCATACGGAACGTGTATCTGTAACAACAAGAGGGCAGCTCCATTACCCAGTGAATGACCAATACCACTTGCTGCATTTCTTACCAGAAGCATGACTTAAAAGTAGAGGAAGTGTGCGTGTGTGCAGACACAGACATATACAAAATGTGCCTTTGTACACTCCTACACATACATATATTTTAAAAAACATGAAGCTTAACATCTACTCCATATACAACTCTAGACAGACTTCACCTTAGACTTACCACCTTAGTGGGAGCCAAAGATCCGCAGTACACACCAGACAGATGTGCATTTCAGCACAGAGCAGATTGCATGTTTTCAAGCTGCTGGTTTCCATCTGATTTAATATTCAGATTCGCTGGCATACACCAGCAGCTGAAAATGAAGGCCTTCCAGAAACTCAACTTTTCAAGTCATCATACAATTGTTCATGTGCAACAAAACAGAAAAAAGCATATGGGGGTGGCACACCAGTGCTCTGAGTAATTTCCCCTCGCTTTTCACACTGCTGAAATGCAACTGGAAAACATTTTGAAATACAGGTTTTGAAAAAGGAAACAAAACAAAAGGTTTATATACCGTTTGTGCTCTTACACATGCTAAGGAGGAAGTTCCAGGAAAGGGCTATTCTGAACTTTGTACAGCTGCGCGCAAAGCTGATCTGCTCAGAGCAAGGATGAGATTCCACACGCTCAAATTCCTCTAATTACAAAAGCCTTACATCAGCCCCAAGCTGGATTTAGAATGTAAAGGTTATCCTGAACACAGCCATACGTAAATCAAAATTTCCCATGAACACGTATGATGGTATCAGTTTTATTCAGGGTGACATTTTTCACCATGCTACAGTAATTAGATTAAGTTTTGGGATACAGCTGTCTCATGCAATTGAAAATTCTCCCTAAGCTGTCATTTACAGAAGGCACTCCTCCATATTTCCCATGTGGTCCTTCATGCTCATAATTTGAATAAATAAGGCTCCTAAACTTACTTTCAACCACAAAGTGATTTGAAAATTATCACTCTGATCATGCAAAGTCTCTCCTGATTCTAATGAGCTGTCAAGATTCTGAAACCAGCAGTGAGAGAAAGGTCATTAGTGAGGGCAAGGAAATAAAAAGCTGAGGAACAGATTTTCATGCTGGCAGGAAGAGGAAAAAAAATCAGACGTTCTCTCTCCTATTTTTCTCCATGCTCTAAAAATGCTGCTTTGATTCCTTTCAGAAGCTGTTGTCAAAATACTAAGGCTTTGATAGGACGGAAAGGGAAAGATCTAAAGGTATAAGCTGCACCTGCTTTTGGCCTAAAAGTTAATACTTTACAATAATATTATCTCTGTATTCACAGGTAGAAGAAGTCTCATGGATGGGAGATACTGTGTAAAAAGGACACTGGAAGGATACAGAAGCACTCAGATGTGTTCCATATTTTACTAAGACTTTACCAAATTTTCAGTCAAAGACTTTGTCACATAAACCAAGCCTGAATACTTTCCCCAAGGTAGCATAGACAGTGATAACACAGAGATCTAAAGCCTTATTAAAGGCCCCAGTACTGACCCATATCTTATTCTCCCTCTACAGTAACCAGGCTGCCCAGAGGTTTAGTAACATGTTCATATCTTTATCCTTTTGGAATAAATGAAAAGTTTCTGCTGTCAGCCAACTCCGCCGCTGAATGTTGAATTGAATGTTTCACCTCACACTAGGCAGAGCCTCCCAAACAGCTCTATAAAGACTAAAGCCTTTTTGCAGCTCTCTTGTGCTCTCCTTGGTGTACTATAACTAAAGACTTTCTCCCTGACAGCGTGCAGCAGCCGCGTCATTATATTACTTTGTGCAGCCAGACACCGCGGACATAAAGAACCCAAGACACAACCTTCAGAAACATATTACAGATAAATAAATTGCCTTTGACATTCCCCATTCCTCTTACACTTCCAAAGACAGGCTGAACGTTGGAGCATTATGAATTTTCCCAGAGATGTTCAAGCTAATTTAATAGGAATAATCAGTTTATTATAATACATATAGCTCCAGCCCATCAATTGTAGAGGGGCTGTGTGACAAGGCTACTCCCTTGGGTACCGTAACGGCTAAGCCACGGTGTGCGCTTCACACACACTTGTTGACTAATATATTATGCATTGTATCTCATCAAGAAACTGCCTTCCCAGTAGATCTTAGACTTAAAAAGGATGAGTAGGAAGAGAGCCTATGTGTAACCTGTACGAAGTAGGTGTTGAAGAGGAAGAATAACAGAGAAGGTCCTTTTTATAGCAGAGACAGCACCTAAAGAGATGACGACAAACTTGGGTAAAGGATAAAGACAGAAGAGAGACAACAAAATACATCATTGCAATCCATCCCATGGGTTGAAGACCTCGGATTAGATTGCATCCCTGAGCAATTCTAGGATAATTCTCACACCCACAGTAGTAGCAAAAGCCACATTGTGTCCCTGGGACTGGAATTTCTCAGGTATGAGCTCCTAACCTCAAAGGAGAATACAATTTTGTGAAACTGAGATGCCTCAGACTCTGGGTTTTGGCTTTGCATGGCTGTGAAATTCAGACCTGCAACCAGCCTCCCTTGAAGTTTGAGAAGTGTTAAAATATTAAAGCTTAGATCAGGCCTTAACTCTTCCAAAACCAGCAACCTAGCTTTCTGCGTCCAAAACTCATGTGGTGCTGGGAGATTTTACACAATTGGGCCTGTATGAACAACTTCCACCCACTTCACTGCCAGTTAAATGCATACAGGTCTTTTATAAACCTAAGAACTTGTGTGGAAATTCTGCTAAGGATACGGTTCAGACTCCTTGAACAAACTCCCTCATTCAAGGTCACAGATCCTGAAACAGAATCCCCACCGTCATATCCCTAGACAAAAAGCAGGGTTAAAAAGAGGTATAAATCTTTCTGCCCTATATCAGGTCTGACTGTGATTCTGGAGTACACCTAAATCCCCCTTTGTCTCATTTATTTGACAAGTGGATAATTCTCACAGCTGCTAAACCGATTACTATCTATGTTGGGAAAAGACAGGACATGTATACAGAGGTGCATCGTGCCATGAAGCCTGTCTACTTATCACCTTTCAGAACAGAAACCAAAACGCTAGTTAAAAAATAACATGCAGGATCTCAAAAGCGTTACATTTTAGATAGATAAGGCTGAGCAACACTTGGGTGGGTTGGTTTTTCTTTTCTTATTTTCCTCAGCTACTCCGTTTCCTTACTGGAAGACTGGTAGCTGTAGTATGTAATGGACTCATTAGCATCCCAGGTCCAATTTCTGAACCTAATTACAGTGTTAAAAACCTTAAGTTATTCTAGGCTTACATTCTTGCAAATCAGAACTAGGCAAAACATTGGAAGCATTCTGATTTGTAATTGCTGTCACTCACTTCCCAAATTCTGCTAATAAAATAAGTATGAGAACATACTTTCTCCTAGCTACATTGAACGTAAAAGTAGATTAAATGTGGGCTTTTTTTTTTTCGTTTCTACAGGTTACCTTTTCATTGCTTATTTCCTATGGAGACAAGTCTCCTCAATAGACTGTTTTCTTTGTCTTTCCCTTCAGAGCTCTGGGAAAACACATGAGACCTCAGATCAAACACATGGATTTGAAGAAGTGGAATTTTACAAAGAATTTTCAAGGCTTCTACACCATCTGCTTTTATGGAGCACCAATAAAAAAGTACAGAATGCAGCGTCATATGATAGGGACTGAACTTCTGTTCCACAACAATGTTTTATAGAATACATCCATCTCTTTTTCCCTGTCTCTGAAGATGCAGGAGGAAGAAGTGCAGCATATATAAAAAAATTGAAAACACTGAAAAGATTCTCATGTGAGGTTTAATGTTTGGCGTAAGACTATATTTAGATGAACATTACTTAGCTGTTGGCTTCTTCCCAAAAACAATGAATCAGGTATCTCACCACTTCTCCTCTTTAATGGTACCATAAAACTACTGTCAAGTAGAGCCTGAAGCAGCAAAGGGACAAGAAGTGAAAAGACTCAACTATCCACATGGATTGCTCGAAGCCTCATTGGAGCTTTGAGCTCCTGTGAGCTCATCTGAACATTTACATACTGGGTCCAGTTTGGGGCTCCCCAGTTCAAGAAGGACAGGGAACTGCTGGGGAGGGGACAGCAAAGGGCCAGCAAGATGCTGAGGGGATGGAACATCTCTCTGATGGAGAAAGGTAGAGGGATTTTGGGCTCTTCAGGCTGGAAAAGAGATGAACGAGGGGGGATCTTATCAATGCTCATAAATCCTTCAAGGGGGGTGTCAAGAGGATGGGGCCAGGCTCTTTACAGTGGTGCCCAGGGACAGGACAAGGGGGAACGGGCACAAACTTGGCCATGGGAAGTTCCATCTCCAGCCGAGGAGGAACTTCTTTCCCGTGAGGGTGGCAGAGCCCTGGCCCAGGCTGCCCAGAGAGGGGGGGGAGTCTCCATCTCTGGAGACATTCCCAACCCGCCTGGAGGCGTTCCTGTGCCCCCTGCTCTGGGTGACCCTGCTCTGGCCGGGGGACTGGATGAGGTGATCTCCAGAGATCCTGATTCTGTGTATACTAAACAAATGGAAGAAACATTTGGACTTTGCTTTTCTGGGGTAGGATGGTTTGCTTTTACAAGAACGTGTAGATGACACCCATACCCACATACAGTCTTAAACTCCCTACAAGGGGTCTGCAATTAAAAACATTTAAAATATTGTTATTGTGTTATGAATATATAGAACCTGTTTTTCTCTCGGCTGTGCATCACTCCAAGCACTACTGCAGCTGGCTTTGAGCAACACTCGGGGGGGTATTTGACCAATGTGTTTCAAAAAGTCACAGTGACCTCTAGAGCTGTTCAATTAGACCTTCTAATTTAAAAAAAAAAATAAAATTCACCACTTAATTGCTGATCTTGCGTCTTTAAGTCCCTCAACCTCAGCTCTGGTTTTCTCTTCCATAAGATCGGATAGCACCCCAGAAGTGCTAATTCAAGAAAGCTTTAGAAAATATGAAGATAAATTCATATATAAATGACATAGCAGAGCTACAATGGCTTTTCATCTTCACAGGACAGATTTGATATCTAGCAGAAGAAATGCTTATAAACTTAAAAAATACTTGTAATTTCTGCTTACTCAGTGGATCAATGAACACACATGTAGATATAACGAGGGTATTTCTGCATGTATATGATTTCAGAATAGTGGGCAGAAAAGTATCTGAGACACCAAGAAATTAAGGCTAGGTACTTTTTTTCTTTCCAGAATTTATATTTAAGAAATATATGCAATTATAACTGCATTTAAGAAACCCAGAGGGACGCATTTCACTGCAATTTTCACAGCTTTTAAGTTATTTTAAAATCTTAGTCTAGTTGGCTTGTTGATATCACAGAGAAACCCTGTAGGAGAGCTCTGGGTTTCCTTTCAGAAATCAAACGCCAATTGAGTGCCTAAATCATAAAACCAACTCTTCTTTTAGCACTGTGCATAATCAGACTTACAGTGTCTTCCATCTTTATTACAGGCAAGCTCCAGAGGATGGAAAACACACAGGTAACTGTCCTCCGCAGTTCGTGAAACTTGAGGATCAAAAATCTAGCAAACGGGCAAAATAACATGAATGGATGCAGCTAAAAACTACCCAAAAGGAGAGCTCAAAAAAGGAACTGATCCAACCTATCCAAACAAATTCAGTGATATTTTAAGCATAATCTCTGCTCTGAAAGATTGTAATGGGTAAAAAAAAAAAAAGGCTGTAGTATGATTATTGGTTTTACTAAAGTAGGTAGACTGCAGTGATTGTCATCTATGGACACTGGCAGTAGTACAGTGCAATATGTCTCATGAATTGGCAAACGGATCGCACGTTCCCCTGAAAAAAAGGAGCACTGGGCTCTACCGGGTCCATACTGTAATGGCCAACATCCCTCCTCCGCAGCTGGCAAAGGTTGACAAAAATTCATGGTGATGCCTAAAGAAAAATGAACTGCCCCCTGAAGGCTGGCAGGAAAAGTGAAACAAAGAGCACTCAAGATCAGAAATGTTAAAATTACACCAGTTTCTGCAAGGCCAAGTGCGCTGAAGGTGCTGGGAGAAGCAGCGCAGAACTGGAATGCAGGACTGTGCAGAAATGTTTAAACAACTCCGATAAACAGCGCCGAGATGTACAGGCACACTGAGAACTGTGCAGTTTAATTTCCTGTTAAATGATACTGTTTTATAAACAAGATTCTGTACAATTCATTTTTTTGGTTGTTAGTGGATAATAAACTGGAATGGATAGTTAGAAGATAATTAGCCAGAGTGTTTTTACAGTTAATTGGCAAGACTTATTTTAACTCTGCACAATGCCAGGTGCTATGTGAAGTGCTCATCTTCTACGGCACTTCAATCCGATGCCATGCAGAGACCAGCGGATGATCCACAGCCAGCTCGGCAGTGAAGGGCATGTAGACAGAGAAAGAAATAAAACCACAAGCATATTTAGGCCGGACTGAAAATCAGAAGCCCACAAAGGGTTCTTAACTGCCTCTAAAAGATTCAGCATAACCAGTCTGATTTTGATGTTGTCAATGAAAATTCCAAATAAGCTCACTACAAAAAAAAGAATGAGCATCAGCAAAATATAAATTGTAATTGAAAATTAATAGGAGTTTTACTGCTAGGTAAAGTTTCCAGCTATAAGCATGGGCCCATGCTGTCAAATGCTTGGGAGTGATTAATTTTCACACTTCAGGAGATTACAGAAGGTTTTTTTCATAACATTCTTCACCGCCTTAAACCTTGTGAAATTATTTATAACCATGAAAAGGGTATACATCATTTCTATTCTGATCTGATATTATACTGCAATGGCTTTTCACTAATCTGCGTAACTGTACAAAGCTGAGGACCCCTCAACTTTTCTTTTATCAATTATTTAAACAGTGATTTCAATTTTTTTCCCCCCATTGACCACTAATTAACATTAACTTACTGCTTTTATACAATTTTCTTAGGCAGAAAGGCAGCTAGCAAATTCTTAGCAGGGCTGAAATTGCATCAATAAGTATGGTTTTAGTTTATACCAGCATTACAAAAAGAGAAGTAGCTATACTAGGTATATATATAATAAATACTTTTAAGAATGTAATGGTGGACCAGCTCATTAAAGACCACATACTATCTGCAAACTTTAAAGCACTTCAGTCTAATTGCCTAGTACATAGCAAATTTTCAGAATATAAAAATGATGATGTTTTCAAAAGACATGTTTCAAATTTCCAAGTTAAAGGTCAGGATTTAAATCTTTGTGTTTTATTCAACACCTTGCCACTGACCTTAATAAATCAGGCATCACAGAAGAATCCGGAGAACCGGCACAAAGGGGCCTCGATCAGATTTCCACCATTTCCATCATCCCAAAACATTTCTCTCCCTTCCCCAGAGACCCCTTCCCCAGTTACCTAAGCAGTACAGAGCCTCTTACACCACATTGCGGATTCATCAGCCCAATACAGAGCAGAGAGGCTTCTGTAGCATGTCAAGCAGCAGAACAGTTACTTAATTATCCTGCCAGTTTTCACAGATATTTGATACAATCATTTGTAATTTGAATGACATCTACAGGGAGCATGAACATTCCATTTAAAATATCACAATGTACAAACATCGGCAGTTCCCACTTATTAAGTGCAAATGTAGGAGGCTACTTAACTGCAATTAGCAGCAGCCATATTAGGTTTTTTTCTTAGTTTGTGTTTATTTTTAAGATATTAGTGCTTAATTTATGTCTAATGAGCGAGATTTGGTTTTGAGTGAAGTTGAGAGAGCTAGGAAATCCCAAAGTAAATCATCAGGATAAGTCACAATGCTTGTAAGAAAATTATATGTCATCAACATGCCTCCCAGTTCCAAGAGAAAGAAGTCTTCTGTTCTACATCAATGGCATGTTAGTTTTATTAGAGATAATTATGTTTATTTGTTCTAAGTACTAACAAGTTGGTGAAAGTGGGGGTGAAAAACAAAAATCTTGAAAAAGCTCTTTTTTCCCAATTTTTTGTTTGTAAGTGATGATTTAGAGTATAATACTGCTTGATTAGATTTACAGTTAACTCCAGAATAGAATAAATCTCCACATAGAAAGAAAGGGAAAGCAGAAACAAAGGAACACCTCTCTTATGAAGAAAGACTAAGGGAATTATGTCTCTTTAGCCTGGAAAAAGAGACGTCTGAGGGGGGGCCTAATCAACACTTATAAATACTTGAAGGGTGGGTGTCAGGAGGACGGGGCCAGGCTTTTTTCAGTGGTGCCCAGTGATAGGACAAGGGGTAACGGGCACAAACTTGCGTATAGGAAGTTCCTCCTAAACATGAGGAGGAACTTTACCTTGAGGGTGGCAGAGCCCTGGAACAAGCTGCCCAGGGACGTGGTAGAGTCTCCGTCTCTGGAGACATTCAAGACCCACCTGGATGGGTTCCTGTGCAGCCTGCTCTAAGGTGGCCCTGCTCTGGCAGGGGGGTTGGACTAGATGATCTTCTGAGGTCCCTTCCAACCCTAGGATTCTGTGATTCTGTTGCTTGCATGCATCTAACTGCAGTAAACAGCTCTTGTCAGATTCATACGGGCAAAGTAGAACAACTGTATCAAGCGGATTTCAAATCAAAGGAGAAAAACTTTTATTGAATATCTGATTTTTAACTCAGTCTAGCAGACAAACGTCATGCTTATTTCGGGCTCTATGTAGGTCAGAATGCGTATGACACACGTGGTCAAAGCCTCTTCGACACAAGCCTGTGCAGCCCTCTATAGTCAACAGAGTTCACAGACTCCCAGACTGCCAGGGGTTGGAAGGGCCCTCTGGAGATCCCCCCGTCCCACCCCCGGACAGAGCAGGGGGCACAGGAACGTCTCCAGGCGGGTTGGGAATGTCTCCAGAGACGGAGACTCCCCCCCTTCTCTGGGCAGCCTGGGCCAGGGCTCTGCCACCCTCAAGGGAAAGAAGTTCCTCCTCGGCTGGAGATGGAACATCCCACGGCCAAGTTTGTGCCCGTTCCCCCTTGTCCTGTCCCTGGGCACCACTGAAAAGAGCCTGGCCCCATCCTCCTGACACCCCCCTTGAAGGATTTATCAGCATTGATAAGATCCCCCCCCAGTCGTCTTTTTTCCAGACTGAAAAGGTCCAAATCCCTCAGCCTTTCTCCATCAGAGAGATGTTCCATCCCCTCAGCATCTTGGTGGCCCTTCGCTGTACCCTGATGGACATGGAGGACTTGACTCGCGTTTGGCCTTTGTTTTTACTGCTTGTGCCTGGACATTGCTTAGCAGAAGAAATTCCTCATTCTGCAGCAAGGTTTAAACTGAAAAAAAACCCCAAACCTCTTCGAATTTACAAAATACTAACATCTACATCTATCGCATATCTATTTGCCAGTGAGATTTTTAATATTAAATCACTTTTGAATTGCACAAAGCAGGTGGGTGAAATTAGACAAACCCACCCAAAAAATTACACACAGAAAGACATCTTTGCTAAAACTACAACATTACAGCTTTTCCACAGTGGTCAGGAAGCGGTAAATAATCGATCGCTACGTCTTTCTGAAAGAACACACTCAGAAGTTATCACCAGGATGAACTGAGGAATTACTGAGTGCGATTCTAACGCACATTTTATGAGGAAGATTAAACCACCGTAGTCTGTGCTGGCCTTAAAAAATCCAGGTCTATGAAGCTAATCCAGCTGAGTCACTTGGTTTGCTGCTGAGGGTGAGGATGACCACGTGCTTTCATGTTTGTGGGATTAAGACCCAAGACTATGAGATATATCTCACCTCTAAATAAAACAGATCTAAAATGCACCTAAAACCTTCAACATCAGCCATGGTTGAGGCTGTCACTGACTTGAATTTGGCTCACATTCCCAAAATCTTGCAATAATTTCAGAGCTGGGTACTTAATGGGAATTATTTCTCCCTCAAGAGCAATGTGTTCGTGACTCTCCAAGGTTCCGATTTGCATTTAGACTGCAAGTAAAAAAAATTCTTTGCAACAGTCATCTCCCAGTTCTTCACCGTTTGAATATTTCTCCCCTAATTAATGTCACTTACTGTAAAATATTATTCTGTATTCCGCAGAGTGGCTGTAAATTATTTACTTGTAAAACATGTTGACTTTTCATGAGTTGTTTGTACAGTAAGCACTGCACCATCTAAACTGTAGGGGGAGAGAGAAATCAATCATTTGTAATAATACCCAATAGGAGGTTTACCACATGTTATATCAATTTTTATGTCTGACACAAATAGCTGCAGCCATTACTTTAGATTTTTATTTTCTGAAGGGAATTAGAAATTCACTGTTACCTTCTGCTTCTCTCACACTGCCTTGGAAATAACACAATTTAAAGGTGTTTGGAGCCTTTTTTAATCCACTAATTATGGCGGCACATTAATAAAACACCATTTTAGAATATTCATTAAGCACAGAGTCTATATGAAGCGAAAAGCTAATTTGTATGTAACTTAGTGAACCCAGCATAAAACAACGCTTTAACATCAAGTTAATGAAATGCTTTAAAAAAAAAAAATCGCATTTAAATTTAGTGCTCATTCCATATCCTACATATTCTGTGTTACTTTTTGCGTGCATGAAAGTTTTAGATATTGATTGCTTTAACTGATTACTTATATATTGGTACTACTTAGTGTTGTTATTGAAAGGTATCTATATTAGCACACAAAAAGACACCCTACATCCGAAGACCTATAAATTAAAAGCACAGGGTTTTTTGCTTGCCAAGTGCTTCTGATGGTTTTCTTTTGGGTCTTTACACTCCCCAGATTTTTCTGAACCTACAGAAAAGATTCTTATCCATGTAGGATCAGCATAGACCCGTCACAATAACGGATTTAAGGATTTCCCACAGCAGCCAGCCGCTGTTACGCCGTGCGACAGATGATCTGTGTTGAGTGATGGGTCTGAGGCTGTTCCTCTCACAGATATTAAGGTTGTCACTTGCCTTGGGCAGCGTTGACCATCTGAATACCTAAAAGATCATCTAAAGCTCTGTAACCAGGACGGTATTTGACAGGTCCACTCCTCAGGCACAAGGAGACTTTCTGTCATAAGGATGAAGTTCATCCCTCCTGAAGTCAGGGCGCTCAGGGAACTGGTCAGAGGCTCAGAACGGACAAGGAGGAGTAAAGCAAACTGGCACCAGCCTCACCACACTGAGGCAAGGCATCTTCTGAAACACCAGCACACAGCAGTATGTACGTTTATAGAAAATCCTGCCAAGGCACTCTTTGTGAGAAAGGAATACGCAAGTCAGCAGAGGAGAAAGAACAGGAAAATAAGAAAAGGAAAAAACAGTAAAAGTAATAAATTTGACTGCCCTTGCGACACCCTTGTCCTCTACCAGCCCCCAGCACAAGTCAGGGCGTTGCAGGAGTGCTCAGTTTAGCACTCCACTGCACACCCAGAACTCCCGTTCTGCCCCAACATGCCCGCTTCAAGCCACAAAATGGGCCAGAGTAAAGTAACTCCATTAAATCTCTGCCACTTTTAGGCAGAAAGTGTCCTCTGAAGGTTGATTCCATTGTTAATGTCATGCCTTAAAGGTATCAGACGTGCACTGATAAATGCAATTGAAACCGGGGTTGAAAGCGAGAGCACATAGGTCTGTAGTTAAGATGTAAACTTCCACAGCAATATTTCACCTTAATTCTTCACCCTGAACCAGAATTCAGGACGATCAGTGCATACAAACCACCCTGCCTGCAAAGCAGCGAGCAACTTCTGTCTCTCACCAAAAAGCCCATTCTCCATCATTTCCCTGGACATCAGAGGTCCTGTTTCATCACATTCTCAGGAGCAGCAAACAAACCATGACCCATTCCACTCCGCTGTTTTTGCAGCAAAGCAACATGTAAGCAATGAATTGTAACATGCATCAAGTTTATGACATTTAGCATACAGAGAAGCTGTTAGATATTTATCAGTCAACTCAACGGCTCGGTGTCAAAATGTTTTTTATAAACCTTTAGCACAAAACAGATGTATGAAACCATGACTCAAGATGAATCACAACTACTTTCTGTGTTTTGATCAATACTTCTGTTTTGGTGAAATATGAGAGTGACAAAACCTGATGCTGGAACTGTAATTGGAGCTACAGAACTCCAATAGAAGCTTCCCACTTTGGAGTATTTTAGAAGGGTCCTCAAATTCATACTATAGATAAACCTGTTTTCTCTGTGACAATTGCAATAATTTAAGAGAGCTTTTTATCTCCGTCAATACTTAAAGCATCATTTGATCCAAATTTCCCTGACACTTCCTCCCCTTTCCAGCAAGGTTTTAGAGGACCTAAGCGACGGCAGTATAACTAGCATCGAACCAAGAACGTGTCTGATAAATAGTAGTTCAGACTCTGTTCTCAAAAATTAATGAACAATGTCCCTATAAATATACAATCTATTCAGAATGACACTGGATGGTTATTTTCCAACTCTTACACTGTGCATTCTTGCACGAATTTTCATAACATGATAAATGATTTAGAAATCAATTGCAGCTACAGAAAGTCCAGTTTATCCATTACTTATTAAAAAAAACATCACAGATACTTAAGTTTCCTATTACAGCCAATTTAATTTATTTCAGAAAGACCAGCGCCGTAGGATTTTGATCTATCATAGGTACCAAGAGATAATGAAACGCTAGAGGATATTATGACCATGAAACATGGAAAAAGGAAAGAAGTGATTTCCATTTATAGTGGAAAGTAAATATTTGAGATAATAAACTGGCCCATGTAACTAGGATTAGAATTAGAAACGGAATAGAAGCAGCGGAGGGATTCCATTTCTAAAGGCCTGTTGGTTATTTATGCACATGCTCTAACTACAAGTTATAAAAGGAAGAAAAACAATCTTGTGATAAAAGCTGCTTATTGGAACTAAATCTGAATTCAGATTCTGACTGCTCCTATATGAGATTGCGTAAGTTCTTTCAACTGCCTGTGCTAAAACTCCCCAGCCGTAAAATGGGAACAATATTTCTTTTCTTTGCCCAACTTTCATTTCTCTGGCCTATTTAAACCTGACACGCTGCACAAAAAGAGACTGCTGATTTCCACTAAGACAATACCGACACCCCAGTCTTTGGAGAAGAATTTTGCATCTTTATTTGCATTTGCTATGAAGTACTCAGTTTCTTTAACATGTGATCATTACCCTCAGTTTACTGTCAGTCTGTCTTTAGAGCTTTTTTAAAACAGTTCACAGCTATTTCCACTAGACAAAACGGCATGACATTTCTAAACCGTGTCGGGTGAAGATGGCACCATGGTAAATTGTCCTCCCTTTCAGTGGGATGAGACTTAAACATTCAAAGAGATCAGGTTAGCTAAATGGGTGAGACACAGTACAAAACCTCCACAGGTTTTCTCCTCCATTGGTTTTCTACACAAACTTTTTTCAAGTGCTCGATTTTGTTGTGTTTTCCTCCTGTATCAGTTTGCTAGGTACTTCAGTGATTTATTCCTAAGTAGATACCTTGCCTTGGCTTAGAAGAAAGGATGAGTTCATTTATGTTATCCAACGCTGGACAATTGACAAGTCACCAAATAAAAAAAATGTTATTTTAATCAAACCACAAAACCAGATTGAAGCCTGCAGCTGTAGCAATGAACGGAAGCTGAAAACCATTGTCTAATTTACCAAGCATCAGTGAGCAGGCTACAACTTAGCGCTGCTGTCCAGCAGCTTATTTTTTATGTTAAAAAATTCAGTATTTCATCACTGATGATCCAAAAACGGCAATTTGCTTCGCTTTTCTTTAAAAATTACATACTGAAAATGAAATGGGGCAAGAAGTCCCAGACAATATCTAAATGACAGTTACAGTATAACTACGGAAACAACCTGTAAATCTATTCTTCCTCATGGGTTTTCACTTAAATACAAAGCCCTGCTTATCACGGTTAATGCTTAGCCATCCTGATCAGCACAGAGCTAAAATATAATAAAATATTTAGCTTCATCTTTAGATCTTTATCTTTACAAGTTAATTCTGTTACTGTCTAGACTCAACAAAAAAAAATCCTGTTCTTAACTTTAGGCTTTGTAGTAGTCTTCCTGCAGTAAAATGGGACTATTCATCCTCTATAAATTAAGGATTTTGCATGATTGGAATATTTGAGTTACATCACATTTTAACACTCTTGCCTTTCCTGATTGTTACTTGGACACATGTGCCTTTTCAGTTTGTGGCTGCATTGTGCCAGGAGCTGTACAAATACAAAACAGACCAAAAAGGCAGAGTTTTTCTGATTTTCTTTTTCAAGGTCATGCAGTTAAAACCTGATGCTAGTAAGTATTTCGAGCCCCACTTCTCAGCCACAAAACCATCCTTCCTATATGGCGTGAATGGTAACAGCATTGTAGTTTGCTTCAGTTGATACAGGAAGGAGACGACGATGTGATTTCAGTGGATTCTGAATACTGTCCCTTTCACTTCCGCAACCCTAAAACAAGACCCACGGCCAAACGTAATCCATGAAACGTGGCACCAAGAGCTGGAGAAGAGAGCTGCTACCACTTCGCACAAGCCAGACCCTAGCACCAAGAGAAAGAGATTATCTTTAAATATTCTACGGGCTTACATTTAAGTATTCCAGGTTTAACACCCATTGCCCAAGGGGTGTAAGGGCTCTCCTGAATGGAAAGTACGTAACAATGAATCTGAATCATGACTTAATGCACATTGTGGTTTGCAAAGTGCTGGAATATTGATGTTGGTTTCCTCCTCTAATACCATGTATTAATTCGGATAAGCTGATGTTAGCATCTTCTTGGCAAGCAATCCACAGAGAATCAATATATTAAAAAAATGAATTCTTTATTTATGCAGTACAGCTTACCATAGATTAATTTTACTTCTCCACCTGCCATTTAAGTTAACGTAACTCCATAATAATGCCGATGTCATTATCTGAAATGCTAGTACTTTAGCCCTTTTTTCTGTATCATTGAAAATAATTTAGTCAATATGTTTGCTTACAGATGGCAATTTTCCAGAGTAGGCAGAGAAATTAACCTAAAGCCAAATGTCATCCTGTAATTGTTTATATACTGTAAAATATCCATTTATTTTGTTTGCTCTTTATGGGCCAGCTAATTTTATCATTACAGTTTCTAGGGCCAGGCTGTAGGTAAAAATTAAGGATCTGACCAGCCGCAATTTTTCTCTCGCAAGTGTCCTTAAAATACCCAGCCAGGTGTTTTGACTAGTGGTTTTTTTTTTTTTAAAGGCAGCTAATAAAAAATTGAGCTACATTCAAAGCAGGTTCAGCAAAGATTTGAGTGACAACACTTAGATGGAAGCCCTTCCCATCAGGTCCCGCACTGCCTTTAAGAAAACAAGCTCCCAGGCAAGCACAAAGACCCTTTGCCCCACCATTAATTCCGCAGCAGAACAGGCTATGGAACATCAGACATGATATTTTGCTGTTGGTTAGACAGCTTGTAGTATGAATAACCCACAGTCTGCCAAGCTGTCCTCATGAGCTTAATCCAAATCCCTTTTACAATCCAAGAGAGATGCAACTATACATGTTGAATAGTGTCTAGCAGAGCAGTAGCTGGAGGTCCTAACCATTAAAATCATGATCTATCTGTGGACATCCCACAAGCAGACGGCACAGAATTATTTCTTCTTTAATAAGCAGCTTGGGAGTCTGCTCGTCTGAAGGACCTCCTGGGAACCATCTTAAATTATTCACTTATTCTATCCACACCACTTGAAAGAATCTTCTTTCCAGATTCTTATTTGCTTATTTATTTTAAAGCAAACACAATCATCATCTCCTGAATCTTGGCTTTCCAAAGCTGCAAAGTTCTCCTGCCAATACAAATAAACACAACCGAGCAGCTTCCCATCTGGAAGGCCTCAAACTTCTGGTCTGTAGAAGTCTCAGTAGTCACCGCTGTAATATTTTTAACACGCAGATATGGAAGCCAGAGAGTGACATCAAAATAAGGCACTGAAATGCAAACTTTCCAGTAGCAACCCAAGCCCTTAAAACTTATTTTCCACAGTCGTTTTAGGGGTAAAACTTCAGACGTTCAGACATCTGGAAAGGAACGCTGCCAGAGTGAATCTTCACAAAATTTCCCTTAGTAGCTGCAACTGGCAGCTCCATTTCTGACTTCCAGCAGAGATTATATCAGACATTGATTTTAACTCACACAAGAAAGTACATGTTGAGATGCCTGCAACAAAAGCAACTGATTGTACCTTTCAAAAAAATACCACTTGAAAGGGAAAGAGCAAAGAGCTCGGCTTCTCAGAAATGAAAGTTATATCTATCATGCTATTAACTTAAAAGATGGAAAAAAATCATCTTATTGCCAAGTTGCCAACTTTAATCTTTCTGAATTGGTTTGAAATACATCTCTACAGTGAAATGAAATACTTGAGTTTGTGTATAGTAATTTCTAGACTGGGGGGTTCCTCCTTTCTTTGCCTTTTTTTTTACCCCCCAGTTGAACTAGTTTCTGGCAATTTACTGCTGTCTCATGATTGCTGAATAAAGGGCACACCATAACATCTGCTGAGCAACCGCAATTCCTAAGAATTAAGTGCTAGAGATTTCTAAATTGTGTATGCTTTTATCAGTCACCAGTAGCCTGAACTTGTTGAATTGAAATTGAAATGACTGCAGGAAGTGACAGTACACAGCAAACTTGTTTAAACATCCAGACTATACTCAGGATGAACTCCTCCCCTAGAACAGGCTTTTAAGTGAATTTTATCATTTTGTATAACTCAGTGAAGGACCAGAGGTAGGTATGGGAGAGGTCGAGAAGATGTTATTTTACCGTATGAGCCAAGGATAAATGAGGAAGAGAGAAAGGAAAAGAACAGCAACAGTGAGGAGGGCAAAGACAGAAAATGTGCCTAGAGCCATACCGATGACACGCAAAGCCAAGGCACCTCTCTTCTGCTCAGTTGTGTCCTACCGTCAGCATGTAAACATACCTAAAGAGTTAAGAGTTGACTATTTACCCCAGCAGGCCAAGTCGCCTTGACTTTTCCATTACTGAAATTATTTTCCTTTGAAACGTTATAGATCTCCCTCAAGATTCAATTCTTCATGTCTCGGTAGATTCATCCGCCCCCACTAAATGTATTGTTGCATCCACTGTAGCGATGATTATATATTTGGGATCGGCTGCAATTACATGTGTACACTTTAGCTTGCTAGTTTGTCAGTTAAAATGCTTTCAGGCAGGATCCCCTCCTTGCTGAAATCAGGCAGTCATAAAAGCACTTTCCTTTCTTTTTTCTCTCCACTTCCACAAAAAATACCTATATCTACCACTAAACAAAAGAAATCTTCCTTCATAGCATGTGTCCACCTCTCACAAAGATAGGCTAGTGCTGGAACAATAGATAGATATATAGGAATTTTTATTATTTTTTTTAACTTAAGGTAAGAAAACAGGCTACATGTACTTTCGTGATCATATGGCTTGGAACATTGTTGGCTATGTTCTCCATATGGATTTTTTATTTGAAAAAAAAAAAGGCCCAGATTAACATCAGAAAGTCTCAAACACCGTGTAGTGGTTGAAAAGTAGTTTTGCCTAAAGCCTGAATCTTATTGATATTTTAAAATGGCATTCAGAACTTGCAAAACACATATGGAAAATACGTGAAAACATCTTTGCTAGTCTGGAGAAATTTAACCTAAATAAAAAAATATTTGATGATCTACTGTTATTTTCTCATAAGTAACAGAGTTTTCTAAAACTCTTGACTGGCACGTACACTAAGGGGGCTTTTTAAAATTTTGCCTTTCCTTGGCAATATGTTAAATCCCTGATACGTCCAAGTGCTCTGTTTGCAGAGACCAGAGGTCCTCCAGTTTCAGAAGCAAGGCTATGTGGTACCCATCTGTGCTAGCAGAGAGATGAGGATTTTCTCATCCAAAGGGAAGGGGGCAAAGCCACGTACTCCGATGCCACACACTACTGCATTGCCTACACAGGAGTATGGGTCTCCTCTACGGATTCCTCACCACTCGTTACCCACCATCCATCAGCGAGAGCACAGAGGTGAGGATGGCCCAGCAGGAATTTTTTAGGTCTCTCCTACAAGGAAGATGCTGATGCTATTTCTTCCCCAAGCCATTGCCTAAAGCCCCCTCCTACAACAACGATGTCTTCCTTTCATCCGCTTTGCATGCCCGTTTTACAGCTGTGGAAACTGAGGCAATAATATCTATTGAACCGATTGCCCTTAAATTCTGCCCAACAGCAAAAAGGCACGCAGCAACTGCTATTCTGCAGTGGCTAGTGATTGTTCCTAAATATATTCCTTTTCTGTTAAGCCCTGTACGAACGCCAAGCCTGCTCAAAAGATTCTTTATTCACTAATACTTAAACTAAGAAAACTCCATCTAATGCTTTGGTTATTCTCAAAGCAAAGGAGGAGTATGCCAGATCAGGAAAATTTTTGGCTTCTTTTTGATGTTTAAATATTGGGTCCCAAGATTTTGCTATTTCACTTCTGCAAAGCTTCTTTTATTCAGCCTTTGCTGCTGCCTTCGAAAAGGTGCGAGTTGCCATGGCAATCTCAATCTCCATGGCAATGCACCACACAGCAAGACATCCCGGTGTCAGCACGGACACAGCCCACGAAGCGCGTGCCCTGTGGGATTACTGGGAAACAGGCTAGGAGATTTTGTGTTTGTAAACACATCACAGTATTAATTGGGCTCAGACTTTAAGGTAGGATAGGAAGAAGGCGCAGTCAGCAAAGCAAGCAACAGGAAAACAGAATGAGGAAAGAGCTAAGGGGAACAAGAAAACCAGCTGATGGAGTTTGAGAGCTCTCCTAAAGCAAAGCTTGTATTACTTGAGCCTGTTTAAAGTACAGTTCCACCTTGATGAGTGGCTAGCACAGCTCTTAATTAACCTTCTGTGTTGCCCCGTGGGGCTTTAGAACAAATAACTTTTCAATAAATTACTAAGAGCAGTCACACCATCAGTTACTCTGCAAACCTTCCCCCGTTCTGGTCTCCATCTCTCTCACTCACAATATGCCCTGGGGTTTGGATTTTTTTCCCCAGAAGAAAACTAAATGCCAGTGACTCAACTTGTTTTCCTCCTTGGACTCTCCATCCTGTAGCTTTTCTCCTCCTCCCCAGCACAGTCTGGGGAATATCCTCCCCTCTTCTTTGCATCCGCAGTAATTTCACCCTACCCCCTGATCTCCCTTCTCCTCCCTTGGCCCACTCTTCCCCTTGAACCAATACACCCGCTCCCCTCCCTAGATGTATTTTATTCTCTAAATAAATAGAAAATAATCATAAAAAATCTAACGCCACTGGTTTCTCCACTAATGCCTCATCTCCATTTCTTTTCTAAATTCACACTGATTATTTCATTGTTTCTGCCCTCCCACATCAACTGTCTGCATGGAGAGGAACCGCTCCTGCTGCCCGTTTCTCTCTCTCGTACATCCTGTCCCTGGGGAATCGCATTCAGCAGTACAAACTCAGCTATGCTCACAGCTTGCCGATCTGCCTGTACTTCTGCCTTTTCCCTTAATGAAAATTACATAGACTCTAAAGATTAAATCACTTTTGGGACAGGATTTTTCAAAACTGTTCATTCGCTTGGAAATAGGTTAGCGGATATTTGCCTGCCCATCACCTATTCCTGTTTATAAATTACTGACACTTGTTTTAAATAAATGGCTGGAAAGTACTTAATACGCAATGTAAAACCACCTGTGACACGATTCATGACTTATTAATCACCAAGCCCTAGAAATATGGGCCAATTATTTTTACAAATAGTATCTTGCATATCTTTTGTCAATTCTAAGTCTACAGACTGCACAGAAGAAAAAAACATGAGGATCCCCTATATATCATCCACAAATTTGAATAAATCTAGCATCTTTCCAGTACTATTTCTCTTTCTAGGTAAGGGCGACATTTATTTGCTTAAACATCCTTTCAGTTACCAGGTACCTGGCCAGTATTTGATCACAAATATAAATAAAAGTATACGTAACATACTGTTGGAAAACATCAATAAATCTGCCCTTGACTTACAACTGAGAGCCATGCAGTAGAAAATTTTTTCCCTACACATGGAAAAACTGTTGGAATAAAGTAAGCAGGAACCAAAGGGATTAAAAGAAGTTATAAAATTGAGAAAGAAGGTGAAAGAAGATGAAAACTTGGAGGGAAATATTTACTCTACAGTCTTTCCACTAAGAAGGTTGCAGACCTGTCTTCCATGAGCTAAGGAATATCATATTTGTGTCCACTGTTGCAATTCCACTGCTTTGAATGAGGACAGGATTTCACCACACAACACAGCATGTGCTTAATTCTACATGCACTGAAAACAAATTGCCAAACTTAGCCCTTATTGGTTTGCTTTTCTGCATGGTAGAGTTTCAAAAAACTGCTTGAGAGGCATTATTAAAACGGCATAAAGAACAAGCCTAGATTTGAAGTGGTGTTCAGCTTCATGTAGAGACAGAAAACCTCTACACAGACTATCCTTTAGCTAATTAGTGTAACACATCGTGGTAGCATCCAGGATTGATCGCCCTTGAAGATCAGCCTTAGGTGGACCTCCAGACTCAGCCAAGATGCTGCTGAGAACTTCATCATGGCTCCAAGGGCTGAGCAACAAGGAGGGGACAAGGTTCTCCTGCCTCTGGGAAGAGAGAGGAGCGTGAGACTGTATGAAAAATGATCATGTTACACCAAGTTTCCTTGGTCATACAGATTCCCAGCTGCTTCATAACAAAAAGCGGCAAAACAGCTGAGAGATTGCCAGGAAGACGTCCCTTTGTGTTGACACACAAGCTCAATATTTGTGGAAATGTCATTAAAGGCAGTGCCACTGTCATTTAGCTTTCCAAGGAAGGAGATTACACAAATACCTCTCATGGCTTTCCACTGCACTGCTTAGTCATTCATCTGAGTTTCTCTGCCGAATGAGTCTCTACTCTCAGAGCAAATACCACTGGAGGCTAATGAGCGTTTGCCTAGAGAGGGGTTCAAATGCCCAGGCCACTGAATTATTGGAAACCGTGTTATGACTGCGACAAGGGGCCCAATTAGTGCCAACTGTAATGGCAGGTTTCGTAACTTGGACAACCGACCACTGGGAACTAAACTGGGACAAAACTCCTAATGGCCAACTAAAAATAATCAGGTCCGTGAACTTCATTAAAGTCCATTCCTTGAATTCAGGCTTAGTTACATTGGCAACAAGCTGCTGCGGCAGAAAGAATTTAAACCTCACTTGGCTATTTCACAAACAGAACAAGGGCAAACATATATCTAATTGTGCAGGGATACATGCATGCCCAGAAAAACCAGCCAGCTTTTATGAGTTCAAATTGAGCCGGCTTCTGTCCCTATAATATTCTACTAGCTTCAGCACTACCCTGGCAATGCGACCAGCTCGTATATCAGATTTTCCTCCTACTTATTTTCACTGCTAATCTAAAGAAAATTTTTATTATTACCGTGTGAATAATCGACCCAGAAGAGGAGGAGAATAACTGCGCTGCTAAAAGCAAGCAAGCAAAGTTTCCCTCTAGGCCACTAACAAATGCGCTGTTAGATTTGTGATCCTTCCAGGTGAGGTCCGTTTGTGGGACTCCTGCCTGCCTCCACACTAATTTTCAGATGAAACAGGCCTCTAGACATTTGAAATAGGATTAAAAAAACCATACGCACCGTCGAAACTGTCCTTCTCAACACTGCCTGCACTTTATTGCAAACCACCCAAAATAAACCACCCAGGATGGGGAGCGTGCTTCACGTTTTACAGCAGTAACTACTTAACTGAAGAAAGCAATGGGAAAAGAAACATTCAAAATTAATCCAAAAGGAGCCAGCATAAGATTTATGACAGCGCTCTTGTTAGTCTGTGGAACCTGTTCACGTGTGTATGGCAGACAGACTTACGGGGAATATTTTCTTACAGTTTGAGAGACCTCCAAAAATAAACAAGAATTTTGTTGCAGAGCAACACTTAGATGGCACCAGAATCGCTCCAGCCTCTGCTTTTCCCCTCATAAGCTATCAAATCTACAGAGCAGCACATCAATATCTGTATTTCAGTCCCTGACTCCAGGGGTGCATTTATTGTTTCAACATCAATCAACATGCTGCTCAAAAGAGTTAAAGCAGCTCCTGCTTCTTGATTTCTATTTTCTCAACTGCGCTTTCCCCCTGCTGTTCCTGCAAGAGCTTCCCCAAGCATCCCTCTGCCCTGGGAGCTGATTGCAGCTTTCTCCAGGAGAGCAGCAGCTGATTAATCACAGCATTCCCCTCCTCTAAAGAACTACCATATGACCCGTATCAACCTTAATGATGAGGGCTAGGAAACCTTCTCCTGAAGGCAAGTTACTACAAAATCAGCTATTGCTGCTTTCTTTGATCACTGACCGTATTGCACAAACCACACATTTCACACAACTTTCATCTAGTGCAATGCAACAAAACAGTGGTCCCTTCCTTTGGGTTTGTTGTCTCCGTATTTCCCCCCCGCCCCGTTTTGTTTTTCTTCCTTTCAGTTGCACACCCTGCTCAGTATTTCACACAATGCACAAACGTGGGCCGCAGGTTTAACAACTATTCCTTCCATTCCAGGGGACGCTGATTCATTGGAAAGCTTACAGCACAAGTTGTAGCTGTGCCAGAAGGATGGAAAATTAGAAATACTGGGAGATTAAATCTTTCACATCTAGGGGAGTCAGGCCCTTGATACTTTTTGAAGCCCGGTGCTTTAAATTGTGAATTTAGACCTCAAAAATCTATAGCTGAATGATCCCAATAATAAAACATCATAAGCAAATGGGTGAAATTGAAATGGTGCTATTAAACTTTATTATGCCCTAGGTGCTTTGTGACTCATACGGGTTTTGACCGAGTGTCACATATTTACAGGGTATGTCAAGTATTTATTATACTTTATCAGTCAGTTTTTGCCAGGTGCCACTTACGCATTTCTGTGCGTAACACTTTTATTGCCAGTTATTTGGCTTCATTTCTGTAAACCATTCAGTCAGCATAATCTACTGCGTATGTCAGAAACACAAATAAAAATTGTAAAAGGTTTTCTTCTTCCTCATATACTTACCCGACAAACACTTGAGCTTCAGAAACCTCTCCATGCTTTAAATCACTACATCTTAAGTCTGTATTAGCAAGAAAAAGCACATCGGACTTTGAACCCTTAAACATCAAGCATCACCCTTTGCCTATTGCAAGCGAGTAAAAAAGGAAAATGAGAAAAAGTGCTGCTATAGCTACACTTTAATACTAAATAGCTGCTATTTTCTTATTTCTTCAGTAAAGTGTTGGATAACATAACGCTGTATGGATGAATTGACTGAAGTGCCCCAGGTTTCCTATTGTGCAGTGGGTAGGTTCTCAGGGTCTGGGGGTTTTCTTTGGTGGTGTTTTTAACCTCAAAAAATAGGGACCTTGAATTTTGCCTGGAGTTAATTAAAGCGGGAGTTTGCATTTAAAATGCAAACCCCACATTTGATGCAATAATGTATATGCACTATAAAAAGCGAACCATTACAAGGCATAATTGTCACACGGGAGTCAATTACTTTGTTCATAAAGTGGCCGGTTCTATAAAGCTAGTGACAGAATTCAGGCTACAAATCAGTTACATTGCTAATCCTTGACAAGCCTCACCTGCATGATTGGGTTCAATAAGGTGCATTTTATTTATTTATTTAATAAGCAGTTACATGTTTCCTGGCTTCACAGTCAATTCTTAATTATTTCCCTACCTGGGAAATACAAAACAAGAAATGAATGACTGATCAGTAGCCCCAAGATTTAAAAGATGTGATAAAGACACAGAGTAGAAGGCTTGATGAAGTATCTGGCTCTGAAAACGTATCAAAGCAAGCTGCACAGCAGCTTTCTGAAATACTTGACGCACACAGATTTTATATGGAGGCAGAAAAATGACCTCTGCCAAAGTGAAGAACAACTCCAGCCAGCTCAGAGTCACAAACAAAGCTGAACCGAGCCCTAAGTCTACACGACGCTCTCAGACCGATTTTGTAAAGAAGTCAAAGTCCCTCCTGTACCTGTTTTTGCCTCTTACTTTCCAATGCTGCCCATAATTTACAAGGCCGGGCAAGTCACTAAGTCGGTGGTTAAACCTGAAGTGGAAGAACTCCAGTACCATGTAGTTTTTCGGGCTGATCCCATAAGGGAACATCACTTCAAGTACCTGTTAAAACAACAGAAGCTGCAACAGTCCCATACAGTTGGGAAACTGGCAGTTGCTAATTGCCTCCCTTTTCAATTTGCTGAGAGCAGCATCCACGAGATGAAAAAGTGCTTGTTCTGATAATTAAATTATAACAAAGAGTCGACAGCTACTTGTGAAATTTACATTTTTATATCAAAGATGACATTTGATAGTGACAATCCAAATGCCTTGAAATCTGTCTTTTCAGCACTAATGACTCTTACAGTAATAAACACCTTGTGCTGTGACCCTTGCCAGGCTCTTTGTAAAGTTGAGGGGACGTTTATTGCTCTGTATATGCCCATTCTATTAAAGTTATTGCCTAAAATAACCATATTCCTTCAGTTGCCTTGGTGGATTTATCCAAGTTTCCTGATTTTATACCTTTGCGGTGGAGAGACTGCTTGCATGAAAATTTAGTATGCTATATAACTCCCCATGAAAAGACATCCTGGAACATCTGCAGATACACAACACGGAGCCTATTAATAATACTTCTGTAGCTAAAGGCTACAGACAGAATTAGAGACCCAAATACCGAGCATTTTGCACATATGTAAGGATACTAAATAACCATTTCTGGATATTATGCTTTTTGCTAAATTAGTTATCTGCATCATTGAGCAAGGGTATGAATATGAAAATCTAAAAGAAAAAAACCTATCTGCACACACACACGAACAGGTCCTTATTTAAGTACAAGTACATATTTCTTTTGGAAAACTGTTCCAGGAGAGAACAAAAAAAGAGAGGAATAAGCATGTGAATTTTAGTTTTGTTTTTTTTTTAACCTGTTCCCAATCTCCATTCCTCAGCCAATTACTACTTGGATACGAATTACTGAAAGCAAGAAAAATTTCAGCCACAGCTCCGGATCCCTGGTGTGGTACAGACACACATCCCGTGGGACCATCTCTGCCCTGAATCCGTCACGGATGTAATTAAGCAGAAGTTGTAAAGGGGACGTTATAGAGCAGGTCAGTGGCAGAAGGTGGAAATGGAAGTACTATGAATTTCTGTCTAATGGACAGTAGGGGAACCCATGAACCTGAAATATGTCTGTTTGAGACCTTTTGACTTCCATTAGCAGGGATAGGGTGGGGGAATTTTAGTTTTGTAAGAAAAGATGGCGGAGAAGAAAAGGCAAAAGAAAGAGAACCATACAAACCCCCAGGTTTTGGTAAGCTTTGGATTACTTTCAGGGAAAAATTAATTAATGTTGACATTTAAATTAGGCTGGCGGATAAAAAGTAAACCACCCGGCTTGCTAAATTCACTCTTTACACCCAGGGCTTTCCTGCATGTCTCTGATGCTCTGTTTCTTTGCAAATCTCATTTGAAATCTCATCAAGGTGGTGGGGTTTTATTTAAGGGCAGGAGCACGTAAGCAAACAGAAGGATGCAGTGGATATGGGCTTAAGGCCCAAGGGGCAGAGAAAGGATTGGCATCAGGGCTCATGAACCAAGAGAAACTTATCCAAAATGGAATAAGAAAGAAATTTACCCAGAGAGCCTTAAGTAAAGGAAATAAAGAACATGTCAAAAGCATTACCCTAAATGGCAAAATATATAATGTCAGCAAAAGGCAGATAAGGCAGTGTTATTGTAACTGAGCCTTTATTAGTGCCGCTAGGAAAAACAAGAAATTCCACATCGGAGCGCAGCATTATTTTTACATTGACCTTGATAACTCATGCTTAAGCTATTAGCAAATCCCATGACAAGAGCCTGATGAGCAAAAGAGACTGGTGTAAGAAAGCCTAGGCAGCTGGGTGCTAATAAATACATTTGGAGAAGAGACTTTTTGGCAAAGTAACGAAAATAGAACATGTCAACACACGCAGATTTGGAGTGCTGGAAAGAGGAAAGCAGAATAAAAACCTCAAAAAGCTATGTTTTTTCCTCCTTACCTCACTCTTGGCACCTCCTTCTAAGTCACTCTGCCTTCCCTATGCTTGACAGAATCCCTGAGCTTTGGAGAAAGAGAAAGGTACGGTACGACATTACAACAGTTGCCTGATGAGCCCTTTCCACTGAACATCACGACTTCACCAGGAGGCTAGCTCTTGGCATCTTGTGGCACCAGCCATCAAGTTTGCCCTTTTTCACATAATTTGAAATGGAACCTAGGAAAGTCAGCAGGAAGGCTCCAGCTGCAGAGGGTGAGGAAGGCCAGACAACATTCCAGACCACCCTTGGGTTTAGGTTGAGTGCCTGGCGTGCCTGAACACATCCAGCATCCCCAGAGGCCGTGGGAAAGCCCTGAGCATTGTGTCTGTCTAGGGAATGTGACACCAGCCCAGATACATTTCTTTTACAGCAGGAAAGAAATAAAATAGCTAAGGTGCCATCACCTTTAATTTCAATATCACACAGTCACAGCTCAAATTCTTCCCAGCTTAAAACAAATACTCCTGGGCAAAAATCAATAAAACCAAACACAAGCAGCCAGCAAGGCTGATGAACACCTGCACTTCATATGTTCACTCTCTTATTTAGCATCCATCCTTTCTTCCAGAGACAAATCAAATGGCAGAGTAATCCCCATGGGAGGTGGGTTTTCTCTTGCTTATGCGGTACTGAGCGTTGCTTGCATTATAGAAGGTGGCATTTGTCAGTGTTACTTTTATTGACACCAATTAGTCCTTTATTACATTTTCTGAGATTCATTACGTGCAGTAATTAATACACCAGACTACCATCCAAATCAGCATCTGTTTAAGATTTATGTAAGAATGAACTAAAAATACAGAAAAAAACCCCACAAACCCACACCTAGAAAAAACCCAAAGCAGACAGCCAGGTTCCTCCAAGGAGAATGAGAATACTTGACTTGGCACAAAGACAAGACATATAAAAATAATTTGCTGATAAGGTTGGCCCACATAAAATATGTGCAGCGTTTTTGAGGTTTTAGCCGTCTAATTACCGAGCCCCAAATTAGCTAATGGAAGATAATTATCTGAAATGGTATTAACATACACATATTTTGCCGCTTTTGAAGTAACTCTTCAAAACTGTTAAATCTCTTCTTCCACGAGAACTGGCACCTCTAACTCTTATTCCTCATTCATCCTTTTGACTCCGGCCTTATATACCATGCATATATTTTCATGGATGACTAAGTGCCTTTTAATATTCTCCATGAATAAAGCATCAAAAGCTTACTGAAATTAAGACTATTCAAGAAAGCACTGACACTTTAATTGTGAGCAGGTTTTTTTTTTAAAGGTGCTTAATTACAAATTGGAAATATGTATGATAACAGAACCATTCATACTGTATATTAAGAAGATTTCATTATGCACAGGTTCTCTCCAGCAATCGAACATAGTCATTAAAGAACCCTCATATTTAAAGCAATGTTTTCTTAATGCGAGAAGAAATCATTATGTAACAGTTTGTTTGCCTTTTTGATTTGAATCCGAAAGCCCTTGACTCTCTTCTCACTTGAGATTAAAATTCACATGTCACTGAAACATCCTGCCTCGGTTCAATGCAAATTTTGTCTGATTTCTAAGGAGCTGGCTCAGATTTCCCCCTGACAAAACCTCATTACCCTTCATGCCTAAAAAGGCATTAATTTTCTTTAACTCTCGGACACCACGTCCTCACTCTGAGACAACTGAACTTCAGTAGAGAGATGGGGGGACCATTCCAAGCAGTATGAGGTACTGGAAGGAAGGGGGTTGCGTGGGTATCCAAAGAGATACCCACGGCTGGTTTAGACCATGAGCCAAGCTGTTCATGGTACTTTTAGGAGCAAAACGATCAGAGGGCTGGAGCACCTATGCATGAGGACAGGCTGAGAGAGCTGGGATTGTACAGAGGAGACCTTATAGCAGCCTTCCAGTCCCTAAAGGTGGCCTGCAGGAAGGATGGGGAGGGACCCTTGATTAGGGAGTATAACGATAGAACACTGGGTAATGGCTTCAAACAAAGAGGGAAGATTTAGATTGGATATGAGGAAGAAATTCTTTACTGTGAGCCCCTGGCCCAGGTTGCCCAGAGAAGCTGTGGCTGCCCCATCCCTGGAGGGGTTCAAGGCCAGGTTGGACGGGGCTTGGAGCAACCTGGGCTGGTGGGAGGTGTCCCTGCCCAGGGCAGGGGGTTGGAAGTATATGATTTTTAAGGTCTCCTCCAACCCGAACCATTCCATGATTCTATGACAATGAATGAGTCAGAGCTCACCCAAAGCAGTTCCCACATTTCCTCCTTGCACAGTTGGTTTCAGCTTTCACAGAAACAGCACGCTCCTGACAGCTTGTTTGCTTCAGATGTTGTGCTCTTTCTGGACCAAGCTCCGTGGAGGATGGAAGAAGGGGAACTGCTAAACACATGTATTCGCAGAACACCGCGTGTGGCAGGTTACAACAGCGCGGTGTCACAGTATTAGCTCAGACAGCTGCACCAAGCCTTCGGATATCTGCAAAACAACGCAGGAGAGTTTTCAAAACCTGACAGACACACAGCACAGGACTCTGGAGAGATGAGTTCAGTAAGACTGCTTTTCAGCAGAGCCTAGCCAATATTCTGCCAGGTACCTATTAAAAATTCAAGAAAAACTGAAGCTAAGTATTCAATCCATCACTGGGAACCAGTGACAATATACCCCTTTCTGCCCTATACATCTCTGGTCCCTTTAATTGAACACCTCATCCTTCACACAGGATGGCAAATGTGCATGGAGGCATGCTTGCTTGGATGAGGGGTCAGTGCGTACCTCCACCAGGCAGCTCACAACTGGATATCGAGTTTATTCATCTGCCATCCAAGGCTTCTCAAAATGAGGAGGGTCCTTTCCAGAGAGGCAACACCTAATAACATACATGGTACTAGTGTTCCTGACTCAGTGATGTATGTGAACTGCAGTGTGTTTGTACTTGGAACAATCTTCCTCAACATCAGAACTGTACACTCAGGTATTCTGGATTTTAGAATCCTAGGATGTGTTGGATTGGAAGGGACCTGTAAAGGCCATCTAGTCCAACCCCCTGCAGGGAGCAGGGACATATTCAACTGGATCAGGGTGCTCAGAGCCTCATCCAGCCTGGCCTGGAATGTCTCCAGGGATGGGGCCTCCACCCCCTCTCTGGGCAACCTGGGCCAGTGTCTCACCACCCTCGATGTAAAGAACTTCTTCCTGATGGCTCATCTAACCCTGCCCTGCTCTAGTTTAAACCATTGCCCCTCGTCCTATCACTCCATGCCCTTGCAAACAGCCCCTCCCCAGCTTTCTTGTAAGCCCCTTTGAGGGACTGTAAGGGGCTCCAAGGTCTCCCCGGAGCCTTCTCTTCTCCAGGCTGAACCCCCCCACCTCTCTCAGCCTGTCCCCACAGCAGAGGGGCTCTAGTCCCCGATCATCCTCATGGCCTTCTCTGGACCCACTCCAACAGCTTCACGTCCTCCTTGTGCTGAGGGCTCCAGAGCTGGACACAGCACTCCAGGTGACTCTCCAGGAAGAGAGTAGTATTTCAAAGGGGTAAATCACATATGCCACATTGCTCCTCATACATAACAAATTAGTAGTAATTGTGCAACAGAGCTATTCCAGCATGTTAGCACTATGCAGTATGAACTTCACGGTCAAAAACACAACTGAAAAAAATGGTTTATTTGCCTAAAATAATCTGACTCCAGGGTTAGTAAATGTAGCGAACACGATCCCTCGGCTTTCACACAGCCCGTGCACTGGGACAGCCCGTGAGGTTAGCCGTTAACATGCTGGTTAAAAGGCCTTTGGGTACCACATAATGAACTGCTTGTAGAAAACAATTGTCAAGAAACACCCACACTGTTTAACACTTCATCTAAATTTATTTAATTAACAATGTTTCAAAGACAGCTTTCCTTCCTAGTCTGCTTCCCTGAGAAAACGTTCAAGAGTGCAATTTAATTACAAGTCACAGGACAATTTGCTTGCAAATCCTTTATCTTGAGAGAAGCACAATTGATCAAAGGTCTAGAAGTATTCGCCATGACACGTGCTTCTGACTCATGAACCCCAAGCTTACCTTAAAAAGGCAATTATAATTCCTACCAAATAGCTAGAAATGAAGCAACCCAGTCCTGCAGACACTGCAAAGTAGCGTACCATTTCTTCTGTGAGTATTTCTTGGCGGTACCTGGCCTATATCATTAAACCCCTTAGAAATTAAATACAATAATACTGCTGAACCTCTCTTCATTACCACCATCTGCTTTTTGTTCTGCACTGTTACACTACATCTCAGAACTCGTTAGGCTACGAGTTGTTTCTGAGCATCTCATGGACAGTAGTCAATTTAGCCTGACACTAACTCTGCACTGGGAAAAATGATGATATGGAGGGAACTGAAATTCAGGAGGTAAAAGGCCCGTCTGGGCTGAGTGGAGAATTGAATGTTTTGCTCTCAACTTCCTCGCGGTTGCCTTAAATTCATGAACAGTTTTCTTTGTTGGATTGAGATGCTCAACTCAAAGGACATTCGGATTCTCAACCCTTCCTCCCCCAGCTCCGCTCTTCTTAACATGGCACGTGGCAATCGGGATTTTCTGCTTAGGCTGCCGGGAAGAGTGCTTTGTGAATTGTGAATACAGAGGCCCTGCATTTCAAGTACAAGCTAAACCAGCTGAAATGAGAAGATATGCATGTTTAATGAAGGGGGACCACCAGAAGAAATAAAATGTGTGCAAAAAGTCAAAAAAGGACCCCTTGCATTTTCCTGATGTGTGGGATTTACAGCAAAGCATAAAGTTCAAGCATTAATAGATGAGCTAACCTGGACTTTTAATAAAACCTGTAAAAATGTTTTATTTCTATAGGAAAGTTCCAATCATTGCACTTTGATAGAACCTTTGCTACATCAACTTGATTTCCATCTGAGTCTGTTAGAAAACGCCAAAGGGACAATCAGATAGAGTGCTGAAAATGACAAAAATGTGTCCTTTCTTCCAACTTGTGCATGATCCAACACTTGATATATTTAGTTCCTGTTAGAAAACATACAACATCCTCCCTGAAATTTATCCTTCTATTCCTACTTCTAATTACAAAATGAGAGGTGTGCACCCATGTTCGCTTCACGGAAGATAAAACTCGTGCTCTTTTTGTGAGAAAAAGCTGAAATTTGAATAAAGGCTCAATATAAAGTCATTTGAAAGTAGCAGAAAATTAAAAATGTTATCACTTGCCAAAGAGTAAAATGCACTTAAGAGCAGCTGCCAGACGACTTGCTGGGATGCAAACAACCCTCCTCCCCACTTCAGTGGGCTTCATCAATTTTACAGGACTGTAACTATATGCATTTAAATTGCATTGCTTCTGATTTTGAATGGTATCACTAAAAAACGATCAAACTTAGAGGAAAATAATGTTTTCTGACAGAATCTGAATTTCCTGAAAGAGAGAACGAAGACAGCTTCATTGCATGTCTCTCTGCTACAGGTCCCCTTCACGAAAAGTTAAATTAATCCACTTTACCTTTGGTGTTTCTGTCACCCTTACATATCTGACAGCTTATTAGTATATCTAAAAATGATGGTTTGCCACAAAATCTTTGCCTAAATGCATTTGAACAAGATAAGAATAACTCCACTCTAGGTGACAAAAATAAACTTGTACATTATACTAAACAATAACATCTATGAAAAGAGAATTAAGCACATTGTGTGTATGGTAATTAACACTTGCAGTATGAAGTTAATAGCTGTAATCTTCTGACCCATGCCACGTGGGAGGTCCAACTGTTACACTGCCTCTTTATGGACTTCATTTCATATTCTACAAGTGAGAAGAGACTACAACTCACTTCCCATAAACCGGAATACAAAGTGCTATTGGGAGAAAGTTCAGCTCGGTGCACATGAAATGACAGCTAAACACCAATTTTGCTAAGAATGAAAATTCCGGTGAAAGCAAGGGCGAAAAAGGAGAAACACCAACTGTTGCGTTGGCCATCTGCCTGTAACCAGACAACTCCTCTAACACATGAAACAAGCAACGCTCACTACTCCTGGCCCTTCCACCATCATTTACCACGTATGGGTCATAGCCATGAACTTAGATCTTATAAAAATACCTTCTTTCCCCTTGCTGGGCCTACATAACCACTTGAAGAACAAGTGAAAGAAGTCAAGCATATGAAAACTCAGCAACCACATATTTTCCATCTACACCTACATGTGAACACAGTTAAATTCAGCACATCCTGAGCCAGGCTTGGCCTGGATCACCACGTATTCACACCTGCCTATGCCTCATCCATTCAAAAAACTTCATAGGATGATTTATAGAGGAAAAAAAATCCTACAGACCAGGAGCGTGCTAGGACAATTGCTCACAAAATAACTTCCTAGGCTAAAAATATGTGACCTGACTCCTCAGTTTAAAGATATGCTAAATAACCTGGAAACCCTAACTTTCCTCTTCCAATAAAAATACCTTTTTAGGCAAAATAGACTCTGTGGTGATAATCAACAGAAACAACTTAGAGCAGTTAGCATGGCTTTCTGTAAAATACTAAAAATGAAGCAAATCTCCCAAGTTTTATCCTCATTTCCATGATGCGATTCATCTTGATAAACATATTCATATAGTGTTAATTAGCCCTGTGTCCATTCCCAGTAGCGCAACTGGGGAAAAAAATTATATGCCATTTAAAACCTTCAACTGTAGTTTGCTGAACAGACAGGAAGGTAAAAAAATCTAAGCCACTTTGCCTTAAAATTACTTTGGAAGCATCCAGTACTTTCAAAGGAAGGTTCACTCCTATCAGATAAACCTTTATAGAGAATCACAGTCTCTCTTTATCCATTTCTTTGGTAGATGTCACTCAGACAACTAAGACACAGAACACTCTACATGTATATTTTAGCCAGCAATCATTTAGGTCTAGTAAATTGAATCAAGAGGAAAGCATATGTTAAAGATGCCTGTAAAAACAGAACAAGAGATCAAGTTTTGATCCTGAGAGAGAAAGAGACTGGAAATGATAAAGCACTAAACATCTTTTCAGTGGTAAAAATGGATTTTTTTTTCACTCTCTCTTATTTCCTCTTTTTTCCTCAGAGTTAAGTCTCAGGTTGGTAACGTGAAGAATATTTGCAGTCTGAGCATTTAGTATTTGTTGTGTCGCAGCACAACTCAGTGCAGTGAGTTGGGACAACTACTATGAACCAGTTCAGTTCCATCAAAACCTCAAGATGGGCCTCAAACGGGACTGGGGCGGGGTGGTATTTATTGCTTTATTATTGCATAAACCCAAGCAACTTTGCATAATTATCTCACAAATGGCTCAAAATGGACACTCGGACATCGGTCACCTCAGGGGTGTAAAAGGGATGACCGTTGCAGGAACGCCTAGAAATGTGCTGAAGTCAGCCCAGCCGAGCTCATGGGCATATGCAGAATTTCTGACTCTGAATCATTCCAAACTACTCTTTCCTGGTCAAACCTCACAATACAATTTGCTCTCAGACTCTGTAATTTCACCGTACAGAGTTAGCAGCAGTAAATATTATTCCAAATGAATCCAACTGAAACAGCTTGATTGTAGCTCAGTTTTATCTTGTGATCAAAAGATGTTTTTTAAGTCTTTCATCACCATTTTGTTTAAAAAACAAAAAACCAAAACCACAACAATCCAAACAAACTCAGAACTCCAACAGGTTCATTTTCTTTCGTAGACAACGCAGGGAGACAAAGTACCATAGGTTCAGAGAATTCCTGCTTAGTCACTCCCTTCTTGGTGCGAGTTCCTGCATTCTGAGGGTTTAAGATTTCACTGAGCCATCACTTTTATCAAACTCCACATACCTTTGTTTTATTTTGTGCATTCATATTCCATATCCACAGGACAATTAAGCCGCAATTATTGAACATAGTTCAAAATTTGCCTTTATGCCCGTAAGCCTGCATTGTCTAGAATTAACATCCTCCAGGGCTCCTAGTGTCACCAAACGTATAGGAAAGAGATGGGTGCCAGAGAAATTAGTTCTGCTCTGCATGTCTATATGCCAGCCACTGCTTCCTTGCCGGGATCATCATAAGCAGAAATCTATACTTGCCGAGCTGCCAAAACCTGCACTAGCATCACGTACAGGAGCCAAACAGAGGGACTGAAGCCCTGCGATAACATTCAGGAAGGGACCGCTTTGCTTGTTCCAAATGGGATTTGTTTGGAGGGTGTATGCGCGAGGTGAGGATTAGCTTACATCGCTTTCATGTTTATACTGTTTGAAGAGAAAAGAGAAAACAAGGAATACAAAGGAAAGCAGCAGGTGAGATGAGATCAACAAGGAGATGAAGGAGGCTGGGAGCAGAGAGGAAACAATCACAGAGAATATTTTTTGCATTCGAGCAGCACCCTGAGACCTCCAAGGGGAGAAGAAAGGCCCTTACAAGGCACTGCACAAGTGTATTAAACAACAGTCTTCGCCCTAATAATTAGTAGAGCCCATTCATAAGCTACCATGGAAATAACCATGATTTTGGGGTGAATATTCTGATGTCAGTGAAGTAAGCCAAACCACACGGCCACGCTCCACAGCAGCTGGAGAACACGCACCCCGCACAGATGGTGGCTCACAGTGCAAACCAGGGCGACAAATATCTTCGGCTTATATGTATTGCTTCCTGATAGTAAAATAAAAAGCTCCCCAAGTTTGTGGAAATGAAATAAAAACAGGCATAACACTCTGGGTAAAAAGTTGCAAGTGCTATCATCCCTCTCCAAGGAGGGTTATTTTAGCTCACGTTGTATAAAAATGAAAGTTGGGATGAAGCAGCAGAAAACACAAACACATCACTGGCAACCTGTTCCTCAAAGAAACAGTATTCCTTGTTGCCAGCAAGTCTTTGCTGCCCAAGCCTGCACTCAAAGTGCCCCTAGTGTCAAAGGGGTGATGAGAGAATTAAAGACTTCAAGGAAAAAGCCGAATTTACTCTTTCTTTAAAAAAAAAAAAAAGCCTTAACCAACCAAACAACATCCAGGTCCAAATTTTTAACTTTTAGGTGCATCACACTCACAGATGAGATTTTTCACACCCTGTTATCCCTAGACTCCAGCTTTTTTATTCCAATAATGAAGCAGAGATGAGCTCTATAGAAACCGTGCCCAAATGTACATTCATTCTTCATTTTCATTTTTTCCCAGATTTTTCATATGAGCCAGAACCAAATTTCGGTAAGAGCAGCACATCAGTTGAAGTTATACAGAACAAACATAAAAACTAACTTCCAAGCCTTAAAACCTGTTTAACCATAAGATCAAGCCTCAGAGGGCTACTCAAAACAGAATTTCAAGATGCTCTAATAATTTTCCAAACAGTTTTATGGACAGCTTTTCTCCTCTCAAAACCTATCCCAAGTCCCTAAGCCTGCGTTGAAGGTATCGCCCATCACATTAAGATGTCTGTGTCCTATCACCTAGGTACTGGTTCTAGTGGGAGGTCTCCCTGCCCATGGCAGGGGGGTTGGAACAAGATGATGTTTAAGGTCCATTCCAACCCAAACCAGACTGTGATTCTATGACTACTGCAATCCATATTAATCAGACGGGCTGTACCACAGACAGGCATTCTACCAAAGAATCCGCGATCAAAAGCTGGAAATAGAAACCAGGACTTCTGAGGCAGTTTGAAAAGAAATCTGAGGTCAATTAACTTTGTAGTCACCTGAAATGGAGACAGACTGAGTCTGAGATGTTTATTCATTTTCTGGTTCAAAATGAAAAGTGAGAAGAAGAGAGAGAATTGCATGAGCAAAGGCAGGAAGCTGCAGCCTGTTAGAAATAAGAAGAGGGGAAATGAGGTACAGTTTTGGACTGCAGAAAGGCTCCTAAACCTGGATGCTTTGGCACAGTAACTGAGGCAACACGAGATGTCACCAGACCAGCCAGATTGCTGGCCCTGAGCTGAAAACCAACAAGAAATCTAAAACATGAAAGATGCTGTATGAAACCAATGATCTCTCCACCCAGCTTGCTTTGAAAAAAAGAGTAACCACTGAGATACCCAGAGGCAGCCCATCTTAACACACACTGTGTTTGTACAGTAGAACAAAAAGCACCTCTTGTGCCAAGTTATTAAAATAAATTTAGTGTGTCATGTGCGCTTACAGGGCTGGCACTCAGGTTCAATAAGGACCTTAATCCTAGAGAGCTGACAGCGACTCCAAATGCCTGAACCATGTGTTATTTAAGTGTTAAATTCCATCAGGGCTTTAGCCTTGAATTTCTTTAGGGTAGCCTTCCAGTAAGTGAATGTACAGTATTAAATAAAAGGAGCCTCTATTAATACTGTAATTTTAATGATTACCCATCTAACACTAACAATGACGTTAGTGGTGGGCACAAAGCAGCACAGACAGATTAGAACATCGTGTCTATTCTGTATGTACGACCTGACACGGGAAAGGCATGTATTAGCATACATCGATCAGAACATACCTGTATGTATGACCTGCCATGGCAAAGGCATGTATTAGCAGAGCCCACCTCTGAGTTCACATCTCCTGGCTCCAAATAGTGCCTTAATCACTCTGTCAGCAGCTATAAAGAGGGGGAAAGGGCACTACACATACAGCATGCAACTGGAAATACACAAATTCCCTTTCTTAATTTTAGGGTTTAATAAACACCTGCACCTCCCATTGATTTAGGTAACTCTGGAAATCAAAGCATCCTGTATTATATTCTCTCTCCTCACTCTACTTCCCTTTTAACTCCCATAAATAACTAATCTCTTTTTCACATTTATAAAGATTTTCCCCCCCTTACAAAACATGATAGCCTGTGGGATTTTTCTGCTGGTAGCCCTGTAATGATGCATTACTTCCATACATCATCTAAACAATAGCACATAAATGATGTATGTCAACCATGGATTATCCAAATGACAGTAGCCTGATGACGGAGTGCCACAGTGCCATTAGAGCAGGAATATTACAGGCCATGGGAGTTATACTTTTGTCAAAACAAGGATTAATTTCATGATGTGGGAACAAGCTCAGAGCAGAAAAGGAGTGTAGTTGTAGCACACCAAACAATTACTGTACGTAACACAGTAATGAAATTACAATGTCTGTTTGCTTGGAAAATATATCACCATTGCTCCGTGCCTGGGTGCTATGAGATAATACGGCTCGTTCACCAGCGACATCCACCACTTGACATTTATCGGCTTATTATTTCAGCCTGTTTTTTTAAAAATTATCTGGAATAAACTAATACCCAAATCTGTTGGTTTAAACCTACAGAAGCCTTCAGATTACACACATACATAGAGAGAGATAAAATGATAGTCTGATTCTTATCTCAATCATTTAATAGCTGCTACATTTGTCTAACTTTAACGCCTTTTTTCAGAATTACACCACTGTAATTAAGACTGCAATTAGTCCTGTCATTTATAACACTGCAATGAGGAAAATTCACTGATTTCTTTCAACCCACCTTCTACCTCCATACGACTGCTGCCATTTAAGTGGCAGCGCCGCATGACCACATCCTCACTTCAGAACCTCAGATCCCAACACAACTCGGAGACTGTGGATTGTATAAACCAATCAAGACATCCAATAAAGTGAATGAAAATTGGTGGATTTTCCAGTCACCTGCACATCACAGACCCCAAGGCCTTCCTGTTCAATTCCTTCACATTCCCTCAAACAACAGGCATTTCTTCAGCAAAAATTGCTGTACGCTATAAATATTGTTGGACAGCATCCCCCTTCACGAACAAAGCCCATTTCCTCCTTGGCATGCTTGACTAGAGTGCAGTGAAACTTTACATCTCAAATTTTCTCCACTGGAAAAAAAATAGCAAAGCAGGCAAGCATTGCCACAGAACTGGCAACACCAAAGTGTTTTTAAAATTCCCACTGATTTTGCAAGCCACTTGCATTGAGGAAACTGAAGGAAGCAAATTGCAAGGAAATGAAAGACAATATTCAATATATTCTTATCTTTTTTAAAAAAATCTTTCTTCTGATTTTTAACACTCTCAACCTCCCAGTTCAGTTTAGTCTTGCATTTAAAAAAAATATTTCTTGAAAAAAACAACAAGCAACCAACAACTTGGTACAGCTCAGCCATAAACTTCCCATCTCCTCAAATCCACTCTGAACATTGCATGGAGCCACTACAGAACTGAAATTAAATTTTTACAAGTATCATGTAAATCCCCCATTTTTCTACACAAAGCTGCCTTCTGCCCATCAATTTCTCTTATACTGTATATTGGAGGGGGGATTGATAATTTCAATAACAACTGAACTGCCACTATATATATGCTTATT
This sequence comes from Rhinoptilus africanus, assembly GCA_013400135.1. NCBI lineage: Eukaryota > Metazoa > Chordata > Aves > Charadriiformes > Glareolidae > Rhinoptilus > Rhinoptilus africanus. The sequence goes on along the minus strand of VXBO01005765.1, from coordinate 70,610 downwards.
GTTTCATCACTAAGTTACAACATATCTAAAAATGTATTTTCTTTAAAGAATAACTGTGAGGTCACATAGAGAAACAGAGCACATGAGAGGCAAGCAGGCATCACCTCTAAGCCCAGCACAGATGGGAACCAGCCATTCACACCACACAGGGTATGAATTCAGGTCCCTCACTAGCCTTTTTTAAACAGCGTGCCTGGGGAAAGGGCTTGTTTTGTTTCTGTTTTTTCTAGTGCCATATTTTGGCCTTATTTTTGCTTCCCATGCAGACTTCCATTCTTCTGCTAACTGTTATAATGATGTATTCTTCCCTATCTGAAAAGCATGATCTCCACGCACAGACCCATGGTTTTATCGGGTTTCTGTATTTGCGTTTTCTTGCTGTTGCAGCATCAATTCTGCTCCTGACCACCCAACTCCCCTGCTTTTCTCAGGTGACTTTCTCTTTGTCAGCCTCTGATACTTTACTCTCTACTTTCCCCTGAAACATGCAATTTTCCAGGCTCTGCTGTCAGCTTTTAGAAAGCACAAAGATCAGAGTTCACCAAGCTAGCTTTTCTGCCTGTACTCCAGGGGAGGAACAGAACATGTATAATCAGGATTGTCTCAAGTTGTCTATGACTAACATGAAGGGAAAATAAAACGTCCAAGACACTATACTTAGAGAGCAAACTGAGGCTTCCTGACTTCTGCTCACAGGGGTTTTTTGGGGAAAAAAAGCCAGACTATTACAAGTAGAAAAGAAATTATGGTGGAAACCAAGAATTTAGGTCTCCATTTAGCTCCCCTGATAAACAAGGTTACAGAAAACAGGGTGGCCGGGAACCTGGGCTCTGGAATTGTGCAGACCTGTAATGCAGGTTTGGACTCTGTCATCTGGCTGCTGGTCAAAGTATTAACGACGATGTTAAACTGATCTTCTTCTGCTTGCTTCAGGGCATGCCTGACTTTTTATTTATGCATAGCTAAGAGCAGCGGTGCTACTTATTTCCAGAGAATAAAGCCATGACAGAAATGTATTTGTGAGCCTGTTTCAACTCTGCCGTTGCCTTCAGTTATCTTCCTTTGAACTTCTGGATTTTTTCTGATAAACAGGTCGCTCAGATAAAAACTAACTCCTGGCATTTAAGCAGCTGAGATGAAAAATCCTCAGCATTACGTGTTGGCTTCAGATTTTAAAAAAAGAAAAGGGGATTTATTTCCACTATGCAATGACAAGTTTCACTTGCAGAGTTCCATCCCCCACGTAATCGCAAATCATTTTACAAGCTTTAATAAAGGCACAATGCTAAAGAGATTTCGTCTACTCTAATTATTTTTAAATCCATTTTTATATAAAACACTTTCAACTTTGTAACCTAGTTTTTTCCTCTCCCTCCCTACCCCTTTTTAAACTTTCATTATAAGCTATTATTCAATTTGCTTTTTTGTATGCTCACAAAAGGTCTTTTCCTTTTGGGGAATTATTGTTCAAGGAAAATGTTGAAATTACTCACATACGGAAATTCTGTCAAACACAGAAACTGACAAGAAATTGGCCAGAAATTTTATATTAGATCTCAAATTTGATTAACACATCATGTGAAATTCTTAAAGAGAGCTGCTGAGTATTGAGCACCTGAGCAGCCCCAAATCCATTTTCTACTTGCTCATCTAAAATGGTAGAAGTAATACTTGATTTCTTCCATATACAGCCCAATTTTGCCTGCTTTCAGAAACTGCAGTATCTGGGACAGGGACAATGTCACTCCGCAGTTATGTACAGGTTCTAGCATGGTAGACTAGATAGATTTAGGTATTTAGTTATATATAGTTATATATATATATATAGTTATCATTTCCCACAGTTCAAGCCTATTTCCATCCATTCACCCACTGGGATACTGAAATCCTTGCAGCTCGTGCCATTGACCCAGAAAACAACATTTTAACTTCACTAACCAAGTCAGATGTAAAGCAAAAGGAGGAGATAATGACGTGCTTTAAGAGACACTCTCTGTACCCAAGGGGCCTCATTCCTCCCAAAACAACCCAGGACCAAGCCCACATGGTCCTCAGTGTCCATCTGACAATATTTTCCCTATTTACCAGCCCCCTACCCATGCAGCTGCCAAGTTCCCCAAAGATAAAGTGAAGAAGAACCAGCCAATTCAACCAAAAGCTCTAACCCTTGATTTTTGGTGCACCAGAGGTTAGAAAAATCTTCTTGCCCTCCCAAGCCGGTTTTGCATTTCAGGATTAGAGTCCTTTCATTTAACCAAGCCTAGCTCTTTGAACAGCAGACAGATAGCATATTCTGTTGTTTCCTGGAAGCCCTCAAAATATCGCTACTTCCAAAGTTTTGGGAGCAATTACTTACTGTAATATAGCTTATCTGGATAGTGATATAGTTTATCTGCACTGGCATTGTATATATATAGACGTGTCCGTGTGAAAATTACACTGCGTTATTTATGGTGCACTTGAGGTGAACAAAACACTCTGCATTATTGCTTTCAGCAATGCCTGTATGAAACATGCTTTAACGGATGGCCATCACTCAAAGGGTTTACAGTCATCTGGATTGTGTCTTAGAACTGTAGATACAGTAGAAAAAAATTATGAACGCTAGTGGAAACTTGCAGCGTCCCAGGTGACTTGACCACTAGTGCAACGGCACAGAGATGGATCACCAATGACCTCCTTGTCAGAAGCTATTCAAGGAAATGCTATTTAATAAACTAATATTATCACAGAAGAGAGTAACAGACTGTGCAGAGCTTTGGGAATTGAACAGTACTTTAGTCTGGATTTAAATTTAGCAATTGCCAATGCAGTCATGGAAAATTGTAATTTAACTTTTTTACACTATTTGTATGAGGTGCTTGTAGCCAAGGCCTAATAAAAAGCTGAGGCTGAGAAGCAGCAACAACACGCACGCCTAATTTCATGTCTGAAGGAAAGGAGACCACTTAAGTTAACGACACAAATAAGTAAACACAAATGTTTACAGAATTGAGACCAATATTAGAACTACTTTGCATAATGGTTCAGGCGGAGGAAGCCTTGGCTTGGTCCCCTCTGTGCAGAGCTAAGGAAATGCAGGGCCAAGGAACAAATGGGTTAAGCCAGAAAAGAAAAAGCAGACTTCCTGAGCCTCAGGCCAATACTCCAATGTAAAGACCTTCCCACTTCTTCCTGAGCTTAACATGACCTATTAAGACTACAAAACACATCAAGCAAACAAAACCCCACCTCCCCATTAGACTGCTTCATCAATCAGAAAAAACAGAAGGATACTCCAGTCTACTTGTGACCGAGAGGCAGCAGAAACTGCATCTCTTCATTAAGTCTAAACCTGTTAATGCAATTGTAAAACAAGCTTCTGCTAGCATTCGAGAGGTTTGGATGCTGGCTTATTTTTTCAGAAGAAGTCAGCACAGCACACACTTGGGAAGGCAGCCAGCGAGGCTGTTGCCATACATATCTGTTTTGTTCAGTTTGTTAAAAAGACTGTGCAGGCTCCAGAGCAAAAACAGGACCTACACAAGAATTTCCAGTATCTATTACAAGTATGGGCTAGCGGCCAAAGAATTAACCCGGGATTCAAACTTGGCATCCATTCCCAGATCTGCAGGGGGATCTCCCTACTGCCTGTCTGCGTCCATTCGAAAGAAGAAATGACCTATGATAGAGAAGAAATCTATGATATGACAAGAAACATCTAGATATCCCCTTTTTAATGACCAGGGGAATCAACTGGGACTTCAGACAGCAGCAGTCAGGAGAAAGACAATGAGATCATCCCTCCTGGACCTTTCATGAGTCCCATCATCAATGAGACAACTTGTAAGGATCCAGTTGTGCGCAGACTTTAAATTTCATCAAGGAAAAGGAAAACCATTGTGATTCATTGCTTTTCTTCCTCTGTTTTTCTTACAAAGTTTGAATTTAGCCCAGCTTGCTAAAACCCGAGGATCACCATCTTTAATAAACACAAGTACATTATTAAGTTTGCCAACTGCTGTTGCATAGAAACCACTGGATACATTTATATTGAGGTACTATGGAAACAAAAGTAACTGGTTTCTGTTTTTCATGCTAATAAAGCAAGTATTATACATATTTACCATACAGGTACTCGGTCAATATCAGGCTGCTCTAGTTCTATCATTTTAAGTCCAGAAGGGATCAAATCCCTTACTTTGCTCTCCTGTAAAAGAGACTTATATTAATTTCTTTGTCTTTTTTTTTTCTTTGTTAAGGTTTCAAAGTATTTTCTGAGTATCTCTTCTCCCAAAATATCTACACAGAGTCATTTGTCCTGCAGTCTTTCTTCCTGGGCACATCGCATCACATCTGACTGTATTAAACACATTGAATTGGAAAGGTCTGGGCAAGGCAGAGGGAAGCTGGCACCTTGGTGTCCCAGTCTGACAACAAACGTGTGACGCGCATTAGTCACGGGCTGGTGAAGCAATGTCCTAACTGCATTTTCCAGGCCAGTCAAAATAACAAAAAGCACCTAGCACCTTGCAGGACAAAACCTTAATACAGAAGATAACAACTGCGCCCAGGAGGTTGATGCAGTCAACTGAGAAGAATCGTTTGACCCGGACATCTAAATCAGCTTGTCACACTGTATGGTGCTGGAAATAGGACTGTGCATTTGGGCAACTCATGTTCATCACTTTCCAAGCATCTGTGACCCGAGTGTTTCAGGTCAGAGAAATGAAAGACAAAGTAGTTCAGCACCAGAAAAACAAGTTCAAGAGGGCAGGGAAACGATGCAGCTCTCAGCAACTCAGGCTTCACACTAAAGCAATCATTTTGAGGATACTATTCAAACTGGCAGAAACAGCTTTTGTAAATGGCCATCCCGTGTCATCCTTTCAGATGCCCTTCATGATGCACAGGATCTCTAGATCCCACAACCAGTTCAAGCGAGCCCAGAGTAATATAAAGGTGTCACAAATCTGTACATCCCCACTAGTTCTGCTAGTAGTTTGCAAGAGAGCTGTAATTCACTTTGCAATTAAAGCCAAGCACGAGTAAAAGCAGAAAAAAAAACCTAGTCACCCAAATAGTCCCATTCCCTCTTTCCTTGATCACAGCAGCACTGTGAGGCACCTAACTGTTAAACCTCTGTTTTTCTAACCGGTCCTAAAAAAGTCATTTTAGCCCACTCAGTAGCTTAAATATCTGCATTGCTCCCCTGGTCTCGTACCAAATCCAAACACTCCCCTTCTGTAAAATATTAATGCTTTCACGTTTCCAACATCTATATGTTGCAAGGAAGTATTAGCATACACTGCAAATGGAGAATGGAGGCAAAGAAAAACATTTAAATAATGTATCTGATACATAAAAATATTTGGCAAAGCTGAAAATTGGTTTGAGGCCACCTGTGATTTAGTCATATTCCTGGAACAGAAGATTGCTCTTCTGCTGTAACGCCAATGAAGAGAAGCACATAATCACACCGCAGTTTTATTCAAGCCTAGCTAGAGTCATTCCTCACTGCCACTACATTTTCTCTTTCAAAACTCTTTCAAAACAAAAAGAAACACGTATTTTTGGATTAAAAGGGGGTAAATATTGCAAACCACATGCAGACAAACTATTCCTTAACAAGCTTTCCCTCTCCAGGACTTAAGACAGGACAAATTTCAATGTCACCACAGCAAGCAGGAGATCAAACGCAACGGTCTAACACGAAACTCTTCCACCTCCTTTTCTTTTTTAGAAAGCGAGGCTGAAACGAGTCCCTCCCGCACTACTCGGAGCCATCACGCTGCTCCTTCGGGCTTCTTTTCTGTCTCATCTTTAAATGCAATAAATGCAGACTTTAAATGCAATATGCGTGCCTGTCACATGCGTATAATACACTGTTTCCAAACCCTTTATTTGCAGTGTTTTTCTGCATGGCAATTTAGCCGCAATTCTAAAGATTTTTGTTGTTTGGAAGAGAAAAAAAATATCACTTACTGCTATTGATTAGTCACACTGAAAAGGAAATGCAATTAAAAGAATGGCAGAGATCCACAGGATCAATGCACTCCCATTAAAGGAAAACAATTTTCACGGTTTTTGAGTGTTCCAGTGACACTCATGTGAAACCCTCTACTGTACTTGCTGAAGTTAAGCACGGCAGAGGAGATTCTCTGCCTGCCCTTTTCTCAGAAAGGCTTTGTGCAGACAAATGCATTAGAAGACTGAAATAGTCTAAAGTATTTAGCATATACACCACCCATGTGCCCTCCAGCTTGGCAGGGAGAGATACCACTGGAAGTCTCAAGTTCTAAAACCTTTGAGCTTTTAGCTTGATGTTGGAAGCTTGGCCATATCAGACCAGAGCTTCCACATCGAGAATTGTTGGCGTGTCTTTTAAGCTGTTGGTACTTCTGAGTAAAGAGGTTGGTTTGAATACAGCAAGGATCCTCACGGTTTCTATGTTGCACAGCACAGGAATACAGCTAAGGCGATACCAAACCCTAATTGATGTTAACTTGCATTCCTATTTCAGGTGATGGATGCTCCCAGAGAAAAACCTTATCCTCTTTAGTGTTCTGCTGGCCTCCATCAAACGCCTGGGAAGACAGCAGAGGAAGATACACCATGCTTCAGAGCGGCGCCTCAAAGCCTGCCCAGAAAACTGCATATGTCTACAAAGGATGCTCTTAATTTTCACATTTAGGGGTGGGTTTTTTTGAAGTAGAAAGATGCCATTCACATGAGAAATGGAGAGGGATTATGGGATACCTGCTCCATGATTGTTCAGAGCAGCGAATGCCTGCCACATACCACCAGAGAAAACCACAAGTTCATCTCGGAGAGTAATCCCAGTGAAACCAATAGCATTATTTTAATGGATTAATTTAACACATTGTTTCTGTAAGCACAATACTTGATCCTCCTTTTATTTATAGCATTGTAGACTGGGGGGATGCCATCAAATCAACAAAGTGACATGGCTGCTGATGAGAGGATAATCAAGCCCTCTGCAATGTCCCATTTCTCCTTCCAAAACCCTATAGGGAATGTGTAAGAGTCCCAAACGGCACAGACAAATATTGTGATGTATGGTGTATTGTGTCGCTGAACTATTTCGTAAAGAGCCTCTTTCACTGATATCCTGTGACAATTGTAGTTTCCCAACAATACATCATTAACATCTGAATATATAACACAGATGAAGAATGAAATACTGCTTTACATCTATGTCACGACATTCACCAGAGCTGTGTGCAAATGTCTTTGCAGCCTGAAAATAGCCAGAGAAATGCTGTTGCAACTGTAACGATTAGGAGAGAAGCAGGCTAAGGACAGACTCACAAACCTGTACTGTATCCATTCGAAACTACAGAGGGAATTTCAAATACATACCATGTAATTATGCAGATGTCGTTTTAACGAGGGCTTCCCAACCATGTTTATTATCAGATTTTGTAAGCTTAAACTCTAAGAAAAGGGCCTTCATCCAGACTCAGTTCACTTGAGATAGCAGCATCACAATTTGTTCCATGGTTGCCAGGACACAAAAGACCAGTTAACACCTGAATTCTCATCACTGTCAACCCGAATTGAATTCAAATTTATAATATGCTACCAGCAATCCACTAGCACCTCTGCAGAGAATAACTGACATTGCTTAGCACTAAAAGAAAACGAAAAAGATCAAATGACTGTTTGGTACTCTCTAATTCCATGGGAAAAATATGTAAAATATCTGACATTCATTTTATTAATCAGGCTATTTTTGGTAGATAAACCAGTCAAGAAAAACAGCAGGAGTTTAATAAAGTATACATTAGTAGAACAATTATGGAGTAGTTGCAGCAGACTGTTCCCTCTGATAGCAAGCAGTAGGAAGCGTTGTTCAGTTGGAACACAATATAGCAATGTGGTATTTAAGTGAATAATAAATTTCATGGTGAGTTAACCTCTAGGTTATATTCTGCAAAGCAGGTTTTGAAAAAGTTAAGGACGTGTGATATATTTCCATTTTCCACCCGCCCTTTCAATAGCACATTTACCAGAAAGATCTCAAAATCATCAACGGTTTTATAATCTTTCTCCTGTATAACATGAATATTAATATAACTTTACAGACAGGGATAGAGTCTAGATTTTGTGACTAAGTCAAGTGAAGTCAGAGTCAGGACCTGAGCCTGTATGTCCAGAGCTCCTCTCCTCTTATATGGACAACTCCTACTCTACACACTTAGGCTTAAATGCCCCAGATAAAGGCGTTATAAGAGAGTAAAAATACATTAAGCATTTCTTTCAGTTGTAAAGTAGACTACTACACACACACTCATCTGAAAGTCCATTTCAATATTATAGCCTTTTTACCTATTAAAGTACTAACAGAGTCCTGAAACCTGCGGAAATACTGAATATGTGACAGACAGGTAATGTATGTTTAAGACACTCATGTAAACAAGATGCTTTCACCTTCCAAACTACCAACTGGGCTGAAAGTTGTAATAAATCTGATGTTAATCCAGAAGCTCCTAAAGATACTCTATCTCCTTCCATCAACATCAGCTGCTGCTGGATTGGTCCCTATGAACTCAAGTGCTAACAGATGCACAAAATGATTGTAAGAGATGAAACAAAGAGGAGCTGCTCTGGCTGTGACATTTGTGACTTTATTCCCTTTGGTCTGTACATTTTGGTAACTGCTCACTGTAATTATTGAGGCTCATAAAAAATAAATTTTATAGAGTAACATGCTGGCTACTGTGTGTTGTTTCAACATAACTTACAGCTATTCTATTTCCCCACTGCAATATTAGACCATGGCGGTAATAAAGTTGTCGCACACACTATGTGATAGACCACTTTGCATTGCTGGAACTGCCTTTTTTTGGTATTATAGCAGTTTGCAACTTTATGTCATCTTAATAAATGTGATCAATAGCAATAATAAACATGGAAGACAGCTCTTTTTTTTTTTGTCTTTTCCCCAGCAACCCCAAGAGCTACCTTACCACTGATGGTAGCTCTACTTCAATTCTTTCCTCCTAGTTTTTCACTATCAGGTTGTTGAACTCAGTATCACCAAAACCCATGCCAGTGTTCTGCTGTAGCCCTTGGAACCGGAGAAGATGCTGAAGGGTGCATCTCCCACTGCTGACCCTGCAACCCCACAGATAGCACAACTGGGTCTCATGGCCTCCTACCTGCGGAAAATCTCGACAAAACGCTCAATCTCAAATTCGGTGGGAAATTAAAACCCTACTTTTATTTCTTGCTGAATCCAGAATATAAGGCCTCCCTTAAACATTTGTGCTTCAAGCTTCTATGTGTGATGTCTGTCCCATCATGTTTGCCACATGATGAAATATCTGGCTTGAACATTTCCCCAGGGTCCAGTACAAACCAAAACACCTGATGCAAACGTACTCAGTAAGCCAACAGTGCCAGAGCCTCAGCAGGAGAAAATTCAGGAAAAAGGGAACAAGAGCAATTCATACCCATCAAGATGGTGACCAAGTAGCTAGACAAAGCATCACAAATTAGATCCGTAACCGTACGACTGCACACTGTCTACTAGAGGGAAGTGTTAACAACAGAGACAGGTTGAAAAAGGAAGCAAGGGTTTGGGCAGATAAATCCTTTTCACTTCTGAAGCAAACAATAAAATTGAAGCTGTACATGTATGACTAGCTAGGTTAACACAATATTGCTAAAACTTGGGCATGCTCAAGTTAAAAAAAAAGTATCACAGACTCCACCACGTACATATTTGTTAAAATAAGCCTAAAAAGGTCAAAAAAACTCCCTTGCACATTATTTTACCAATCATTTTCTTAATTACTTTGATTATAAGCCACATGGTTCAGCAAACTGGAAATGGAAAAAATATCACTGCCAACCTACAGGTTTCTATTCCATCAGGTTCCTGTGAATATGTTTTGCTTTGAGTAATTCCATTAATTTCAGCCAGCTCTCAGACAAAGCTGTTAAGCAAGTGTTTACAGAGCTGCTGCCTGAACAAACACTGCCGCAGGGAGGAAGTATTTGCCTGCAGTGTCATGCAGTGTAGCACCAGGAGCAGTTTGATCTCAGAAAGATCTACTGTCTTGATGTCACAGGCAGATGGATGGCTGTGTCCAGTTTCATGGGTATTTTGAGATAGTTCTACACCGACAGAGCTTTCTGCCTCACTTCTCAGCTCACCTGAACCTATGGATCTATAACTTCCCAGCCGCATCCTTCTGCCTCCCTTCTCAGCTACGTGACCCTTGCCAATGGAAGGACATGCATCCCCAAGCTGGTTGCCAATCAAAGCCACAGCAGGAGCAAGACATGTCACCCTCCATATTCCCAGTGCAGCTTTAGCTGATCTATAACAGTTACAAAATCAGTCCCAGTCCTTTTGCTCCACAAAATTTCATTGAGCATATCACAGAATGGTGGGGGTTGGAATGCATCCACTCCATCCCTGCCACAGCAGGGTCACAGGAACGCCTCCAGGCGGGTTGGGAATGTCTCCAGAGACAGAGATTCCCCGACCTCTCTGGGCAGCCTGGGCCAGGGCTCTGCCACCCTCACAGCAGAGAAGTTCCTCCTCGGCTTGAGATGGAAGCTCCCATGGTCAAGTTTGTGCCCGTTCCCCCTTGTCCTGTCCCTGGGCACCACTGAAAAGAGCCTGGCCCCCTCCTCCTGACACCCCCAAGGATTTATCAGCATTGATAAGATCCCCCCTCAGGCGTCTTTTTTCCAGCCTGAAGAGCCCCAAATCCCTCAGCCTTTCTCCATCAGAGAGATGTTCCATCCCCTCAGCATCTTGGTGGCCCTTTGCTGTCCCCTCCCCAGCAGTTCCCTGTCCTTCTGGAACTGAGGAGCCCAGCACTGGTCCCAGTGCTCCAGATGCGACCTCACCAGGGCAGAGTATCCTTACTGCGACCTGTTTTTCCCTACTCCACTTTCCCCCTTGGCATTGAACACTCAGCTGAAAGATGATCCTGTCGTACTCCTCAAAAGCAACACATCCTCACTAGTTTTACCATCCTTGCTTCCCCCCATCCTCCTTATTCTTATACTTTCACAGCAAGTCCTTAAGAAAACTATATTCGTTATACACACTCAGCTCATCCTGATTAGTATGACAGCTTCTCAGCACTAAGCACCGGGGTGCATCAGCGGAAAGCTAACTGCTTCTTTGGAGAACAGCTATTATTAAGAAGGATTTGTTGCAATTTGCCTTCTACAACTCTGTTGCACCCAGAGATGGCTGAAATGCAGCCTCCGGGTTTAGCTGGATTTACACAAAACTTGTCTTTCCATTGGTTTATCTGCACCTTAACTGAACTGTGGTTGTTTTTTTTAAAAAAAAAACCAAAATAAAATTTGCCAGTGTTTATGCAAAATTCACCTTTCCAAAGGTTTATCTGTACCTTAACTCTCAATTGTTCTTTTTTTTAATAAAACAAAACACAAATTTGCCAGTGCTCACATGGAGGTTTTGTGAGAGAGTGCAAGTCATGAAAGGAAATGCTGGTGCTTCATAGAACCAAAAGCCTGGTACACCTTCACCCAGCCACTGAATCTGTTCTCCCTCAACTTACAGAAATTAAATTATTAGCAGCTGTGGATCCCAATAAATCCATAAGTCTGGAGAGGCAACCAAATTACCACAGAAAAATGGACTTGACAGAAGTTTCATATTAAAAAAAAATCAGAATAAAGGAAACTATAGCAAAAGGGAAAGTGGTGTAGTGACAGTGTGATGGATGAGGAAAAATCTCCTTGCAGAGATAGCTTTGATAATAAGGAATTTCTGAGTGCTGGGCACCAACAGAAAGTAATGTTAATTTAAAACAGAGCACAACCTTGCAGAATGCAGGCTGACGGCGCTGACTCGAGTGACAGCTCTGCAGACTGTGGCTGTCACCCTACTGACACCATGAAATATAGGTAATGGCAGAGCATCTTGATCTATGGTGGAGCTGCTCTGGGCTCTTTGGCTGAAATTAGACACTGATGAGGAAAAAAAAACAACCCATGAGGCTCACCTGGAGAAAGTCAACTGTTGCTGTTTTTTAAAATGCAGCTGTAATTGGGTTCATGCTACCAAAACATACATCAATCTTAAATACAGAGCTGCATGAAGAGAAGACCCACTACAAGATGACTGAATTAAATTAAGCTTGCTTGCCTAGCCCAACACTTATTTTTATTTACGCTGAAGAGACTTTCCTGAAAACCTTCCCTGCCACAGGGATTTCCAAGGCTGCACAGCTCTCTAAAAGCAAAAGACAAGTTTGTATGCAAGTTGTTGCCAGAGAGTGGAAAGAAAATCTATCAATCAAATGCAACCATTACAATCAGTTATTTGAAAAAAGGAGGAAGAGAAGAAAAATCTGGTTCTGACACTCAAGCATTACTGAATTTGCAGTTTATCCTGTCCATTAAACTAGAGTCATCTTAGATTTACAGCAAGAAAAGAGACATAAGGAGCAGAAGTGATTTCTCCAAGCTCACACAGAGATTCTGTCACAGGCAGGAAACTCAACACAAAACCTCCTTGCAGAGCCACTTATTCCACCTCTCCTTGCTTGTGTTCAGGGCGCTATTCCCAATTTCTTCTCATTTTCAAGACATAAAGTCATTTTTACTGGCCTGCAATTATTTTTATATCTCTATTTGGACAGTAATAATGCCATTTTGGACTGTTCATTGTAATAGCAAAAATTACTGCTGTGTGAGTCATCTTTGCCATCCGCGGGAACCACGTTTTAAGCGTTCTCCCGTGTAACATCTAAACAGGACTCTGGTCTGGGATTGCAGCCACTCGTGCTTCTCAGCTCACAAAAGCAGAACACATTTCCATCAGTTCATGGTGTGATGGGTTTCACTCTGAGTCCATCAGGTCCGTGTTGGACAAACTCATTTGGATCTAACCCTTTGGACCCCTCCAAGGTCAAGCAAGAAGTCATTGCAAGGAAGGGAAACAGGTATTAGTGAAAGGCAATTAAGAGCATAACTTAATGCCCCAGCTGTCCAGATACACTGGTCGGGTGGCCTTTTTAATGTCATGAAAAGTAAGACTCTGGGTCTCACATTCAACATTCTGTCTACTCATCCTTTTCAAAGGATGCTTGCCCAAAACCTGCACCTGGCCCTTTGAACAGACTCACACGATGCATTTTAGCTTGCTTGCAAAGTCTCTTAGTGGGGTCTTTTTAAAGATTTCTGATCTACGACACCTTCAAGTGAATAGCCTAGCCAGGAAAAATTAGCTATTTGACCACAAATGAGGGTACGTGAGCAGCCTCATCACCTTGCAGAGACCAAAGAAGTGTGTCCCAAAAATATACGTGCTAAAGAAAAAAAGCACTTTGAGTCTCATATTCTCAGCTAGATATTGGAACTGGGTTCTCTTAATTCCAAAGCAATATCTTAGTGCAATTGGCAAGACCCAGGATCAGAGAATAAAACTGTTCAAGTGTCTCCTTTTAGCTATACCACCATGATAGTAATGCTTCATTTAAAAGAATTAGCATAGACAAATACCCAAGTTGAGTAATGATATGCTGTTAACAATAAATTAGCTGGTGTGAAGGCATTCAGTGATTCCCCAACGGGCTTGTGCGCTACTGTCTCTGACTCCACCTTTAAGATAAGGCAATCAGCCAAGCAACAATAAGTAGCCCAGAGTATTCCCTAGAGGCCACCATGGTTCCAAAGTGACAGAAGAATTAAATTAAGCAAAAAAACACAACCACCCAAACAAGATATAAGCCAAAAAGAGCATTCTCCAGTCACTCATGCCCATGCTTTATACTAGCGAAAACGTACAAGTAGTTCTAAGAGAAAGAAAATGTAAGGGACCAGAGAAAATTGAAAATATGAAAATTAAGATTTTAGTCACCTGGCTTATAAAGATAACTGCCTGGTGAAGCCATTACTCACAGCTGCACAAGACACAGAAATCCAAGTGAATATGAATCAAGAGTGTTGAACTGGCAGAGAGCAAGAAGCCGAACAATAAACAACTATGGAGAGATGCAATTTGTCATGTCCCCAGCCCTTTAAGGGAGAGTGACTGATGGACATGATAACATCTATATTATCTGCGTGTCTTACCCGAGGTATCAAGGAATCCAACACTGTCATAGTTTGAACGAAAATGAACACTAAGCAGAGGGTTGATTGTTAAAAGGACAGAGTTATTTGTAGAAATGAAAATAATCTGACTGAAAAGCTGCTAAAGCAAACAGCTACACCTGTGACACAAATCTAAATTAACTGGTTACTTTCATTCGGGAAATTCTGGCCCAGGAAAAACTGCAGTTTAAATGTGCAGGTTGCCAAGCCATGATGACAGGCTCTGTTTGGTTGTTGAAAGAACCTGCTTTTAGACATAATTAAAATCACTAATCTTAAAAATCGCTATTGATTCAAATCAACTTAAAATAACTAATAATCTCCAAATTGTTTCTACCTTATTGAATATTTTCCCTTAAAATAGAACTATTTCACCCAGCATGATACTTGCTTTTTCCAAGTAGATGGAGAACACTAGAAAGGAAGACATTGTGTTTGACCCAGTGAGATTGTGAAAATAAAGGAAAAAGACTTTTTTAAAATAAAAATAATAAAAAGGACTACAAATACGTGAGCAAATTGACAGAATCATCTGCACACTATAACTTAGGCGAGCATTACATATTTCACACTTATCCTTTAGGAGAGACAACGACAGAGCCAGAGAGCCCTGGTGCTGTGGCAGTGTGTCTTAACTGCAAATTTATGCTTGTTTTATACATATTAAAATGTATATGATAAATGAAAACTCTTGGGGATTTGTTGATGCAACAAATGCTTTGATGACATTTAAGAAAACAGGCTATTTACCGCAAAACATTTGTATTAAAACACATTCAGTTACTATCTACGTTTCTGTCTGAAAATGTCCTCTAAGCCCTCAGAGAAAATAAATGGACTTTCTCTAAGTTGCAGCTGCTCTTAATGAAAGAAATTCTGCTGTGCAGTGGGCCAGACCACAAATACCTATAATTAGCATGCTTCACCAAAATAATCAAACGCTTGAATTTCCAATTCACATAGCCTAAACGGCTTCCACATGATATTACAGATGCACCTCAGGAAAAGATAGAGCTGCTGGGAAAACAGTTCTGCCTAATGAAAAAGTAAACATTATAAAAGATCTTATTTCTCCCAATACTGGATTAAAAATGGAGATTTTTTTTTTTTTTTAAGGGGATGTTGGGCTAAGAGAGACAATTCCACTGTAAAATGGATAAATACATACTGGTTAAGGTTTTATGTCAACTCTGCCTTAGAAATCATGGACGCAAAATCACTCGGGCACTCGGGAAAGATTAGAGACATCAGAAACCTTCACATGAATCCTACTCAGTGAGAACACTGGATAGGATTTTTTTAATGCAATTTGAAATACTTTGGTCAAAGACTTAATGAATTAGGTGGCCTTTCAAATAGCTCAGTAAGATGCAATTACCTTTTAGGAATTATTTCATTTCTTTTATTCCATCAGCTTTAGAGATAATGGGAGGACATAAAAAATGCGGTAACAGGCAGGTTTAAGCAGTTCTGCGCAAGTCTGATTGTTTCGTAATCCCCTTTTATGCTCCTCTTTATGTCAAATAGCAAGGACAACACTATTCCCAATCCTTACCTTGTCCATTGAGACTCTGAGCACGAGGGCTGGAGACTTCAGGAGAAGCTGAAAGGATTCCCAGTCTTGTAATATTACTCCAGAGACAGCGCTAGCATGCTCCACAAGCAAACCTACTACACTTAAGCAATTTAAGTTGGTATTTTCTACCAAATAGCAAAAAATACTAAATTAAGAGGAGACTTCTTGGTCACTTTTTCTTACAGTGATATTTCCCCAATTCTTCTTTCTCCAAACTAGCTACATACATAAGAAATGGCAAACAGGGCAAGCAGCAACTAGTGATGGTGCTTTTAAAGGCACTGATACACCTTCTGGAAGGTGCAGCTAGTAAAGACAAAGTGATAATTGACAAAATCCCCAGGTGAATTATAGGTAAAATCAACATGATTTCAAACAGGTGATGCTGAAGTCACCTGCGATGTGTGACTGTGCTATGTGATTAAGCATAACAGGGCCAGATAAAATTCAGCAAATATCTGGGTTTAGTATATACACCACAAAGAGAGGAGTTAATTCAAGGGCTACTTTTGTATCTGAATAAGAACCTTAGAGGTAGCACTGACAGCAGCCATCAGCAATTCGCTCAGGAAGGTCAGCCTCTCCCAGGAAATAAAAAAAGAACAAAAAGAATCCTTCCCTTTAAATCCCCTCCCAGGATTTTACTAGTTCTTCAGAATGTTTGCTGCTTTTCCTGCTGCTGAAGACAATGTACAATCTCCGGAGAAACGCTTATTTGGAAAATTTGCTTTTCCAAAAGCAGTTGCATTTGTGTTTAGTGCCTCAGATGCAGGTGAGCGAGCTCACGCTTCTGAGCCCTGCCTCTGAAAATAAACTCTCTGCTCTATGGGGAACCAACTGCCCTTCTCATTCCGTCCAAATTCTCCGTCATGCAAAAGGACTTTACACAGAGAGCTGGTGACGTCCCCTCTGAAAGCCTTCTGGTTGCACTGCATGCACTTTTATTGTCCTTGGAGGGACAGAGATGGTAACTTATGTTTTTATTAAGAGGTTAGCGTGTGCCATGCCTACAACGATGCAAATACATTCATATACGTCCTTCTATCCAAGGCTGCTCACGAGCAAACCTTCACACGCTACCTGCAGGCTCGGGAAATGTTATTTTTTAATTCTTTTCTTTCCTGCCCACGACGTGACACTGAAATGCTGGAAATATTTTAAGCACATGTGCCGGGTTTATTCAGCAAGGAGATGAAGGATGGCAAAGACCACACAAAGAGTCCACACAATATCATGAACGTACCACGCCTGGCTATCACAACTGTAACACAGGGAAAGAGCAAAGAGCAAAGTAACCCCAAAACTCAGGAATAATCAGGGATGAGAAAGTTGCCAGGGCTGATGTGTCCTGCCACCCGTGCTCCAGAGGACATGAACCAGCCTTCGCTAGACCTTTATCTACCTGCCAGTGCCTGTAATTTTGTTCACATTGAAACTGCGTTCACGTTGGAAGGTGGAAGGGAGGGGGAGATATTTGGCGAGCAATACACACGAGGACCACTCATATGAGATGCTTGGTGGAACCTGCCCAGCTGTAGGTCTGTCTGACATATCGGGGCACAACAAGAGTCGATAGTACAACCCAAAACCCCAGATTTCGTGCTCAAGCCTTTCTCCAATGACCTGCGTGCATAGCTGTTATTTTAACATCCCTCGTACTGGGAGACTAGGGTGGGAACTCATTGATTTTAAAACATACTAGAGTAGGAACTCATTGATTTTAAAAGATACAACAGAGCCCAGAAACCATGGGGTTTTTTAGATATTTCACGCTTCTTGCTGCTTGTATGTGTTGCTCTGCATATCTAATGAACTGTCCTGAACCCCAGACCTGCACAGCTGGTAATTACTTCAGGTGTCACATTCAGGCTGGGCTGAGAATTTCTTTTTTTGATCACTGTGTGTAAGTCCACCAAAGAAAGAGGGCATTTTGACAGCAGCATGCCTTGAAATCCAATTTTAGTCAGACTGATGCTACCAAAGTTCAGTCTCAAAAGCAGATCCCACAGGAATAAAAATGTACCTACCAGATGTAAAACCAGAGATTCATAAAAATTACTCTAAGAAAACCTAGCAATTTTGGTTGATCTAGTTTTCTTTGGTCAAATTGAATAGTTGAATTATATCCCTGCTGTAGAAATCAAAGAAATCTTCATCTGCCTTTTACGTACTGCAGTACACAATCTCATCTCCAGCTACCTAATTCTGCCAGCTGGCATTGAAAGAGTACGCTCCATTCACACTAACCAAATGAAATAAATCATTTTTCATTTTAAGTATTCAAACAAGTCCCTAAACAAAAAGCTATTCCAAGGTTGCTTGAAAAATGTCGGGTCCATGCCTGAAGGAACAGTACAGTAAAAAAAAATTTCAAACCCTTCATCTTAAGCTTTGCATTTTAAAACAGAAAAGAAGTAAAAATATATTATGTATTGCATTAAGATCCCTCACCAGTAACCAGATTAGATTAGATTGTAGCAGCTAGTGTAAAAAGAATGGACTATAGGTAATTTGGGTAGGTTAGATAGATATTAATCAGTTATAATCCAGGCAGATACTGAAAAATACAATTATATCGAGATAGAAAGGCTGATATAATGCATGCAGCTACCCATTCACAACTCTGCAATCACATTCTGTAGTGCACCAAGAAAATCCAAACTGACTTGCCCTTGAATAAATACATGTGATCAGTATGATACCATAAACTGGTACCCACCTTGACAGAGTCCCCATTGTAGCTGTCAAGGAGCACAGGTATTCTGATGAATTACCCCATATCCGCAGCTCAGACCTCAAAAACACATTATGAGGGTCACCAAAGATAGAGGATCTGTGGGGCCGTTCTGCTGTGGTTTAGCCATCTGCCACTGGATGGGATCTCTCCCATGATTCTATGATTCTATGATTACATGGTGTCCTCCTTTCCTAAATAGAAAGGCTCCTGAATTTAGAGACACTCAGTTCTCCACATAATTGATTGTCTAAGAGGACTGTATTTTTTTCCCCACATAAAGACATCCAGCCGCCCCAGTGTACTGTCTGATAAGAATTTCTCCATTTTTTCCTTAGAAATACATTTCTTCCTAGTGCTTGCTTTCATGCTTGACATTTTTAATTATACTCTAACAGGCAAGAGATTTTTGAGGAGGTTTTCAAAACCTTAGCAGCAGCTGTGCGCTGTGTTGTCACAGAGGTCTCGTTCAAAAAACGCTCCCATTAATCTTACATTTTGGTTAAACTGTACACCAGTCCTACTAATCAGTATACTGTTGGTATAAAACCACCTCTTGCTAATTAGGAACTTTATTAAAAATCAATCCCAACACACCTCACTATCAAGTGAAAAGACTGGTGATGGGAATTCTGCCTGGAAATACAGACTAACAGAGTTTGGTGTTTATTTCCATGAACCCGGTATCCAGAAGCGTTAGAGGGGGCTTTACTGGGTCCATGAGGATTTTTTTACAGTCAGGGCAGCTCTTGTGCTTCTCTGCCGTGGCTCTCAGCAACCAGGTTTTTAATTGCATTTCATTCCCTAGTTCTCATCTTTGGATGGAAATATATAGATTAATTTCCTGTATTTACGGCAGAGCTGCGAATAACCTCATGGGAACAAGGGGCAGAAAAACCCAGCAACTTCCGAGCACAGTATAATACTCCGAACACTACTACCTCAGTGGCAGAATAACCTCAGCCTTTCTCCCCCTCCTACCCACAATTTAGCTATAAAACTGCTATTGTGTATTGTTTCCTTCGGGAAGGTGATGGGTTGAGAAGACTAGGAGGGATATAAACTCCCCATATTCACAGTGTGAACCAATTATTGGGAGATAAAAAGAAAAAATCTGCAGGTAATTCGCCCACACCTCATCTGTGTAACAAAAATAAGAGCACCCCTGCTCTACCCGGATTAGTATTAAAAGGATAAACACACTGCGAGCCTTGAGAGTACCAGACATTGAAATGGGGGCCATATAGATACCCATGGTAGTCAATAGTTATGGATGGGTTTCCTCAAAAAGCGCGTACCCAGCATTAGCCTGGTCTATCTTACCAACCGCCTTCTTTACTGCTTACTAAATGATGCTTCCAAAACATGAATTTAAAAAATACCCTTTTCAAACCTTCATTTTATCATCAGTCCTCAGGTGTTTCCATGTATTTTGGGCAGGGAAGTAACAGGAGCTACTTCTTTTGCATTCAATCTAATCAATTTGGTTTGGAGTGATGCTTTTTAATCATTCCCCAGTTCAGAGCTGGCAAAGCAACATTTCAGGCTGGTTTCAGGACTAAATATGGCAGATTTATAAGGGAGATACCAACGAGATCTTAACTATAGAATTGTTAATGCATTGCTACAGTAACCCCAGAAACACTGAGTGATTTTTATTGGAACATACATATTTCTTCAAGACGGTTCATGATGGTTTATCAGATTTGCTTCTGTAAAGAAAGTTTTCATATTATAACTAATCCATTTTACTGTTGCTGTGGTAACTACAGTACCAGTTAAAAAAGGTAACTGCAGAATAAATGCAATTGCTATGTAAATCTCATAGCCAAGTTTTCTTTATTATCTAAACGAGGAAAAAGCAGTGCTAGAAACATGTATTAATTAAAATTCAACAGCACTAGCAGTTGGAATCCAAAATTAAAAGTCAGCCTTTCAATACACTGTCCAGCATGAACTGCTTCTCTTCCCTTTGAGTTTTATTGGGGTGGTGTGAACAGCTGCTGTTTGTGTTTCTGAAATCATCACTTATTTTTTGATTTTCAGAGACCCTAACTGCTTTCAACCAAAGAATTTCACAATGGCAAACTACCAGATTAGCGATCTATCTCAGCTGAATGATTTTTGATACTACTTTCCTCTAAGAAAAGCATATCTTCTCTAAGGAAAGTATATCCTTTCTCTAAGGAAAGTATATCCACTGCAGATTAATTTTCTCTGGCTCATTTTCCTTTAAAAATACTCCTCTTTGCGCCTGTTCTATATTTTTATTCCCAAATCTCAAAACATCACATGAGACAGGACGAACTCCTGGCTTCACCAAAGAGAGTTGAGGGGTTTTCCATCATCTTCAGTGGAGCCAGTATTTACCCAGACCTTCCAAATCAAAAGAAACATCAAGAAATATAATTTCTCCAAGGACTACTGATTGTTTCTCGGTACACTCTGAGCAGGAAGACTGGAATGATGACAGGCAGACATGTCCTCTTCAAAATTTTCTAATCAGACCCAGAAGCAAGTCTAGAAGCATTTCATAATCATGCTTGCTCTCACTCAGCAAAATTTACACCATGGCATCAAGTTTAAGGAAGGAAAGCTGTTGCACAGCAGCACCCTCTGGAACTAACATCATGTCTTTTAATCAAGGAAAATAACATTCATAAATCATTTGGTATTTTAACTTATTCAACAATGATGGTTACAGTCAATGCATGCTATTTTACAGCCTCCGTTGACTCTCATATGCAAATGAAGTTTTCTTAGAGCGTATGACAATAAATATTGCATACGGAACTATTAGGTTGCTTCCACTTCCCTGAAATGAGCTGTTGCACATGGTTGTATGCTAATATCTGAATAAAAAAGCCCTCAGGACAAATAGCGTTATGTGCAAAATTCAACCCCAGCTTTCTTTTTTTCAGCCTACGAAAAAGTTGTCATTCTCCCTTCAGTTCTGAGGGACCTCCCCGGCAGGGTTTGTGCACGTGTACAGTAATGACACGAGTTAATTGCACAGTCGCTAAAATAATGCGTGAGTCTCTGGGAATGAGACCTCGGAAAGGTCACAGACTCCCTCATTATGTCTTCGCTTTCTTTTGTTTCTCTGCTCTGCCCTTTTTCATCCCAAGAAAACGCTGCTGAATGCTAATGCCACAGTGCTTGGCATCCTCTTCACCAGTCGTGTCAGCGTAATTAATTAGGATGGGAGAACAAACACCATCTCACACAGGTCAGGTAAACCCATTTTGACACCAAAGAAGAGGAGACACGGCAGAGCGATGCAAAGGACCTAAACACATTGCCAGGACTCGGTAAATATAACAGCTGGAAGTAATGGGATGAAACGAAGAGAAATGCAGCCTGCCTATCACTGGAAATATATTCTACTGTGGAGTCACCTCCTGGGAAAGATGCTGGAAACCAGACTGACTGGAGTTTTGAAGCTCTCCATAGACAGACTGAGACCTTGCCCTAAGGCACAACGTGAGCACAGAATAGTGTACAATAGCATTTACGGCTCATTTTCCCTTTTCCTTCTGTCTTGCTGACTGTCAGCAAGATTGACACTGAAATATTTTCCTGCTGGTGTCATTGCTCCCAGACCACACCATTGCCTGCAAACTCTTTGCCAAGGACTCATTTAACTCGAAGAATCAATTTGTTTCTCTTCATCCTTTTACACATATGCATGCACCCATATTGCAAAAAGGTCATTAGAAATAATACAGGTTAGTATTATTAGTACGGTACAGATTTTTTTTGCGTCTTCAGTGAACCGGTTGTGCTCCTCAAGCCTAACCTCACACACGCCACCACCTCTGGGATTAATACCACGCCGCTGAGGCTACAGCCTCGGAGGCAAAAAGCATGTTAGTTCTGACAAACTGATAGCAAAACGCTACCCCTGCTTACAAGATGTTAGTTGTGCTGAGATGCCAGGATCCCTCCTCAGTTAACACGGGCGCCTATGAGACCTGCCGCTGCTATATTTTGGGCTTCCAAATACAAGGAAATGCTCCTCTAAGTCAGAAGTCACCCTGGTAGTCAGATAGTTGCCCTGATGGGAGGATTTGCAGCTGTATTCTTGCAGAAAAAGCCTTCCCCAGCGCCTATCCAGCCACACTGTTAACTTGTCCTTACTGCACAGTTAAGCTTAATTAAAGCAGATCTTCCCCAGGACTCCACGCCTCGCTCGATCCGGGTGTCAAACAGGCAATCACCGGGACGGAGCGTAAAACATTTAACGAGGAAAACTGCCTCACCATTCCAGACGTGCTCACCTCGGTGTTTCTTCACCATTTGTGAAGCCATTTACATTTGAGCAGAGCTGATGTAAAATACTTTTAACTTGGCAGCAGTACAGATGCTCTTTGCCTCGGTGAATTAGCCCACAACATACCATGCCAAAAAATAACTTGTTTTGAACAGAAGGTTATAAGCAACACACATTTTCCCCTACATTGCAGCAGTAGGAACACACAGTTACCTTTCAAGGTCCAAAACCATCTCCCCGGCACAGACATTATTTTCTTTTTTCCCCACAGAGGGAAGGAAAAAATCACTCTCAATGTATGGGGGGAGGGGGGGAAAAGAGAAATGGAAATTTCAGGTTTCAAAACTTTTTTTCTTATATAAGACAAAGTTTGGGGGAGGAATGCTAATTTCTGGATCTCTCATATGCCTGATCAAATCTAATATTTTTAAATAGAAACTGTAAACTAAACAACTTCAAATGTCAAAATGTTTGCCTCGTGATATTAATATATTGATTCTTATATCCTCTGACACACACAGAACATGATTCCATTGATGGAGTGGAAAAGTACATTTCTGATTGCTTTAAATGTCAACATGGTCAAAATTCTATATCTGATACCACGTCAAGGAAAGACATGATACTGCCTTCCTCTGCATCAGAAACAGATTGTTCATACGTAGGGGAGGGGAATACCTGCTTTTGAGACCATGCAGTTGAAGGAAAACATCTGAAACACGAAAGCCAGAAGAGACAGCTCTGAATTTTGCTGTCATTTGCTTTGCTGCCTGTCAGCCTTTAAGAGATGAGGATGAACTCCGAGCAGAAGTCCTTCAGGAGAAAGAAATTGAGATTGAAGCAGAATATGGACAAACTTGGAACTAAATTGGATTAGGCAATGGGACAACCTGAAGAGAAAGGAAGAGTTAGTCCTTGCAGATAGACAGAGATGTTAACAAGGGAAGAGAATCAAGTCATTACAGCCTTTAGGCAGAGGGAAGCAGACCAGCAACAGTCAGGTATCGCTGGCGAAACCCAGCTGGTTCAACTGGCAGAAAGACTGTAGGTACCAAACCCCAAATAGCTATCAACACTATGACTTTTAGTATTAAGAGATTAATTTTGATTTTCGGGGTCAACGTTCAACACAAGCTATAGATCTCCCTTGAAAATCCATTAGGATGCTGTAAGATGTAGAGAACTTGCAAAGCATCCATGAAGCTGACTCAGTGCAGGGCTGCAGCGTGCTGCGGAAACGGGAGATATTTCCATTTGCAGTTGTCTTCGCTGCCATTTCCAATACTATTGTTGTAGAGGTCCACATCTCTATTTTCCGCAGCATGTGAGAGCTCTAGCACAGCTTCTCAATAAGCTGAGCTGCTTCCCGCAGCTCTGTGGGAATTTATTTCTTCCCCTCAAAAAGATGCTTTTCAGTTTCGAACCAAAATGGGTTTGTCAACTGGATGGATTTGATAGTTAGATAAATGTGTTTTATCAACGGAATGGATTAGGCTGTTTGCATTTTGTCACCACCATCTCAATCCATCCTGCCAATAAAACATATTTCATCAAAGCTTTAGGCCACCATGCTAACAGAATGTGTTTTGTCAACAGCCTAAATCCATCCTGTCAACAAAATCCATTCAGAAGGAAAATAACTCAATCTCTTCTGTCAACATAAGGAGTAAAATCTCGGTTGTTAGTGTATGAAAAACAAAACCCCACAGTTAACTGTCCATATTTTCAGGCCAAAATAAGAAAAAGTATCCATCAACTTAGCATATGTAAATGAAAACAATGGGGCAAATTAAATAATGCGTTACTATTTCCAGGTATGACAGGGATGTGATCAAGCTATGGAATTGCCCAGACTGAAGTCAGAAGTTTCTACCCTCGTGACCTCAGAACTGAATATCTAGATCCCAGAGATACTGGATACCCAATGTGTATTTATTAAGAAAACTCAAAGACTCAGTAGGCAAATTACAAAAGTTCATAGAAGACTGAGACCCAGGAAGCTGTTTTCTCTCACTGACAGAAAATCACAGTGGTAGAAACATAAAGAGTGGCTCCATCCTGTCCTCCTTTAATTAGAACTTGCAAATTAAATGGACTGATCCAACTGTTAGTCGCGTTATTGCCTACCTGTGCCTCGACTTGCGGTGGCTTTCTGTGTCCCCTCTGAAGGGCAGAGAACATCCTTTGGACAAAGATAATATGAGGGCAGCAAAAGAACCTTTTATGGGAAGCTTCATTGTAGTTGGAGGCCTTCTAAGATCACAGGCACATAAGCAGAAAAAGAAATACATTGAGTTTAAAAGGACACACAGATAGGTGGCAATCATGTCTCTGTGTGCACATGCACACATGTTAACATGTAATTATAACTTTGCATCTACAGGAGCAATTAGAGCACACAATCATTCCTATGTTCCCCCAGAGGCCTGATTCATATGGCACTGTGGTTTTGCTCCTCATTTTCTTCCCCCTTTCACCTCTCAATAATATAACATTCATTTTCCAAAATTTATTAAAATAGTCTTAAAGCAAGATTGCAGATATTAAAGTTTGATAGCTCCAACTCCTTTACTGGCATAAAAGGCCTGTCTCCCTGCTCATTCGCTCTCTCAAAAGTGTGTTGAGAATATTAGCAGTAGTTTTCGTTTCAAGCCCTAAGTCAATAAAGATTGATTGTTATCATATAATAAAAGGGAGATGGGTTTTTTAAAAAGGTGCAGTGGCTTTGGGTGCCTATCTTGAGATGCTGCAAGAGAGCCTGATTTTCCTAAAGCACAAGCCATGTGCCAGCTTTCAGAAAAGATGTTCTCTTTCAATAATCTCAGGTTGGGCATCCAAAATCAAAATCAATCACCTTTTAAAAAGTTATTTTCACTTTTTTTTTTTTTTTTTTTTTTTTAGTAAGGCNTTTTTTTTTTTTTTTTGAGTAAGGCCCTGCATTGTGTTATATGCATGTAATGTGAAGGATGGAGCACGGTCATGAGTGCTTGAAGGGGTATCATATAACATTGAAGTTGGGATTTTTGGCAGGATAGTTTATTTTTAGGTACATTAGAAGCTGTATCCTGGAGGCAAAAAGGCTGATTAGCTTATTTTTATAATGACTTTCTTAATAGGCATTGTATCTTTTTTTCCTTTCAAACCCCAGCTCATGAAGTAATTGTAAAAGAGAACGAAAATCTCACATTTGTTTTAGAAATGGGATGTTTGTTTCTCTTGTGTGTAAGGGACAATTAGCACTTGTGGACCCTAAAGCCTTAAGCATGGAAAGTGAGAGAATTTTTTAAAATGTTAATTGACTAAACAGTCACATGACTTAAACCAACTCTGTTATTTTTTGATTTTTGGAGTTGATAACACTAGAATAACATTAAGTACGGGAAGGTGAGAGAGAAGGTGGAAGACATTTAATAATCAAAGGCAGATAAAAATGTAACAAACCATACCTTTTTCAATAACTAAACAGAATGTGGAAATAAATAATCCTGGGGCCATTTCATTCTGTATCTTCATCTGTTTCAACTCCTGATGCAAGTACCAATAAAAAGAAAGGCTAGTGTTGTGAAAGATGCTCTTGAGTACTGTATACTCAATTAGAAATTCATCTTGAGCAACAAGATGGGACATAGATCACTCCCAGTTACGAAAGGCTTGTGTCAGCAAATTAACTCAATTTCTTCAGCATTTCTCTACTTCAGGTGAAATTCCTGCTACTTTAAAATTGGCTTCAGCCTCTTATTAAAAGGAGCTTTCCCTTCTTCCATATGGTCTATGCTAACTATCAGCCTTTTGAACTGCACTAGTTTGTGATCAAAGGATTCATTTTAATCACACAAAACAGAACAATAACATGATCTCTATGGGGAATTCCACAATGGGATTTTTGCACCTACGAAATAGTCCTAAGTGTTTAATGATTCATTGATGTAGTTGCTTTGGCTTTCTAAGTTTTTTTATTTAATATGCATACTGTCTTCCAGACCCTTAATTATACCACTCACCTTGATCACTTACAAATTCAGATCATTTAATGGGCTCTTTCCCATCTCTGTTTCATAACACTTGACAAATAGATATAAACAATAGCAGTAGGTATTTATTTTTCCTATTAATAGAGGGCTCAGATCTTGCATTGTGACCCCTGGAAATGGCATGCTGCACCCTCATCAATAAGAGGACTACGTTATTTGGGACAGGGATCATCTATTAATTACCTGCGCAGAAATTCATACCACTGCAGAAATGTTGTCTTCATCTGATCAAAATAAATGGCTTCTCTGCCTGCCAAGTTCTCATCTGGGTCACACAAACACTCATCCATTGACAGCTTTGCGGAATGACTTCCACTCTCTCTTATTAAATTCTTCTTTATGCAGATTCACTCGTCCTCTGTTACTTGTTAACAAGGGATATCAGTCAGTCCAAACAGCTTCAGGAACAGCAGAGCTGCACTGGCCACCAGGCTTATTTGGTGTAGTCAAAGCTATCAATCAGTCACATTAACAACACAAACCAAAAGGAAAAATCAAAAATCAGTAGTGATGCAAAGCACAGTGATGAGCTATTGTTCTTACAGTTCAGCATCAGGGGCAGACAAAAAAACATCAGGAGGTGTGTGCATTCATATGTATACACACACACACAAATATGTATATATGTATACCATCATCTAATATATACCATCTACATATACCATCCTTTCCAAAACCAAGTAAATAATTCCAGGGGTAACCTACAGAGACTAATTTCTGTGACAGCACAGAAAAGTCTCACAGTTTTCCGCTCTGGGGAGTGGTGAAAGGATGGCTAGGACAGTCAAGCATCCGACAGTTTACTAATTGAACAAGGCACTAATTGAAACCTTGATTAGCCGGATACCCCAGCCCCACAGTGACAGGCATTTAGACAGTCCAACTGCATATTTGTTTGCTTTTAGTCCAAATGGACTGTCTCATTCCCGAGTTCCCCACACTATTGGATCTCACCCCACCCAATTCCAAATCAGTCAAACTTCATTTTCCATAGGCCGCTTTTCTAATAAGTGTCTGGCACAGGGAGCTTAAAACCCTGCTCGGTTCTGAAGAGGCATCACTGCCATCATATGCAAGTGTTGCGGGCCCAGTGATTAACTTCACTCCTAAGAGCGAAGTAGTGAAATATTTATGAACATAAAACGGTGATTTAACCAAGTTAGTAGTGAATGTGGCAGTGTTTTTACCAAGACTGGGGCCGGGGTCAGACAAGGCCTCAGGGGGCCCGGGGTTCAGAGAAGGCCCTCAGCTTTCTAAACTCCTTCTCACAGAGGAGGCCGGATCCAATCCTACTCCCAGACTTGGTCAACGGTTTATGTCTAAAGGATTACATATGCGCAATCCATCCTTTACCTCAGGTAGCTAAGATTTCAGAGTTTATCAGTCACTTACCGAGAAGCTGCTGCGCCTGGAGGAGCAGATCCTAAAGCGAGCTCAGGAGGAGGCCCCGGCGCGGCCGCTGCCCTGCAGGCGAGCTCGGGGGGCTGCTGGGCTGCCCACCATTTCGGGAATAAGAGAACTGAACTCTATTCCTCTTCCCAGGGGAACAAACCCTCCTCACTCCAGACAGTGTTTTGACTGCTTTGCAAAGTCCGGGCCGACTTGTAACAACTCCCACTGCTGGTTATGGGCAGGAGGCGGGAAAGAGGTGGGAAAGAGGCGGGAGGAGGGAAGGGGGATAAGGGGAGAGCAGCCCCCACCCCAAGGAAATGACCCCTGGAACCCTTGTCCAGCCCTTCCCTGGTGGTGACTTTCCTGATGGAGGGCAAAGCAAACGCATCCTCAGCTTTTGGCACCCTGCAGCACTCTGTGTTCCCAGTACTTGTGCCCTCCCTCGCTAACGGGAATCAGGGGTTCTGTCCTCTGCGGAGTGACACAGTTCTACTTTACCGGCATTTGAGCAGCACCAGAGGAAAGGCAAATTTTTATTTCCCCAGTGAGCAATTGGTTGACGTTCGACTTCTATCCTACGGTCAAACCCCGGGTAGGCTCCGATACTGCTGGAATCATTACTGAAATGCCGGGATTGAAAAGTCATTGGAAATGGTTGACTACAAGATAAGACACTAGGCTGTGAGCCAAGAAACCTCAGTTCAGCCACTGTCCCGCTGTTACTTTGGAAAGTCCTTTCATTTCCCTGTAGCTACTGTTTTCTCTCCCGTGTTTTATGACATATTAAATACATGGACTGTACATTTTTCCAGGTCTGTGATGTGCACGCACAGCAACCTCTATGATGGAGTATCCATTTCACTCAGTCCCTCTCTGGACCATAGCAGCCTTCAGAGAACACCTGCCATTCCCCTGCCACCGTATTTCCACAATATTTTGAATAAAAAGCCCCACAAAAGAGTGCATTCATATTCATCATCACCGTGGCCAGAACAAGTAGATTATTTCACTTTTAAGAACTTACTTCTAGCTCCGACTCGGTGCCTGTGCATTTCTAGTGCGGGATTTCTGTATTTGCATTTTTATTAAAACCTTATCAGGTCTAATGCCTCCATTTGTCACGGTACAATTATATGAAACTGGAGATTAGGCAGGGTCTTACACATCTCATTTTTTAGGTATTTTATCGTGCCCTTGTAGTGATGGTATTTATCAAGTCAACACCAAATGGCCCCCTCCACCATCATATGTACTATGGGGTACTTTGCTCCGACTGCCTCTTGCCTTTGTTTTTCCATTGATGCTTTCTTAAAAAACTGCCTTTCAATAATATCAGAGCTGCCATTAGAGAATCAGCCGTGTGATTTGTCCTAGGCATTTGCTGGGTGGAATAGACTCCGATTAGAAGTGAACTCAAATAGAAAACATCCAGATAAGAAACCAAAGGAATCACTCTTAGCCTTTAATCCTAGCAATTTAAAAAATAGAAGCAGCAGGTGTATAATTCATGGAAGCTTTCTCCGCAAGGGCAAAGGATGTTGTGTGCCCCTGCAAAATCCATAGCATTTATTCAGAGTTCTGAATCATCTCAGCTTAGTCAAACAAACAGCCCTTTCCTGGGAAAAGAAAAAAAAAAAAAAAAGGTAAAAGGGTCTGTGAAGCTCTTTGCTTTCTGGAAACAAAACACTGTGTCTGTAATGCTCTCCTGGAGGAGCGATTCAGCAGCATAAATCCATCCATTAATTGGGATCCTAAACCACAGCTTTGAAATTGTCACTGCTTTCTATTAAATGCATTTCGGCATCGCTTGTTAGGCACTAAATTAAAAGCCCTTTAATTTAAACACAACAGAAGCAATACCTAAGTTGACTTCACTCCAGTTCCCGAGGCACCGGTAAATATGAGAGGTTATTTCAGCCTTCGCAGATCCTCCCATCACTTTTGCCCTCCCTGAAGTCCCTGCCAGTAGCACCCCCACCCTGGAAGAAGCGCAAGAAAAGCAAGCACAGCACTGAAGCATCAAAACTTTTATTTTACATCCTAAAGTAATTTTTAAACCTGTTGTATTTGTGCCAGAACAGAGTACTTCGGAGAGCTGCACTCTGCAGAAGTGAGAGGGGGAAATGGGGCTTCTGCTGCCGTCGCATGTCCAAGTGCATCTCCCTGCCCTCCCCTCACGAAGCCCCATCATTATGCACACGCAGACAATCAGAGGAAAAAAAAACGCATGTAAAACATTCCAGGCTGATTCACATGCCAATGTTTTGACGATAGAGAATGCTTCTCCCTGCAGAGGAATTATTTTGCGTGGCATGCCACTGTGGTTTTCAGAAAGAAATACAAAGAAGTTGCTCGCTGAAAATGTCGCTGCTCTGCAAGGAGCAGACAAATAGAGTAGCCAGATGCCATCAGCTCTGGGGAAGAGATGTCTGATTGTGCCAAGTGCCTTTGGAAATTTACCCATCAAGACAGACGATAAGACAGTGTCCAGGTATCCTCGACAGGGAAACTTATGTTCAAGTCAAGGCTGTTTTCTTGAGGGTTCATGTTATTAACCTCAAAACAATTCAAAACCAAGTGCAATACCAAAAAGTCTTAACTCCCCGTGAAGTCAGTGGGAAAGCTTGAACTGAAATTATTTAGGGAAGAGCTGAGTGGACCCAATTCTCCTTTTAGCCTGATGAGACTCCATTAAACTCTGATGACTAACTCCCAGGTGAATGAGAAACTGTCTTTATCCGAAGCCTGCCTGCCCTCGTGGTGGCTTTATCAAAAGGAGATACAATAAGAGATGGCAGCAATCCTCTTGTATGGAAGCTTTACTAGCTCGCTCTCAAACGTGCTTGGTTCAGAGAGCAAAGATCTGTATTACCAGTAGCTGGAAACAGCTTAGCAGACTAAATAATTCAAAGTGGACCTCTACAGACAGATAACATCATTTTTACTCCTGAATTCTCGAGGGAAGGAGACACCTCTCACCTGAGCGATTACCTAAGCTTAATGAAAGTGAGAGAAAAAACCAAGAATGTGTGTCTCTAAATTTTTAAGAGTCCTTTCATCCTTCCAGTGAATCACATGGTAGGCGCTGGGCAGAGTCACAGAACGACACCGTGAAAAGATTAAGAGCTACCTCCTCTCCCTACTTACTTTTGGCTCAGCAAGCACCTATTAGTCCCATGCAGTGGATTTCCTGGATGGAGAAGAGATGCAAATGGGCTGGCAAAGAGCTCCCAGCTGATGGGATTGGGGAACAACAGCAGGGTGACATCTCTTCTGTCTTCTCATTTCAGTCACAAACGTGCTGCTGCTATTGTTGTAATTCATTAACCGTGGATTAATTCATGCTCCCTTGAATTTCATCTGGAAAGCGTCTTCCTTAATTCCTCCTCCTAACCAAACTCTCCAAAGTTACTTTCACTGTGAGAAAATGCTATTGCACCCCCCCCCAAAAAAATATGCAGCAAATCAATGAGGCGGGCTGACGGTGCTTTGAAGCAAACAGGGGCTAAATGGTTGGGAAAAATCTCACTTGGCACAAAATGTTATAAGCAGTAAAGCTAGTTTCTAGCAGCATGGAGAAAAAGAGGCTTAACAGCCCAAGCATTACATTTCCAGCACCGTAAAAGCTGGTCAAATAATAGAAAAATTTATGCGAGTATAAAGTCATTTGGTGATAGATGGGGAGGATTAAGCTCCGCTGAATAAGTTATCCTCTGCAGAATGTATTTCAGATTTACCATACTGCTTGACAAATAGTGGACAGATTAACTGGTTAAATTTTGCATAATGTATTGTTTCCCAGGGTTGTAAAGGGTTTTAAACTACCCCTTTAACACACACACAACAAAAAAAGTCTTTTTTTTTTTACCTTGAAACTAGTTTTCCGAAAATTCCTCCCCCCACGCTTAAAAATCTTTATCTTTACAAAAGAACACAATAAAACTAATCTGCATCAAGTCCTAAAATGGATTTCTTAAACTGTATTAAATCCCCATGAAGACTATTTGTTCGTTGCAGTTTAATATCCTTCATAAATGGAATACTATAAATTGACCTACAGCTACTCTGAATGCGGATGAGAATTAAAAATGTGGTTTAATTAATCCACTCCAAGTTAAAAATTTCTGCTAATTCAGTTAGAAAATTCTGCTAATTCACTGCAGTGTGGCATTCACAAAACTCAGTGGGAGCTGGCTCCTAAATCCCTTATGTATTTGAGAATATCTACTTTAAGACTGACTTTATTCTACATTATCATCAGACAACCCATTGCGTCTTGGAGGTAGCTCAGAATTTGATGCAAAATGGGTCCTCAAGTTTTAAGCAGTACCTGGTGTTGCCTCTTGAAACTACCGTTGTAAAAGAGATGCAAAGTTATAAACCAAATCCACAAAAGTTATATTTCTAAACACAGAATTGAAAAGCCATGTCATTTATTTCCTTTCCTAAAGATACACAAGTGAAATTTTCTCATTCAGGCCACAACTCAATTTACAATTTTTATCTAAGATTGATTTTGTTTATTTTAAAAAATACACTTTTACGCATATAGTGTACTTTAAGCTTGTTTTTTATCGATGTATCAGACAGGACTGTATTAATACATATTAAACTTCAGAATATTTTTCCTGTGGATCAAAATGCATAAATATTTTTCCAATTCCTATTACACTATGGAATATTTTTGCACAGGAGTCTTTGTTACGCCAAAGCATTGTAAAAGACACTCCCAATAAATGATCTGCATAAATCTTACTCGAGTCCTCTGGTTCAAAGTGAATTCCAGTAGCATCACTTAAATTTTCCATAAAGGGAGCAAAGCCATTTTTCTTACCTTCCTGTCTGCTTTCTCCTCCCAAATCAAATAAATTTTAGATATTTAAGTGAATTAAAAGGTAATAAATCCACACCTGAGAAATGGTAGTAGTGCATAGCAAACACTGTGCTTAAATAATTTAGAAAAACGACCCGCAGTGATATAATGCCTTCTGAAGCTCAGATATTTATTAGATTCCCTTCCTTTGTGCTTTGGTTCTCTCATGAATATCATTACATCAGCAAAGGTGCCCCACACCGAGGGAATGGTTTGATGACTTAGTGAAACTTTAACAACTCCTCACATTCCTTTCTGATGGCTGTGGCATCTTGAAAGGAGAACAACGATGTGGTCCATAAATCGGATACAGCCTAAAAAAGCGTAGAGGCAAAGAGTGGGAACATTTCTGCCGTGCGGAGTTATGAATCTTCTCAAAATCCTCCCCAAAAACTCAACTAATAACCCAAGGTTACTCAGCTTCTCCTCCAACTCCAACAGAACTACACCAGTGACAACTTTCAGCCAAAGCAAAACATTTTAAGACTATGTATCCATGAGGGCTAATTGTCCCCAGCAAAGCACCCTAGCTCGCTTCTACAAATGTTAATTGCAAGAGATCATCAAAACCCAACATATTTACAGTGCTCCAAAAGGAAGGTGGCTGCAAGGTGGTGTTCTCCTGAGACAGTCATTGTTAGCATCATGTTGTTCCCATCCAAATGGTGTCTTTGCCTCTGAAGTCAATACAAAGCTGAAAATAAAACCAGATTTTAAGAAGTGGAAAGGTGGTTTCACTGTCTTGATAAATGCTTTTAAACAAGAAAAAGTTTTTTCCTCAACCTTTCCCAGATTCCCTATGTGATTCTTACAAACCTTTTTTTTTTTTTTGTCCCCCACCCTATGGAAAAAAAAAGACTAAATAAAACTTCCATTTTACCACTCACTGCCTTGACTGTATGTTCTTTGGAATGCAATCTGCTTCTTGATATGCCTCTGAATACAGATCAGCAGAACGAGCCCTTGTCTCTGTCGCAGCATCCATACATTAATGGGATACAGGTAAGCAAGCACACTTTCTGAAAATGTTCACACATTTTTCCACACTCTAGCTAGATTTTTTTTCACTGTAAACATGCTGCTTAGACCACCCTAAGTGTATTTCCATAGCACAGGCCTGAGAAGCAAATCATTTGCTGGAAGAAATACAAACTCCAGCTCTTAAGACAGCACAGGAAATAGGAAAAAGCTTGAGAGTGTTTGATCTTCGCATAACATTGAACTGCCATAAGGCTCTGTAAGGACTTTTATATAACTTTCCTTGAAAAGCTTGTATTTAAACAAGCAAGACAGGCAAAAGGAGAGATAACAGAAGGCTAATTCCCTTAATTTTATAGAACGGCCCACAGCTGAGATCTCCATCTAACCCTCCTCACTTCCACTAACCCTCTTCCCTCCTGGCCCAGCCTTTTCACTGCTTGTGAGGCTGTATGGTGGTCAGAATTAAGTAAAAAAACAATTAAAAAAAAAACAGAACTAGGTTATTAGCAATCCTTTCTTCTTGCAGCGTTATTTTTTAGGCTTCCATCACTGACATTATTTCATTATATCAGCCAAATCAGTGTTCGAACTGCCACTTGATGAGCCAGCATCCCTGTCCTTGCACAAACAACCGACAACTGGGTGTCCAATACCATACTCCTCCTCATCTCACTCATCTCCTAGATTTCAGCTCAGAGCCTTCGCATTGCTGATGCTCCCAAACAAGGTATTTCATACCCATTTTATAATAAATGTTGCCTGACAGATATTGATCCCCCACTGTTAGGTAACTTAATCTACATTAAGGTCTCCAGCAGTCTGTATAGCAAATTATAGTTGGCGTTTGGTAGAACTGCAAAGCAGAAGTGGCTTTAACACACCAGTCAGTATTTTAAGCCACATAATAAGTTCATTGCTACCCAGTTAAATATCAATTAATAACACTAAACATCTTCAATGTATTAACAAAGATGTCATTCAGGTATTAAAAATTCAGTTTAATTGAAATAGCAACGAGGGTTTAAATGTCCAACATTTTAAAATTCACCTGATCTTTTTAGTCATTACAAAGGGCCCTTTAACTAACACATAACTGCCTCGTAAAATTTGAATTGCAGGTAAAATTAAAACACGCACTTGCAAGTATTGCTACAGCGTGTTTGACTCCAGGTCAGCGCAGAACACAACAGCCAGAGCCAGCAGCACAATTAACCAAAGAGCCCCTTCAGAAACTGGGTTAGTATTTGACACGATCTGTACTTGAAGCAGTTCCCCACACAAATGGAAATCAAGTAAACTGTTCAGTTTATAACCTCGCAAGTGGCTCTGCTTTTCTGTCTACTTACCCAGCGGTTTCTGGCTGGCTGGGCTCTACTCTTAACAGGGAAAAAAAATCAAACAGGAGCCTGAGAGAGCCTCATCTTAAGTGACACCTCTTGACCTGTAAATATTAAAGCAAAGAAAGGCAAGAATAATAGTCCAGGCTTATCCTGACACAAGCTTTTAACACAGAGTTGCCTCCAAAATGGTTACAGCCCACTCAGAGATGCACTTTTTTTTTTTTAATGACAGTTTCACACTTTGCAACTTGTCTATTTGTTTACTCCCCAAGACCAACCAAACCACAATGTTTACGAGGGCACCAAACCAGGTTTTTTTCCCCTCAAAGAGCTTCATTTTCATCACGACATCAAAGGAGACATATTTGCAACAGGCCTTTTATTCTTGTGACCCTTCACATGGAGATTTCAAAGGCCTGAAGTCAGTGTAGAAAAGCTTTCTACCCTCTAGGACTAATGAATTATGCTAGCAACTTGACCATCATCTTCCCACCCCTGCCTCATTAGTTAGGACTCTGAGCTAAATCCATCAGCCTTCATCCCCTCCGATCACCTCCATGGTCACACTCACGCTCTTTCCCATGTAATCCCTTCTCACCCTTTGCTGCGGGATCTGCAGAAGCTGCTGATGGCCCAGGATTATTTGCCTGTGATAAGAGGGAGTTTCAGCATCTTTGCTGTCAACACCAGAACTGCTCAGAGCAATGCTGGTGGGGTAAAAGAAAAGAGGGAAAAAAAAAAAAGGAAAAGCTAATTGGAATAAAGGATAATGAGGCAAGATTTCCCCCCACCCATTTGTTATCATAGCAGATCCATCCTGAAGCCTTGCTGCACCATCAAGCTGCACGAACCTTCGCCTCCTGGCTCTCCCCAAGCAGCAAAGCCTCCCCATGCAGTTCCCTGTGGATAAAACCGGTGGGGATTAACTGATTTCATGGGGTCATCTGGGTCAGATTACCCTCTGCAGCTGGCCCTAAATTTTATATTCTGCCTACGCCTGCTCTGCCTGTGCTCACATCCGCAGCCAAATACCTGCTAATTCCTATCTAGTCTCTGGTTTATGTTAAATTCTAGTGCTGAAAACACTAAATCCCCATATCTACTGTGATTTACTTTCATTTTGAACAGCAGTCAAATTAAGCTTGACTTTTACTTTACGGCCTCCAGGTGGGCACCCATGGCTGGGACCTATCTCTTAAAGCAGTAGGTGTGTAATCAAATGGAGTTAGACAGTGATTGATATTTTGCATACCCTGTAATTATGTTATTAAAGAGCTGGCACGTTGTTTGATGTGAAACAATGTGTGATTGCTAGAAATGAAAAGCAATTCATTTCTTATTTTGGAGAGGGGCGAGAAAGTCCAGTTATAGGTTATAGGAGACATCAGCCGTTTCCCACCAGCCTTTGGTGTCCACTTTAGTTGTGTACTCACAATTCTGATATTCGTCAAAATGACAGATTGCCTGGCCACTCGTTAATCCTTAACTCTGGACTGAACAAACTGTATATTGGTGCAGTTCTCTATCAGATATAATAACATTTAGCCATGCATCATGCTGCTGCAAATCTGCAGCTCCTTGAAGGTTCAGAGTGACACGAGAAGCAAAACTGGTTTCAAACCATCGTGGAAGCTGTTGTACCTGCAATACTGTCATGGGGAATTTCACAGAATCGTGTNCCTCTGGAACCGGGGAGCCCAGCACTGGACCCAGTGCTCCAGATGTGCCCTCCCCAGGGCAGAGCAGAGGGGGAGGATGACCTCCCTCCACCTCCTGGCCACGCTCTTCTGGATGCCCCCCAGGATGCCACTGGCCTTCTTGGCCACCAGCGCCCATCGCTGGCTCATGGTTTCTAGATGATGAGCTGTCCCAGTGTTCCCACTCTGGCCAAGCTCCAGTCTCCCTCCAGTTTAACATAATGGGAAGACTATATTAGTGGCAGTTTCTGGTCCCTAACTGTATATCTCGTTCTCTTCCCCTTCCAGGCAGAAAACACTGTAATCTAGGGGTTTATCTACTCTTGGAAGTTAATTCAAGGTTACAGCCAGCCATGAACTTAAAGAGAAATAGATATTCTTTAATAACCATACAGAGACAGCTATTCTAGAATAAAAGAGCTTTATTTAGTTTAATGCACTTTCTTTAATCACTAATCCTAAACAGGTGATTAGCTCTTTATTAATGCACTGAAACCATATCTGAACCCTTCAAAAGCCATTTCTTAGAATCCCCTGGATAACGAGCGTGGCCACAGCCCGTAATTAAACTCAGAGTGAGAGAAGGGTGTTCTGCCTGGCAGAGCCGAGTCGAGGGGGGGCGGGTGCCAGCCTGAAGCTACACTTCGAGTCCCAGCATCAAATCATCTTTTTCTCATTAATAGTTACATGCTCCGGATAGAGGGCAAACTTCTCAGACGCGTTGGCTGAACTGCCCCCTGTTTATTTACACATTCAGGAGGGCTTTGGAAATCAGGTTTTTATGACCTGTTATAACAAATCTCCAGTACGGAGCCCTTGCAACCCGAGATTTCAACTTATTTGCGTTATCATTTAAGCATGAGCTGTCCACAACAAAAATACCTTTAGAGCATCATAAATAACCCACTGCTAAGACCAAAGCTTTGTAAGAAATCCCTCAGCAGAGAAAAATGAAAGAAATTTACAGAAACTCCAGAAATACAGAAATTACACAGGAGATATAACAGAGACAGGCGATACTCTCTTAAGCTTTCACAAGGCACTAACAGCATTTCATTCTTGGATGATTTATTCCTTTTATTTAAATTAGAAGCATGTCTGCAGGAAGGAAAATTCTTCCCATGGTTTTTAAAGTAGTCTTGCAAGACGAATAGCTTTATGGCAGACTCTCATAGGTCTGGAAGCTCAGCCCTGTATTTAAGGGTGGGAGCCCTAAGGAATCAGCACCCCCCTTCTCAGCTCTCCCACAAAGCCCCAAAGTGTCACCGAGCAAGCCATGCGAGTAGAGATTTTTCAAAACCACTTCGGCATCTGCTTCCCATGGACATAAGGCCCTTTTGGAAAAGTAAAAGCACAAATCTGTGTGACCCACTTGGTTTCTTCAGTTTCTTCTTACTTCCCAGGGGTGTTGGGAAGGAAAATACCTCAATGTTGAAAATACATTCAGCTACTTCGGCAGGAGACATCTATACCATGAGAAAGAATTAGCGAGGGAGTTTCAGGCCTTCAGAGAAATTATGCCAAATTTGCAGATTTAACTCATCATATAGATATCTTTAAGAAAGATGCAATTACCTGTTCTTTTCCATTTTTAAAAGGTGGGGAAAAAAATTAAAATTAGATTCAAAAAAAAATTAAATTAGATTCAGTGGGGCTTTTCAGGCAAACTATAACAAGCCCAGGCAAAATCCTACAGTGGACATTCAAAGCTTGGGAGCATTTGAAAATTAAATCCATATCTAAAGTCCTTTATATTACCTTTGTAAAGAAAGTGATAAGGACTTTAGTCTAGAAGCAACGGGTGCCAGAAGAAGAACCTCAGATTTCAGTGTGCTGCACGATGAACAGACAGACACGTTGATCTGTGTTACGGTGATGAAGAGCTGGATTATCTCCATCCACTTCAAAGGTGCTACCCCAGACAAGGTCTGGAGGATCACACAGCCCACGGTGTGAGCTGTCTCCATCGCAGTTCCTCAATATGCTTTTATCTAGTGTGAGATCACTTAATCCTCTGCTTATAAAGCACTACAAGCAGTAGAGAGGTTTCAAGAGCAAAGTCTGGCCATTCCGACTGAGACGAGTCCTCGCTATTAAGTTTGGAGTCATGTTCAGGTTCATGGTGGTGAGTATAAGGCTTTCATAGGTCTTGAGTTGCTTTTGAAACTCAGATGCAATTCTGGAAATTTAAAACAATTAGGGCAGTATTTATGTCCACATCCATCTCTAAAATCATTACACAATGACATTTTTTATTGCAAATTCACTTGGCATGGCAAGTCTGAGAATTAAACAGCCTTCTCTCAAGTCAGGCTGAAACATAGGTGCTGACTTCTGATTGCAGCTAAACTTCATTTCGAACTTCCCAGATGTCCCTGTTAGGTGCCCACGGACAATGCCAGGAATCCCACACAAACCTGAACTGAATGCTCTGCACAAGTCAAGGCCGAATGAGGATGTGCTGAGCTTTAGCCTTCTTCACCATGGGATCATCTTCTAGTATGCAGGATTCGCTGAGATCTCAGAATTGAGATCTGCAACTTCTTCTGTTCAAGCTGTTTCTTGTTTGTACTCGTTTGTTTCCGTCCCCGAGTGTACTTGGGAGGGTACGCTGCTGTTCTCGAAGCATCTTTTCACTGTATTTCGTTTATGAACTAAAAACCAGCGGAGCTTGGAGCACTCTAGTAGGCCATAGCTCCTTCAGGTACAGCAAAATTATCTCCCCTACAACTGTTTGAATAGCTCCTTAATGATGCTTTGCATAAAGAAAAACTGGCGAGGAGTGGTGACTTCAGAGCTCGACAGTCTTAGTTTGCTTTACAGGCAACCAGCAGCTTTGTGGGGCAGTCCGAGAGGGGAAAAGGGTGATAGGGAGGAGAGCAGGACTTGTTCTGCACATGCACGTGAGACAATTCAACAGTTGTTGTCTTCTGCAGGGGACCACGTTACTTTTCAGACACCAGTGACTGTCATCAGCACACTGTCTCCATCCTAGTGATTGTGCACAACGATTTCAGGACAACAGCAGCTCCATCATGAGTCTCCGGGGGATTTATGTTCACTACACGTTTCCACTGCTTTTACCAAAACTTAGGTAATATGTAAGCCTAGGTCTCATTTTGGACACTTGGTCTACAAAACGTGTGCGCGTTACATCTACCTTAGTATGCGACTGGGACGTTGGCGTTCCTCTGTGTATTCAAGGAAAGTTAATCCTCATCTTTGATATTGCCAGATTTCATAATTTAAAAGTGATCCTCCAGCCATTGCTGT
Organism: Rhinoptilus africanus; assembly: GCA_013400135.1. NCBI lineage: Eukaryota > Metazoa > Chordata > Aves > Charadriiformes > Glareolidae > Rhinoptilus > Rhinoptilus africanus. The sequence goes on along the minus strand of VXBO01005765.1, from coordinate 30,343 downwards.
TGGAACGTATGAGAATACAAGTTTAATTCCATTAAAAGACATTTGAAGACAGTGGCCAAAACTGGAAAAATAAGACGCCACAATGTGTTTAACACTGACGAAGCAGAAGACAATTACTTATGTATTTCATAAGTAATTTCTCTGTCATTATTTTGAGAGCTCCTGGTTCATGATTTTTGAATATTTGTGACTGGTAATGGATATTTAGGTGCTCAAGGTACAAATTTAAGAGTCTAACATGAGGCTGAAGATTTCCAGACCCTTCAGAAAGGGAAATAAGCAGACAGAATCCCAAATCCAATTCATGTTTGTTTGCTGGTTTTATTTTTCCTGTTACAGGTCATTCTACCCGCAGACCTTGTTTGTCATGAGTATGAGGGTAGAGGAATTTCAGGGAGCCTACAAATGTTGTCAGCCAGGTGGAATCGCATTTATGACCCAGCAGTAAATATCTGTCGCAGAATGAACTAGAACTATGGGTTCAATTCTGTACGATGCCAAGCCTTTAAATTGAGTGAATAATACCAACTGAATTCTTGCACGCTGGCAGATAAACACATGCTTAAGCACTGGGGGAGTGGGGCAGGCTCACGATGTTTTTACCTTCCCCAGAATCAGAATCGACGTGAGGCTCAGATGCCTAACTTATCTTCGTTAAAAACCACCGTGCATAAATCTTATCTGGGCTTTTACTGTTTTCTCAGACAGCCTGTAACAAAGCTGCTTTCACAACCTCACCTAAGAGCTGCCAAAGTGATGCTAATACTCGAGGCCTCAGCGCTGGGTATTCAGATTAGCTTTAATTCTTTATGTGAAAGCTTGAGAAGAGCCTATTTTGAGGGAGCTATTCTTCAGGCTGCAATGCTGAAAATAATTTCTGGGGATTAGTATTTGGAAAATTCAGTAAAATCTGAATCTCCAGAAGAAAGGTGAGTAAAACAGCAATGAGGAATACCAGTTTAATGACAATACTGGTCGTTCAGCTCCAGTTCGCTTCGCTGGCCACGATAACGTTGTTCACTATATATGATGAGGTTCATGAAAAGATCTTAGTCCCTTCTTCACTCTGTCTCTAATCTAGTTTTCCTCTCTCATCTATCTATTAAGAATGAAACTGTTTCAGGACAACATGTCTACTTCCAAGACTGCAAGAAAACATCAGTGCACAGAGGTATATTGGCATAAATATAATATAAATGTAATACGTTAAAAGAGTTGTCAAGCATATCGCTTATTTAATTTTACAAATTATTGAAGTTACCAACACCATCTATTATGCTGCTGTCCATTCAAAAAAATTCTTTCAACTAGCTCACGTACCACGTCCTGCAAAGTCAACGTTAGCAGGTTCAAAGCCAAGATGTGGCAGGATGAGCCAGGAGGTATTTACACAACACGAAGCAGGTCAGCAACCGGAGAAGAACCAGAACAGCAACTCCCAGCACAGCAAGGTACCAATTTACATGACTATTCTGAGAGATTCTTCAGAAAACAAGGTATTAAGTCCAGAGGGAAATGTTAAAAAGTTTACTGCTGCAATTATCATTTTCACAGAATGTTTAGGACCCTGTAGCTCAATTAAAAATAAATAGGTCAGCTAGATTGAATGAAAATGCACTAATTAAGGCACTTTTTATTTTTAATTTTGCCCATAAGAACTGAACACTGAACTAGTATTTTTATTGAAGCTACCTGATTTATATAATGCTGGATTAATTAATTTTGAATCGCTATTTGATCTTTCGCGATATTGCTTTACTTTCTTCCCCATGCTTGCAAAGAATGATTAGGCTGTGCCACTAATGAGAAACATTAATTTAATAGTTTTTAAATACATCATTAAACTCATTTCTTGAATACATTAATATTTCTGATTTATTTTGAATTCAAATACCAGCTTTCCCCTTTTAAGTAATGAAACCTTCACTCTACGTTTCTCATGTGATCAGTTGATGGTATACACAGGGAATTTGTCTCCCTAGCCCTGCTTCTCTTTATTAAAGCATCGAAACTGCTAAATGTAACCACAGGCCTGCTCTTTCTTTGTGATGACATTAAAAGAAAAAGGCAGCAGGAGAATTCCTAGTGTGTCCTCTAACCCTAAATGTGCCCAAACACAAAGTACACTGTACATTGGCGATCCACATAGTCACTATGGATTGATCTCTGAACAAACTAATACCACTTCATTAAGCCCCAGGGGAAAAAAAACTTTGCCAACGTGCAACTGCCCAGGAGCTTGTCCTGTGTTTTAAGTATTGCCAAGAAAAGTATTTACCCCTGTGTTGGATCCCTGAAGAGAATGTGGTGTCTGATGAGAAATGACTTGCTTTTATAAGCACGATAATCGGAAGACGAAACCAACTCTTTCACAATTAGGTTGGGGGTTTCTTCCACTTTCCTGTCTGCTAAGTGACCATTTCTTCTGTTTCTACTGCTGGATGTAGTGCACTACCCTGTGGTCGTAGAATCCTAGAATTGCTTGGGTTGGAAGGGACCTTTACGATTCAGTCCAACCATCAACCTAATTTTGACAAAAACCATCTCTAAGCACTATATTTACCCATCTTTAAAATCCCTCCAGGGATAGTGACTCCACCACTGCCCTGCGCAGCCTCTTCCAATGCTTGACAACCTTTTCTGTGAAGAAATTGTTCCTAATATCCATCCTAAGCCACCCCGGTGCAACTTGGGGCTGTTTTTTCTTGTCCCATGGCCTGTTCCTTGGGAGAAGAGTCCGACCCCCCCTGGCTCCCCCCTCCTTTCAGGGAGTTGCAGAGAGCGAGAAGGTCTCCCCTCAGCCCCCTTTTCTCCAGGCTGAACCCCCCCAGCTCCCTCAGCCGCTCCTCACCAGACTCCTGCTCCAGAGCCCTCACCAGCTCCGTTTCATTACACTGAAAAAGAATCTGAAGGTGAAACCAGAAAAAAAAATAATCATCATTCTTCTAGGTTTTGTTTAGCTACTTCTTTCATCTCGTTTTGATGTGGTAACAAATACAATAATGAAGAACATACTTCAATCAGCACTTCAAACAATGAAGAGTCCTCAAAAGAAGGGGCGTTTTAGTCTGTCTTGTTCTCTTTTTCTATCAACAAATAATGCAAGAGAGACATGACTGCGACCATTAGGATCGCACCTGGTAAGAAGAGAAGAATGAGCACAATCAGAAGTTCTATCAGCTGCTGAGGAGGACACGGAGGCAGTGCCAAGGCCAACGGTGGCAGTGCCAAGGCCAGCAGTGACAATGCCAAACACTACCGTTCCCATCAGCTTCCCTTCAGACATGTCATCGTGAGCCAGTCTCACAAGGAAGGTTCTGGGGTTTTTAGGTACGCGTTGTATCAGTTGTTTTTGCACAGTTCGTTGCCTTCGGATGTGCTTGCCTGAGATTTTGTTTGACTGCATCTGGAATTTATTTGGTAATGGATTGCATTGAGAAATGTAAGGAGGCATTTAATAGCAATCACGTTAGATTGTTTAGCTTGTGCAGTCAGATAGAAACATATTGGTCTCTACCAGGGTAGCGCAATAATGGATTTAGGCAACAGGGCATAGACACGTGCGCGTTTGTGACAGCAACCAATACCTCTGAACTACCTCCTTCTTTTCCTATTTATTTAACTTGAAACGAGAAAAAGGAGACTGAGCAGATATGTATCAGTCAGTGAAAGGTAACAGAGAACAAGAAACAAAAAACCGCATTATCTGGTTAGACAAGACTGGAAGAAAAATGAGGTGCCAACACACCGAAGCTGAACATCGCTTTTGCTGTTGGACAACACAAAGCAGGTGGAGCACATACACTGTTCAGGAAAAAAAAAACTTAGCTCAATTCTGATCTAATTACACTCATTTTATAAAATACCTTCCAGTTATTTGCCAATTTACACAGGCATACGGTGCCGGTTTGGGAGCCCACCTACAACAAGGGTAGCGTGCCACTGAAAATCCACAGAAGTTGAACGTGTTCAGCACACGTTTCAGTCCTCGGCTGCAAAGCCAGGTACTACTGCGTGTGGTCAAGGGAGGGCACGTTGCCAGTTGATCGTATGGGATAGTTTCATGCCATATTTTCTCTCTCCTCCCCTGCTGCAACAGGTATATGAGAATGATCTGCATTAAAATCCTTTCAGGGTGCTGGGAGTGTGACCTGAGGGTGCTTGTCATTGCAAGAGGCTGATTCCTGTCCAGTTTTGAATGAGAATAAAATTCTTAATAATAATCTTAATAATCAGAGGAGTTTCAGGAAGGGGAGGGACACCCATATCTGGGTGCTGCACTCAGTGAGACCCAGAGGAGGGTTTTTTGCTCTTACAGAGACTGGTTAAAAAACAATTGACCTTTAGGTCCTTTGCAAAGCTTTGCCCTTTTTAAAGAAAAGGGCACTGCTGCTTCTCCCCTCCTCCTGGTTATTTCACAGTATTTTAGGCAGGGAAGATCATCTTCCATACGTGCATCCAGCCGTACCACTGTGCTGCCTCAGTCTCCCAGCTGCGATACAATAAGCAGCAGCAAAATATCTTAATTTCTTTGCAAGATCAAGCCCACGAAGGGTGTTTTTTTAAATGCAGCTCTAATTTATTGGCGAACAATAAGGGCTATAAAAGCAGTCATTTCAAGGTTAACGTGCTACTCAAATATCCAACAGTCAAGCTGAGTGAATAATCCATAACTAATTGCTTATTTAATTGCACATTCTTTGTACGAGGCAGTTGTAATATTCCTGAAGGCTTTAGGTTTTCCCCCCCTTTTAAGTAAGCTATAAAACTTCTATATCTATTCTTCAACATGTGTATTTTGTTGCTTCACTATATCAAGCGATATTATTTCTATTCCCCAATTAGATTGCTTCTATAGCTATTAATTTATGGTAGCAGCTCATGGAAAAAAAAACCAAAACAGAAACAAACCTGTAAAGAGGTTGTGTAGTCCATTTTTAAATCACCAGGCCAACCAGCATCATCTCACGTACAGTCAAGCAGCACAATTATTCCCAGTAACCCACCACTGAAGTGTGGGACAGCGTGACACAACCTGAATTACGAGCCCGGTTTCAATTATCCCATTGTCCATTGCTTTATTTAATTTTTTAAATAAAAACAGAACATTTTTCTTTGTTACATTCCAACATGTTACACTTTTGAAACTTAACAACTCAATTCATTTACTTATTAACTTAACATATAGGAACATCAACATTTAATAGCATCATTTAATTTTTTCTGAAAAACTACTGCGGAATGTCCAATCTGACTTGACTATTTAGTATTGACTCAAATAATTCTTGCATGTTGGAATTTCCTTGAACTGGATATATCATTATTCTTAAGATAATTTTTAAGAATGCAGAATATGGTCCTAAGCATTATTTGTACAGGAAATGCCCTAAAAAAATTAAAATAATTGCATTAGCCAGCAACATCATCTCATATTATTATTTATAGATTTTTATCTATACTTTGGAGCAAAAAAGGCTGACTTGAGGGTAAAAATCTTGTTGTACTCTTTCAGATTGCCTCCTGACATAATTTGAGTTTCTCCATTTCACCAAGAGTATCTTTTTAAATCAATACTTGGAATGCAATTTTTTCCTTATCAGGCTATCCCAATTAAGAATAGCAGACCCTCAGCCTACCGCACTTGCTGACATCCTTCAAGTGCAGTGTTTATAGGAGAATTCAATTTAAACTTTATTAACTTGGTAAAACTTTCCTGCACTGTGATGCAATCATCCAAAATTAAACAGTTCACAACAAAAATAGCCCATCTCGATTTATTCAGTTCACATTTCCATGCAATAGAAATGACTAGCATGTTAAACTGCGAATCCCTGAAGTAGATCATAGCATCCTGGAGAAAATGTCAGGAATAATTAAGATGGAAACCTAATTTGGCAAGCACTGCTCCCAAACACTGAGGGGAGGAGAGGAGAATAAGAGATGTAGGAAGCTGTATCAATAATGCTGCCTTCCATATTTCTTCTCTCTTAAAAAAAAAAAAAGACACAAACAAACCAAAAAACCAACAACAAAACCAGCATCATGAGTCAAAACCAACACAGTTAGGGAGGGTTTGCTTGGTTTTTTTTACTGTGAATGGAAACTTGTTTAAGGAACATCAGATTCAATGCATGACCTTTCATTATCCGTATGGACATGAATTTTTAGGAAGAGGCAGGAGTATATTTAGATCTTTACATAGACCACAGGCAGCAGCACACCCCCTCATGTTTAATGCAAGCATGTCACCACCACCAGCTTCAGCTTAGATACGACTCCTCCGTCCTTGAAACAAGGCCAGTAGAGGTGCCGCTGCCATCCAGCCGCTCCCCGACAGAAGGGACCCTCTCTCAAGGATGCGATAGCAAGAGGTGGCGAGTGCCTCCCGCCATGGGAGAAGGAGGAATTTGCCATACGTAAATTGCCTCTGTGCTGCCTTCTAATAAAAACCAGAAGTGGTTCTGCCGTTATGCTGAGTTCGTGCCATTATTGCCATTTCAATGGTTCTGCACAGCCCTTTATTAACCTTTATCTGTAAAAACAGAGCTTCGACGCACTTGCACTTCAAGTCACGAAGATGCCTTCTCCCAAGACAGCAGCCCCTGTTCCCGCAGGGACACGCTACCAGTGCAAAAAATATTTCTATACCAATTTATTTAATTCTGAAGTGGAAACGTGCTGTTCGATTACACCAACACCACTTAAACAGCAGGTTTTTCAGTGCCAACAAAACTTTTTACCGTCATTCCCAGCACACAGAATGCCCTTTTCTTTCCCCTTCTTCCTCCATGCCCTTTTCTAACCTGACCTCTAGCAGACAAAATATCACCCCCACATCTGGATTACACCCACTAGTGCTTACAACAGAGCAATGACATTTTACTCTTGGCCAGCATATGTGTTTTGCTGCCTACCTACAGCAGAAGAGAGGGGTGGTGATATATGAAAATTCTGATTCTATTCATACTGACATTTACTGTGGAATTCCAGCCATCGAGAAAACCTCACAATTTCAAGCCTTGCTCACAGACAAACGTCCTAGAAAACGAGGCAGAAGCTTTCAACCCCTGCAAGGAATTTGCAAAACCAACTGACTTCCTACACAAAAACACCGGAGTGTTTTGAGTAATGAAAATAAAAATATTTAAGCAGCTGCCAAATGAAAGTTTTTGAAAGACAAAGTGATCATCTCCTAGTAAAGATTAGTCACCAGCAATACATTCGTTAGGGGCGTGTGTGTGTTTGTTTTAATTAAAATAAAGCCACTATCATTACAGGACAGTGGTTCAATCAGAAGGAAATTAGATATTTCTGCCTAAATGAGACTTTAAGGAGCTTTTTACTGCAATACTCCATCTAATCATGGCAGACAGCACCAGCTACACAAAGGGTCTCAGCTGGAAATCAGAGCAGAGTTTCTTCTGACAACGGGGGTGCAGCAAATAATTTGTGGTTGCCACTCGCGAATCCAAAAGCCATTATTTCCATTCCCAAATACAGTCATTTACTGACTGTATTCAGCCTACGGTGCAGCACCTTAGAACCACCTTATAGCAAGGCACCTTTTGCAGGATTTTAGGGCTTTAGACATAATGGCTGGCCACCCATCGCAGCCAGCCCCGTCTTTTTGGTAGATGATCTTTCTTTCAGCTATTTAATATAGCGTTAAAATATAAAGCGATAAACACGTGCTTTAAGTCTCAGAAGTTGTTAGGCTCCCCCTCAGGATTAAAATTAAGGAGGAGCGCCATTGAATGAACAGAAATCTTATTCCTCTGGATGACAGCAACCAGTACCTCGAGGAAACATTTTGTACACTGAAGTAGCAGCTCGGGCACAAGAGACTGACCTAGAAATCGCAAACAAAACCAGGTCTTTGCCAAACTAGAGGTGATAAGATGCTGTCAAGAACCTTAGGTGGCATTTCCTTAGCATATAATTTATTCACAGAGCTCAAGTGGAAGTGAGCTGCAAGTTTGACGCATCCGATACCTCTTACCATGGGTACAGGAGAGGAATTTAAGGGCAGGGAAATTCCATTTGGGTGGTTGGGTTTCCTGCAAGTCTTTTCCTCTCGCCCACCTCCAGTTTCATGGAGATTTCAGCTCTGGCGCAGTGCGAGAACAATACAGAACGAGTTTCCTTTCTCCTTATTTTAAAAAAATCCTGCAGATACTTTAACACCAACAACAAAAGAAATTAAATCCTGAAGTATTTTCAGGAAAGTCTAAAAATCACCAATTCTCATAAGAAAAACCTGACACACAGCTCTTGTAAACTGACTCTCATTCCTCAGTGTCTGTAAGAAATAGGTCCAGTTCTTGCCCCTAAGGGCTGCAGGTAAAAATCATAGCCCCTTTTCCTTGTGTGATGCTGCACCAGGATTTAAAAAAATACTGCATAATGAGAAAGAAAAGCCTCCCTATCCTGCAGCTACACCATTTTCCACCAGAAAAAACACCCCTGTCTTGGTCCAACTTTGCCAAAAGTGCATGTGGGTCTAGAACTCAAGTGCTGTCTTAACTTGACAAGGGCAAAAACCTTCATTCTCATGAAATCAAGTTACTGATTTCAGCAGGGAAACAAAGAATTTTGGCTCATCCAAATGCAGTCCCTTGGTTTGAATCCAGCCAGTTGATAATGATGGATTGGCAGCAACCAAATATCCATTCCAGTACTTCTCACCATATCTCCCTCCCCGGGCAGGAGACATCTCCTGAAGCTATTGCTCCATCTTCTTCTTGTGTAAGTGATGTAGTTTCAGAAGAAAACTGGAAAGGAAAAATTCAAGATTAAAAAAATCAATAATTTTCTTAACCCCCCAAACTGAAGAGGTTTAAGTCACTACCTGCCTCTTGGTGGTAATTTACATGGCAATAGATTCTGTGGGGGTTTAACAGCTAATTGTTTTGTAATTCAAAATGAACGGTTGCCATGGCAATCCCTACATGCTATGTAAGATGTATTATTTAGTGAAGTGTCTCCTTAAAGAAAAAGCCAACCCAGACACTCAAGGAGAGACCATAAGCTAACCTGTCCTTCTGAAGGTCTGCACACTTGAGTCATCTCAAAACCTGAGCTTTGAAAAGAGGGGGGTCAAGAGCCCAGACCAGAACCATCAGCCACTTTTGGATTCTCTGCTTTACCACAAAACTGACAAAACTGATGTATTTCTTGCATCATTTTCTAGCGAAGAAATACTCTGCGGAAAATGTTTCTGGTTTTAGATTATTGGTTTCCTGTGTGTTTGGGGGTTTTGTTTGTCTATTTAAATGAACAGCTTGACTTATACAGTCACATAAAGAAAAGTCCTTATCAACTATGACATTTTAATCCCCAAGAGGATTAAAGTTCCCCTCTCAGTTTATTAGCAGCAGCCTAGAAACATCCAGTTTATTTTCTATCGGTCCCAGACTTCCTACGCAGCCAGCATTTAAAATAATAAATAACAAGGTTTTATGCCTTATTTACTTTTTTAAATGCAGAAGGTCTTGCCTTCCAAGACCAGGAGGCAAACCTAGACACAGTATAAATATGCTATATAAATCCACGTGCTGAAAAAGGCCTTTGCTGAGAATAAATACCACTGTGCTTGATGACAGCACTTTTCTTGCCAGCCTCAATACGCATACTTTATCAAAATCCACTGCCTTAAAACTAGATGATACTCCGAGGCTGCTAATTAGCAATGTACTCATTTAATTGGTGGCTAGAATGTTAGGAGATCGAGTTATTTACTTCATCTGAGTAAAAAAATAGTACCTAAAAATATAATCTATTATCATGGGATTCAATGGGTTGGGATCATTTTGAATCCAGACATTTGTGTAGGCGCTGCAGCCTTGGTCCCTCTCCCGATTGTTGGCTGATGCCGGCACATTCCCCAGGAAAAGCTGGCAAGAGAAACCAGAATGAAACAAATCCCTTTCTGGAGAGCATGGCAGCTGGATGCTTATATAAAAATGCTTGCACATGTTTGCATTGATATTTCTATGCACAAATGCTCATTCTAAGTTAATTAAAAATGCCATACAAAAACAGAGTTAGGAAACCTTACCCTGGGACATGTAAACCAATTAGATCTGATATTAATTGCTCTTCTTCCAAATGAAGGAGATTGAGCAATTCATCGAGGAAAGTTTATGTAGTTCAGCTCAGACTTCACTAAACTTACACATATTACCCACGAATTTAGCACTATGTTCTTTGTGTTAGAGGAGAAAAAGGAAATGTGTGAACAAAAATTATTCTCTGAGATTCCAGGATCCATATAACACAGTAGTTTTCTTAGATGCAGTGCTGTCCAGAGTAACTAAGAGTTGCCAGGCCAGCCTGGAGTCCCAATATCTGATTTTTGCGGGACCACAAGCAGCATTTCTTACACTAAACAGTTCCAGGGGTGGGGAGGCAGGACTTGATGATAATGCCTTACCTGCTAGATTATTTGCATAGCTGCACATATTTATTTAAACATTTTAAAACGTATTTGACATTTACCTTGATCTAAATAGATTACAATAAGCGAACGAACCCCGTGCTATTATTACTAAAGTGGTGATCACGTTCTTTCATCTTTAAATTCTCTCCTATACTATTTCTACAACTAGTAATTTTAGTAATTTGTAGTTGAAGCCCTCTAGATTTCTTTGCTAAACTACAACATTCCTTTACAGCTCCCAGCTCCCATTGCAGCCTATATATCAAACTACTCTTTCAACTCCTGCACTTCCAAACATTTTAAACACCTTAATGGCTTTTCTCACTGAACCATAAAAATTATTTATAAATTCATTTTAAGACATTCATACAATGAGAAACTCATAACATGTCGTGAAATACAAATTATGTTTACTGGAGTATAAAAAATTCTTTGGGTCTATGTATATGTAATGAAGGAAAAAGCCAACTGCTTCTCAGAGTGGACTCTTATTATAAGCAATCACCAAATGCGAGGTGAGAAGGTAATGAATTATTTGCTCCAGAGTAACTTTTAAAACAAACAATTTGACAGGAAAAGCAGTACCTTCTAAGACTTAATTTGAATTAAGTACATGGGGTGCAGTCGCAAAGAATAATCACGCTATTTTATCCAGTATTTTTCACAACTAAGTAGCTGCGGCATCTGCTTTCCTCTAAGGTTAATACTAACACCGCGGTCTATTTATCTGCGTTACCACTCTGCAACTGAGCAAGGGAAATCACCCCAACACTGACATTTCAGGGGAAATGTTTTTAATCAAGATTCATACGTTATCAGGGCTCCGGAAGACGTTAGTTTTTAAATAACTGATATGTGAAACACTGACAGCTGGTAGTCATTTTGGAAACCTTCAGCCATGTAGGGAATAACTTTACAAACACAAGTACATTGAATCAGATATGTAAAATTGTAAAAACAAGTATTTTAAGAAATATATACACATATTAAAACTGAATTCAAACTCTTCAAAACACAGCCAGCAAATTTGACCTGACTCATGGGAATCACGTGCCACACTTGCTCTGTAGGTTACTACGCTGAAAAATGGGTCGTGCCTTGGACATGAATCTCTGCGGGTAGAAGAGGGTCTCTCTGGTTCCAGATACTCCTGAGCCCCTGTGACTGCTCTTCTCAGGAGGTTTACAACTGTAGCTTGTACGGTCATAGCACTATAGCACAGATGTTCAGACTCGGTTACAAAAAGTCAAGCTATTAACTAAGAACTCTTGGATATACTTCCATGCCCACCTGGTCACCTTTAGGGCATCACCTCAACCCATTTTTCTCATTTCAGATCTTTTTCTAGCTCTGTCTGTGAGACACTGTCCCCTGTAACACACATTCTCTTTGCCTTACTCAAAAGCACACCCAGAGCAAGAGCTCATCGTTGCTGCCAGAGGACCAGTAACGGTACGACTACTTGGAGAGAGGCACCTGTGTTTTTAGCATTGATGGACTGGGGTCCTCTTCTCTGTGGCAAATGGGTCATAACATCTCTTTTCTGCTTTATAGCAAAGTATTTCAAAGCAAACCTTAATCTGCCAGATCCATAATGTAGATTTTTAGTAAGATCCTTTGTGCAAGGAAAAGGACATAAACCAGCTGCCTTTGAATTCAGATGGAAACACTGATGATCTAAATCATCCAAGCCTGGTATATAAATGAAAAGCAACAACCAGACCAGGGATTGATCCCTGGAGAACTCACTTATGATTCACTGTGGAAGATGAAAAGCTGTCTATGTAAACAAATTGTTTATGGTCTGTTAAGCAAAAGTAAAACCAATGGAGTGCAGCAGATGTAATTCCAGCTGAGGATTCAATCTTACACAAGTGCATGGGTCTGACCCTGCAGCCCTTCTTCATGAGAATGGTTGCGCTGCAGCCACTGGAAGCAGCAAGGGCTGCGGTATTCGCCATCTGTGCCCCATCAGTCTCCCATGAAAAGAGTCAAAGCCTGAAGGAGCCCTTTGTGCTGCTATTTCCATGAATACAGAGACACCGCAGCCAAAGGCGAGCTCTGGGACTACAATAGCATCCTTCAGTTCTTCACTCATGATCATCCAGACAAACCTTCAACAGCTCTGTTGTTGGAGGTCTCAACCCCTACTCAGCGAAGAGCGATCTTTTCACAGATTTGGTGGACATTGGAGCAGGTTCACAAGGGAACTACAAAGACAACGGGGATTTAGGCTCCAATTCTTACAAATAGCTTTACATCCCTCCTCACTCCACCCCACGTTACTTAAATGCTCAGGGAAGGATTTGGGACACGTCCAAGTGGACACACAATCAAATGAACCCAGGAATCAAATGATCTTACAGCAGCAGGTGTATTTAAACTTGGCTAGAGATACTTGTGTTCGTTTAAATCAACCCTGCCTAATTTTCACCAGCCTGCTATTTCTAGTTTATTTTCAGACACCATTACCTTCAACCTTGGGTTTCTTTGTTAATCTAAGGAGCTGGTATTTCCAAGGCTTGGACGGCAGCTGCACCGCAGCAGTAAAACATCTGCTTGCGGTGTACTCATTTGGGCAGATTGGAGTTATGAGGATTCAGCTAATAACCCCTGATGTGCCTTCGCGCTCACCTGGCTCACCACGCTCACCCTTACGGCATCCTTTCGAACGTTGCCTCAGACCCCATTTTCTCTTTGGTTTTAAAGTTAATGAACCTTTGGCATTTCTTGTTTACAGGTTCACGATAATTGGCAATGCTATTAGACACCAAGAAGGGATAAACAAGCTGCCTGTCATAACTTTAGGGAAGGAATGTATGATCACATAACGTAAATTTACAGGAAAAATAAGAGAGATTTCCAGTCCATTCTCCCACCCATCATGTAACTGAGTTTCAGGGTTTATTACCACCCCATGAGTACTAATTAAACTGGTCTCTGCAGACGTACACCACAAGAAATATCAGCTCTCCTAACTGTAAGAGGTATAAGTAGGCGTTTGGCACTGGGAAATATTCAAACAAAAATCCAATCAAGTGTGAAAAATAGGACACTGGAAATAGAAACATGTAACTGATGTTAAGTAGTAAATAATGAATAAAACTAGGCAGGCATTGTTCGAAACTCTGGCCACTGAGCCAGGAAGAGTTTGCTTAACCCAGATAATTGTCTTTAGAAAAAACGGCAAAGATTATGAAATCTGTAACATTTTCATAGTTGTCTGAGATATGCATACACATAAAGCAGTTGTCCTAATTACTTCTGAAGGGGATAACATTTATCTCATTACTAAACTAGTGCCAACAGCAGATAAGGAAGACGCTATGCCAAACCAGCTCTTAATAATTCTCAAGTGCGTCTTTAAGAGCATTGTCTAAATGGCCACATCTCCAGAAGGCAAGAGACTCATAATCACAGGACAAATCTGATCTTAATAAGCAGGAAATCATAGGAGCTTCCCACATCTGTTTTCCTCTTATTAGATTAGCAGTGGTGTCACATCTGATGTCATGCCATTACACACTGACCTTCAGCAACTTAGAAGATTTCTTTTTATTTTTTTTTTTAAACACCAAGAGAGCTTTGTGGAAGCTACTTTTCTTGGCAGAGAACATAAACATGCACATCATGTAAGGACGGATTTCTCTAGGAAGTGACAGAAACTGCATGACCAGGGATTTGGGGAACTCAGCTGCAAATATCTTCACAGGATTCGATGCTCAGGACTCCAGAAGTCACCGGCAGTTCCTGGAAATACCTACTACAGTTATTTTGGGGTTGGGCATTTCCAGAATCCAGGGGTATATTTTGGCCACGTGTGTAACTGCATTAGTATGAAAACTTCACACTTGTTGGCGGCGATGAGCCTGACCTAACTCATACAGCCAGGTGAAACCTTCTCTGCCAGGCTGATTGCACTGGGATGGCACCCGCAATACCGGCAATAAGGATTCAAGCGTGCAATATTTAAGTTGCCAGACAAACTTAATCTAAGTGGTGAAAGATCAGGACTTTTCATTTTTTATCCAGGAGATCTGCAGGAGAGCAGATGGCCTTTAGTCCCCTTTAAGTCAAACGTCTAAATTCCAGTTTTCTTTTTGAAGATTTTCTCACTCGTCATTGTAATTACTTTTCAAATTCTGGCTTATTTCTCCTACTAGAGCTACTGAGAGACTCAGCAAGTATTATCACCATTCTGTGATTCTGGATACATGACCTGGATATTCTGTGTGATATCTGGACTGTACCTATATCACTCAAAGCTATTTTGTATTGAGAGAACTTCCACTCTTCCAAACTTTCATTTTAAGAAGGATTACTATGGACTCATGTCCTTCTGTTTACCACATCGCAAAGCATTTTTATCAACAGTTCCTGTAAGCTGGTCAAATCCAGCCAATATTTTCCCTTGCTTTTCCTCTAGAAACATTGAGACTTTGCGGCATGACAGGACCCACGAGCAGTAACAGCATTTCATTTCTTTTTCTGTTGCAAGTGTGGAGCACAAAGGCGAAGAACAAGCAAACTCACCTCCTCCAAGCAGAGGCGTTTTATTTGTTTGTTTTCAAAACAGAAGTTGCCATTCCACTGGAAATAGCAAAACATCCAGACTTCAAAACATCCTCTCTTACCAAGTACAAAGCAAACAAAAACGTTCTCCATCAGACAAGCAAAACAAATAACCCTGAAGTGCTTTACTTCAGACACAGCTAATCAACCTCATATCTTACCCATTAATTTATATAACAAAAGTCTCAATTACATTTTCTGGCCTTATCAAAGCATCTAATTTTAAAAAACGTCAAATCACCATGGGAATTATTTCAGTGGATGTGTATTTTCCAAGGGAAAATTGCTGTCTTAGAAAGCGCTCAGCTACAGCTCTGTACCATTACCAAAAACATATCTTAATGACAGATATTCCTGAAATACTTAGCGCTAGACAGGCTGCTTTTTGAATAGGTCAATGTTAACATCATCTGTAATCTCATTTTCAAACGCACCCATATTTTCTATAGTTTCCTACTGAGGTTCACCAAAAAAAAAAAGGTTTCCTTGGTTCCTACAAGATGTAGCGTGCGTGTAAACTATTTGTAGCGATATCANTTTCCTTGGTTCCTACAAGATGTAAACTATTTGTAGCGATACTGGTTCACAACCGCATCAGAACATCTGCTTAATTTCTGTGGACCTCAGACAAGGCTGAAGCACGTGTTTATCAGGGCTGAGTCTCTCAATTAGACAAATAGCATTCAGCAGCCCACAAAATTCCTCTGATCCCTAACAAGCTTTTGCCTTAAAACCATTTTTTTTTAAACTGTAATTTTGTGTGTTTAATTACCCACAGATGGAGAAAAGGAGGAAGGGAAACACTCCAGAACCCAACAGGAACAATTGTGCAATCATGCAACAAACTAATTATCTTTGGGAGAGCTGCTGTGAAACACAACCATATCATTCCTAATCTCTTCCACTAGGGTAACCGAACGGCCCTTCAAAGGCCTGGCTACAACGAGATCTTAGTCAAGTCCACATTGTAAGAATAAGCGAACCCAACTCCTGTTGAATATCCTACAGGAGCAGCCGATCTTGACCACTACTCATTCATGCAACCTCACCTGCAGAACTCGGACACTATTTTCCAACACAATCCGAGGGCAGAAAAGGCAGGTTTGGTTTTTTGATGCCGAATTTTCTCTTGGGGACTCTTGGCCTTCCATTAGATGTAACATCAGAACTTCCAGACCAAGACAGCAACACTTAGAAGTTCTCCTGCAGAAGAAGAGGTTTCCAAATTCACTGTGGGCATCCTGGAAAGCTTAACAGAAGTTTGTGAACAGTTAAGTCACAACCTTGCCATGGATATTTTAAGCTGGCAAAGCAGCCCTAGAAAGGCTTTTGCTACTGGCTGCAAACAAGAACAGCCTAATTTAGGGCAGGATCTTGTTTAGTAACTCAATGTATTTGAACTTTACACTATTGCTGAAGCCGTAAATTGTTTGACTGACGCTGCGGCAGCTAGGTTCTTATTAATGTAGGAAAGGACTATATTTACCAGGGCAAATTCCTTAAAAATCCTCACCACAGAGTATATGACCAGACCTGAGACTCCAGAGGGCATTCGTGTGAATTCAACACCTTTCCATGATAATCCCCAGCACAAGGCTTGTGTCTGTCCGTTGGGAAGAAACAAAGCCGTGGTGCAGCAATGGCAGTTGCGGGCAGCGTTACTGCAGCACTGGGCAACAACTTCCTTCACACGCAAGGCTGGCAATATTTGTTGTGTTGCGAGGCTGGAAAAAAGGATTCACCTCGTTGAAATCAATGCTTTTATGCTCCCTTTTGTTAAGGCACTTGAGCAGGTTGATATTAAACATGTCTTTGGTGAAGCTCCTGGAGAAGCTCATAAGGCACCAATGTGCCCATTAGTCCATGAACGGATACACCTGGAAGTGACATAACATTCATTGTAATCGGACAGGAAAGCTGAAGTGAAGATAGGCTTTTCACCTTTGTGATCCATACCAGGAATTTACCCTAAAGCTGTAATTCACCCCAGAGAAACAAGGCTTTGTTCAGCGCAATGTTACTTACCCCAGAGTCTGGGAGCACCGATTTGGCAGAGAAACTCCTGTTTCCTGATACTCCCACCATTTCAGAGTTTAGAGGCAAAATTTATTACAACTACCAAATCCCTTTCATTCATAGGAGTCACAACACCAAAGGGTCAGAGCAGGCAGTTGGCAGAGCAGGGAAGCGAGCAGTGAGAAGCCATTGCACCCTCCAGGCAATACTCCTTTTCCTCTTAAATCTCTTTTAATCCATTCTGGAACATAAGAGGTGCCGAACGAGCCCTCTCCAATTGTTTTTAACATGGCTTTTGAACAGGAATCTTTGACATAGTTTTAAAACGCATCAATCCTTTAAGTGTTTATCTATGCTGATGAGCATTACGTTCGGCTTCAAAAATATCTATTTCTGCACTTGGGTTATTTTATTTCCCTATTGTTAAAATGAAAGATTGGCTAAACCATTTCAGCAGTGCCTGTCAAGCACTTCCTTTCCCCTGCAAATCCTAAAGCGCTGATTCTCATCATTAAGTCACTGACAATATAAAGACAGACCCCTTCAATAAACCATCATCAGCAGAGATAAATGCACAGAAACGATACAGAAATTGGCCTGCAGCATCATTGCAGCATAGATAGAACTTTCTGAAGAGGAAATACATCCGCATTCACTACCCAGAGCTCAACATAGAACAATAATGACCTGCATTTTAAAAGCCCCCTTGTATCAAATGCTGTGCAAGGATTCAAAAGCTTTTCAAACTTCATAGACTATGTGAATAAAACTCTGTTCCACACAGATAGAGCTATCAACACCCCAAGAAGACAAGAACAATACAGTTATCAACCGCTTCTCCCCATAAAAATGCAAGTCCAGCTGAAGGTCAATCCAATAGTCCGCCTGACCCAGTTTTACTGGTAGTGGATGCTTAAAGAACAGCCTGATCAAAGACAATTTTGCAATGATTTGTCTGCCAGCCTCCAAACAATCAGAGAGGTGCATTCATTCAGAGCTGAAGGTGGCACCTGGAACATTGGGGAATATGTTCTCCAGGAAATCCCTTACCCCTTTTTTTGAATCCATCTATATTTCAAGTTGCTGCAAAGTCAGCTGCGAGGGCCCCACCATTTAATCTCTTGTTTTCTTAAACATTACTTCCATTTTATTTTTGAAACCCACTGCTTTCTAATTTCTGGTGCCCCTCTGCTTCTTCCATTGTGAAAAATAACATCCCACGGTAATCATACCCTTTCCTTATCCATCTTGATTTTTAATTTTGATCATTTAATCTGAACTGAAAGCCTTGCACCCAATCATCCTTCTCATCCTGCACTTGCTTTCCTGATAGTCTGGGCTAAGGAATACCAAAAGCAGAGCATGGCAGAAGCGGTTCGGCCACGGCTCCAGGAACCCACATTTGCACCTTCGGTTTCGCACTTCTCCAGGCTAAGAGTTGACTCGCATCCCGAACTAAGCGTTTGGAAGTCAACTGGGAGATTACAGTTGCTGCAGTTAATCCAAGTGTAAAAAGATTAACAACAGTTTATCCAGCTTTTATTCTCCTATGACTGACTACGGTTAATTCTACTGACACCTCCAGCGACACACAGCCCAGTTTCGACAGCAGCTTAATTGCTCCAACACTCTCTATATTCTTTGCTCTGTCTGGAGCGTAGCCGTGGATGCCACAGCCCTGCCAGAATATTATAATCAGAAAAAAGATTCAGGAAGAGAAGCACAGCGTTAGGCAGATGGTTGAGGTCCTTCCTTCATTTGCTTTTCAAATTAACTAAGTGCGTCCAAATGAGACACTTGATAACTGAATATCAGTTTTCCTTTTCCCATATAGCCCTGCATAGCCACGTTTTGGAAGAACTTGGGTTTTTTTGCCTCCCTGTGGATGAACGCTAGTCACAAATGCTTAGTTTATATTTGGGAAAGAAAAGGGAAAGGGTGCTTCTGAACCTGACTTTATGGGGCTGAGTTTTATGAGACATCGAGTCTTTTTAAAGCGTTTCTATGCAATAAACGCTGCTTCTTTCATGTTGTATCTGAAATCACATCAGCAAGATGCTGCCAGAGATTGGGTATATTCCCCGCAAGCCTAGGAGAGTAACGTCTTCAAATGACACAGCTAGGTCTGGAAAAGTGCAGCTGGATGGGGAAGAGGTTTGAGATACTGAAGCCACCATCTGAGGACCTGGGGAACAGAGTGTGATGGGGTGGCACACCAGGGTAACGTAAAGCATCCGTGACAGAGCTAAAAATACAGCACGAAGCTTGTGAGGATCAGAGCTAATCTTCCTTCCCTCTCCAAACAGCTTCCAAGGTAAGAAAATAACATGCCAGAGGAGTGCCACAAAAAATTAAAACACCCAAAAGACAAAAGCCAGCCTCCTTCATTCTGTGGGGCCGATCAACCTATTTGCTAGAACGTCCCCTCTGTCCTTCCCCTGAATATCTGCAGCGGTGGCAACTGCGCAAAAAAAAAAGATTTCTTGGAGCAAGAAGTGCTTCGTAAACAAATAGCCACATCTTAAAGTACAAAACGAGCAGACAGGATTGCAAATGTTTGGCAAGGTGCAGGTACATCATGACAGCGTGTTAAATGCATTATTCAACACACTACAAAGTGTAACATGTCAAAGTGACAATTTATACTGTATTTACCTCCCATCAGCAAAGGTATTAGAATACCACGGTGGGTGCTTGAGCAACAGAAATAACGCAGTGGAAGAGATCTCCAGCCTGGAACAGCAAAGAAAACAGTTTACCAAGCTCAGATGTCTTGATACCAAGGGGGAATTTTAAGGAAATACTTTGAGCCAGAACATTTTACTGAGAAACCCGCTACATTTAGTTGGCAGACATTGTCTGCCGTGAAAAAAATTTGCAATCAGATTCCTAATATCCCTAGAGCTTCATATGAAAGTGGGTTCCCAAATTATATCATCTGGCATTTCCCTGGTATTCTTAATGATCCAAAGAACCCCAAGGGGATTTCCTGCGCTGAAGTCTACTCAGGTAGGGATGTAGGAGATCTTGTCTGAGTTCCTTTTGCTGCAAACATCACCCCATAAACTGAGGTTCGATAGACCTGGGCTATCTCCCCAAATTTGGCACTAGCCAAATGGGTCCATTTGGCTAACCACTGGGTCCATCTCCCTGCACGTCAGTCTCTCCATTTCCAAATCAAGGATAAGCCCGATATTCATAGCAGAATTCTTAGAAACAAGTTGAAGTGAAGCATATTCTACTAGAGCAGGCTTTACTCTTACAGTTAGTGCTGTAATTAAGCACAAGACCTTTTCATTTCCTCTTTTCACAAAAAAAAAATTCTCTCGGCTACAAGCAAGCAAAATGTTCTGAAAAACTTATTTAAGCTTCCAGGCTTATGTTTATAAAGTAGAAATCTCGGTTGCCTGACTCAGGCACAGGAGCAGAAAGGCAATGCCTACCTTGAGAGCTCAGGTAACTCGCCGTCTTTATTGCTGCGGCAGCCATCGGCGTTGGCCCACGTTACACAGCCCATGAGCAGCAGCAAAGGGCCATTGCTTATGTTTATTGTAAGTCATTCACCAAAATGGATGTTACACGACATTAAAAGTATGTTGGGTGTCCGGGTGCAATAAAAAATTAATTTACCATTTCACAAAGCTTCTCATTTCGTTAAATCAGCTGTGTTTCAGCTACATTATCTGTATGTTTCTAACGTATTTATTCCCTATATTTTTGCAGAGCTGGCTCAAACTAAGCTTTATTTTTTGTTATTAATTCAATGTAATTTCTATGTATTCCTGGGAGTAGGCCATGGTGCAACAATTACACTGCCACATTGCCATCTCCAGGCAAGCCAAAGAACTGTACAAAAAGCTCTTTCAGAAGTACATGTACATATATGTATCCTTTTAGAATAAAAACAGGGAAAATATATACTGTTTTAGAATACTCTCCACTTCCAGGGGCTGTATGAGAGAGTGTCAGTTGCTTGGACTGTGTTTTACTTCCAGAATATTTCCACAGCCGTGGCTGCACCGGGGCGGATTTGCATCCAGTGCTTCTCTATGAACTTGTGCTCTCTAAAAACTGCAATTTGGTTCTAAATAGACTTGAAACGTACACACGACCTACCTTGGTCAACATTATTCCTAAACTAACAAACCCCAACACAACAAGTCGATACCCTCCTGGCAAGCTCCTTCTAAGAGCTCTGACTGACAAGGACAAAGAGTCAGTCATTTCATATATACAACTTACACTTGATTTTAACGTATCCTGTCACATTAAGACTTCCAGCACATTTGTAAGGAGCACTACCAAAAATATGCCCAGCTTTAAATTTGGCTAGGAAGGGACAACTCACACTGCCGTAAGGATTTCTCAACCTCTCCCATGCTCTCACTGAAGTGAGGAGGCACACAATAGCTGTGCTGCCCTGTTTTCAAGATAATTAAGCTGTTCCAACTAATTACTATACCCTTCAAGTAACACGATGAGAAATGACATATGTAAAACTTCTTGGAAGCGTTGCTCACTCAGCAACTTCCTTGCACTGAAATGAAGGGAGGAAAACTAATCGCTAAACCTCTTTCGCTTAAACACAGATTAAGACTATATTTCCAGGAAAATTTTCAGTAATTATCATGTCTCAGAACAGAATAAGGGCCAGGTTCGCGAAGCTGTATGTGAGTGTATAATAGACTCCAGGCGAGGTGCAAAAAGATGCTGATCTTGACTAGAAGCAACAGAGATTCCCACATCATCTCACGCTCCTTCCACCAAAGGCAGAGGCAGCTCAGCATTGACTGCAATTCCTAACAATCCTCAACTTCAACTTCCAAAACTGAAAATATGGCCTTTAAGAGAAAAACACTGGCAGAGAGATGTACTTTCCTGATAGAAACATCTCGCTACAGGGGCTGAGGAAGGAAACTAAGCCTACTAACTAATAATACAAACAGAAAAACAGGCAGTTTTTCGAAAAAGCAAACATCTGATGTTTTACAACAACAGAATAAAGGCAAGAAAGAAAAAAATCCTGCCTCTAGAGCAGACACAGACATACCAGTAGATTTATTAACTGCTGCAGCTCTTACCTAACTGGGAAAAGCGGCAGTTTAGTCTAACTGGGAAAAGAAAGAGAGCATGGGCTGTCCCTGCACTGCATGTTCCTCGTCAAAGAGGATATGCAGGTACCACCAAAGACTTCAGGGCTGGCAGGAGAAAAATCCCAGTTTATTGGATTTTAGGTTTCTTTTTTGGTTACAGGTTCTCTGAGGTAGAAGGGGTCACCCCTGACCATACTCTGACGTACAGATCGCAAGACTTTCGTAAAAAATTAGTTGTTTAGTCACAATACCCAAAGAGCATGAAAAGAAAGAGGATTCATCGCGGGGGCGGGGGGGGGGGAAGAAAAAAAAAATCTGTAGTTTAAGAACTGAAAAGCTTTATTACCCAAAAAAGGAATTAAAACTACAGTCTTTGACAGTGCTCGGTTTCTTTGGAACTGCTTCTTGGGGGTAGAGGTGAAATAATAAAGAAAATATTGCTGGATTCCTTTCTCTTTCGGCAGCTGCAGTGACATATGCCATCATACCACGTTAGCAATGCTTACAAGTATAGATGGAGCGCACTCCTCTGGAGTAACCCAAGCTCAGCCTTCCTCTGAGCAAAGATATACTGGAAGATTATTTTTTTCGGTGATAGCCAGCACCCTGTATACATCTGGCTTCCCTCAGCAGAAGTGTGACTTGCTGACCTGGCCCTGTTCCCACACAGGCTGGAGAACGAGCCGCAGCGACAACATCCACCTTCGCAGTAAACCAGCTTGTTTCTCAGCGAGGCTTATTTTCTGGGTCTCGGATTTGTGCAACACCATTTATACATCTGTGCCGATAGCAGGACAATTAGTTCAGTTCCAAAAAAGTAAAAATTAATCGCATCCCTGTTGAAAATACTTGTATATTCACACTGAATACAAAGCAGAAGTTTCATGCGCAGAGTAAACCTCCACCCGCTGCTGTTTGATACCAGTGAGATTGTGCCCTGCAGCTCCATAGTTCTTCATAAAACCTCATCCAACCACAGCAACAAGGAGAAAAATTAATAATTCTTGGAGGGATTTTGTTTTTAGCCTGCACTGTAACTGAACAATAAATCATTTAAATTCCATTGGAGGAACCAGAGGAAACATCAGTCAAATCTCACTTGACATTCTCCTCACCTACTTAATGTCAAATCAAAACATTTTGCTTTGTTCTTCAAATTATGAAACCCGAGGACAAATTACCACAGCGAAGTCAGGCTCTGCATATTAAACCTGAGGTCAAACAATGGGTTGGTTTGTTTTTTTTTTTTACAAGGATTATCAAATGATTATAGCTCTACAGATGTCAGAAACAGATCGAGAAATTCAGGGTTTAGATTGCCATTTAGGGAACAAAACTTAGAAACCGTTAGGGAAACAGTCTTTTGCATGTTGTTTTCAAACCAGTCACTGATTTCCTGTGCCTGCTCCACAGCATTTTATGGAACCCTCTACTAACCTTGGGAGTTTCATCGTTTTATTCAAACCAATAGAAAAGTCTACCTCTTCATTTCTCCACAACTCTTTTGTTCATCATTAGCCTTGAAGGGGGTTGTAGCTTCTGAGTACAGCTCTATTTCTACACCCCAGGCTTACTCCTTGCCCTAATCACTTTAAAAATCGGCTAAAATTCAGAGTAACTAAAGATCAGAGTAAGTTCCCATGTGGATGCCTCCTTAATATAGCAAAAGTTCATCTCTGATGTCTGCAACTCGAGCTGGTCCCGCTAGCAAACCTAAGACCAGGCAGAGGCAGACAGAAGGAAAGAAGATTTCATCTCTTCTGAAACTTGCCTGAAGGTTAAGCTGCAGCTCAAACATTTTATGGATGCCTGCCTCTTACTTCTTATGCAAATGGCAGTACAATTGCACAAAACACCAGTAGTTTTTTATAGTAATAAATTTCAAGATAGTACACAAATGAGGACCGTATAATTACACTGATTTTACATACTCCCCCCCCCCCCACAGCCCCCCCCCCTTTTTTTTTTTAGCCAGCATCCCTCTGGC
Organism: Rhinoptilus africanus; assembly: GCA_013400135.1. Taxonomy (NCBI): domain Eukaryota; kingdom Metazoa; phylum Chordata; class Aves; order Charadriiformes; family Glareolidae; genus Rhinoptilus; species Rhinoptilus africanus. The sequence goes on along the minus strand of VXBO01005765.1, from coordinate 6,237 downwards.
AGAGCCAGGAAAACAGTCAAAATCTTTATAACCCAGATTTACATAAGGTTTCTGTGGGCAGTATACAAACAGAATCAATCTAAATCATTTTATTCACATGCAAGAGGGGTTTTTTTTCCCCAAGCTGCTTTCCCCACCCCTCAACCCCCCCAAACTGCCTAAAGTCATTCTGAACTTATTTCTTTAGTTACCTCAAGTAAAATCTTAAGTGACACAGCATTGCAGGAGGCAAAGAGTCTTTTAAAGTCGAGTAAGTGTTTCTGAAGTTGCCATCGGTCCATTTTTTTCCAATTGGTTGTGGAATAACATAGGAACTCTTCAGAACTCTGAATTAGTTGGGGTCTTTTGAAAAGGAGACTTCAACAGTTGTAAATATGGTGGGGTTTTCCTGCCCAGCAGAGGTGAGAAATAACTTCAACCAGTTGCAGCAGAGAAGTTCTCTGCTTTTTAAAAAGGCTGATTTCCGTCCCTGCCCTGTTACCCCAGCCACATGACGTTATGGACAGCAGCATTAGGTGTTATTGCATGCTCATTAAGCAAATTTACTACTCCCCTGCTCTAGTGCTTTCAAGACAACCATGGAGCTACCTTGCTCATCCTACTTGAGCAGTTACTTTACTATTAAGCGACAAAATCAACCAGCAAAAAAGACACCCCACCCTACCACAAATATAACGCTATTCCAAAGGAGGATGCAGATCCACAGGTTCATATCATACTCTGTCCACAGCAAGAGACTTCCTACGGCTCACGCTGACAAAAACGAGATATATTCCTACAGCTGTCTTAGCTAATTGTCATCTGAGCCAGCAGCCCAATTGGAGCCTCTTTAAATGAAGCTTAAATATCACAGGGACAAGGCCAGAATCCATGGAAGTCTCCAGCAGGTCACTGAAGCCCATAGGCAGGCTGATTTACACCACGGAGCAATTCAATTTTTGAGTTGTTTTCTATCCCTGCAGAACTCCTGGATTTTTGAAGGTGATGGGCTCTAAGTCTTTAAAAGAGAAACCGTTTGTCCTCTAAAGCAGGATTTCAAGACTTATGAACAGTCTATTGATCATTAAGTTCTAACTGTAATTTTACATTTTCCAAATAAACCAGGTCTGAACAAAGAGCACATCAGATTTAACCCCAAATACACACATTTCTGACTGCAATAGACATTACTTCAATTGGCACATGTTCATTAGAAGGGAATTGGTCTTGGTTTACGCAGCTTGGTCTTCTTTGGGTAAGGGTTAAATACACAGGCTACCAAGATTTGCATAATGTTTTCAATATGAATTTATCTACCTTTCACTTTTTGGCCATTTAGCCATGTTATGGATTTGTCTTTAAGATTAGGAGCAGAGCTCCGTATTTACTGATTGTTGCTACTGAACCTGCACACATGTATTATTAGTGGTTTTCTTCCCACAAAGAATGCAAACTTAAATAATTGCAAAAAATGCATTTGCCAGCAGCTAAAATATATTGGCTTGAACAATAGCTAAAGAAATACCATAGTCATGGTCTTCTTGTATCATATCCCTCCCAGCAAGTAAATTCCAGTGAAGAACAGAGTTCCTGTGAAAGAGAGATGGAGCCTGGCACTTCATCTGCTCTGCACCATGCACATGCATTTGCATTACTGTTGGAGCACTGTTTTTCAACAAAAATATTGGGTTTCTATTCCCCAAAAAAAGAGAGTCTACATTTGGCCAAGGAATTCGAATTTTCACTGGGGGAGAATCAGACAGAGAAGTTGGAAGATACATACACACACTTTCAAAAGCCTCACCGCAGCATCTCCAGACTTCTATCCCCTAAGGCATGTCTAAATTAAATTCCCAAATTAAATCTCTCTTGATTTACTGTGGCAAAATATAACAGCATTACACCACGGCAGCTCAGCAAAGAAGACAGTGCGATATATCACGAGCTGCAGCGTTTGGCCAGAGAACTGGGCCATCAGAGGAGAATATATCCAAAAAGTAACCGAGCTACAGTGCACGTGTAGGAACAGAGGAGGAAGTTTAAAAGTGTTTCTTTTCAGACTGAAGCAACTTTTTTCTCTCCCATGTTAAGCCTAGCTCTTCTGCCAAAGTAAACAGATGAAAATATTATCAAACATTTCTAACCAGGAAGTTCATAACCATGAAATATGAATACAAAGCGATGGCAAACACAATGAAGGTCAAAACAGCGCAGGATTTGATCCATTCTAGACTTTCATTTCCTTAATCAAATTTTGGACATCCAGCCTTTGATAGCATCTCTACGAATGACAGATTTCTGCCATTTGGGGTTTTTAAAAAAAAACCTTTTGACCGTAGTCCAATGGCAAATCATCAGTAAAACACAGATCACAAACAGAAAAGACTCGCCACCGAGGAGCCATTTAAAGCAGAACGGCAGCGTGCTGTGATCTGCTTTACCAATGCTCTGTTTCCACAGGACACCAAGAGTCTAGGGGAAACTACGAATTAATTCAGGTATCATTCTCAAGCTCGTTCCTCATCTTGTGGAAAAATGTACGTGGCAGAGAAACAAACAGTTACATGCTTCTGAGCATATTCAATGAGACCTGGTGACACAACAGTGCTGCGGAGGCCATCCAGGCCTATTTATTCGGACTAATTTCCATAATCTATTGTGCCTGCATCTGCAGGCATTTGACTCAATCGCTTTCAGAGGCAGCTCAGTTTTCCAAACCTCTTATTTTCCATTCCGCTTCAATAAATGCCTTCCCCCCACCCCCATTTTCACTCACTCAATTTTATTACATCTTCACGTGAAGAATTCCCTTTGGATCGCTTGGGAAAGAATACAGCGCTCCAGAGGGAACCTGGAGTAGCGATTTCCAGGAGGACCCTTCTCATGAAGGGAGCCAACCTATCCATAAATATTCATCACTACAATTTCTAAGGAATAAGCCAAGGTAAGGGAAGTCTTCCTGTAACATTTAAAGAAGTCTAACACTCGTCACATACACTGAAACAATACGTTTTTCCTCATCTTTTTCCAGACGCGCCGAGCATGCAGGTCTCAGACGGTGCTGGGCTGACAGTCTCGGTTCGGTATTTATACTGATAACAATAATGTATTTTTTAAATGCCTTGCAGCCCCTCTGGCATTTTCCTGCAATATCCCAAAGGGACAGGGAGATATTCTAATTCTGCTGAGGAGGACACAGAAGCGCACAGCTATTTCCCAGGTATTGAAATATGTCGAAGAAGAAAAACACCTCATATTTCAAGCTATAACACTGCTTCCTGCAAACTTATTTATTCCAATTTGAGCTTACCTGCCCTTCTGCGAGTGGATGACAACTCCTAAGACAATTTTACCACCTTGGGGGGGGGGGGAAGATCCAATAAAATTAAGAAAGGAAATCAAACACTTTTGAAGATGCAGCAGGATGCATGAGCAAAGAGACAGATTACCATTGTCTCGCTCACTTTAGATCCAGAAACAAATTGCAGAGCTATGTCAGCACAGCGTTTCGCTGCAGCTGATAACCTGGGATGCCGTATTGATTTCAGGCCCAAGAAAAATCTCTCTGCGCGGCACCGACCCATGTCCCCCAGGTGAGCGCAGGCGAAAGGAAGGTCGGTCTCTCCTCCCTTCCTTTGCGCAGTGAGTGGAACCTGAGTTCTTCTCCACCATACGGATCTCCCCGACACAGAAGAGATGTGCAGAGAAGCCCCAAATTAAGCATGAGAGCAATTAAAACATGCATTGCTAAGAAAATAGCCTCAAACGTTGAAAAAATGGCGCTTGCACCAAGTCTGTTCACTGCCCTGCGAGAGGCGGGAGACAAGTTTCAACACTTTCTCTTGACAGTTGCTCCATGACAGCTAAACCAAGCTCTAAATTGGACTAAGACTTTAATTCCTGTGTCTGGCTCTGGGCCACCAACAGCAGAAGGAGACGGAGCTGTTGGAGCGGGGCCAGAGGAGGCCCCGGAGATGCTGGGGGGGCTGGAGCCCCTCTGCTGTGGGGACAGGCTGAGAGAGCTGGGGGGGTTCAGCCTGGAGAAGAGAAGGCTCCAGGGAGAACTTCCAGCCCCTTCCCATCACTCAAGGGGCTCCAGGAAACACGGGGCGGGGGGGACTCTGGATCAGGGAGGGGAGCCATGGGACAAGGGGGAACAGCTTTAAACTGTAAGAGGGGAGATTTAGATGAGATATCAGGAAGAAATTCCTTCCTGTGAGGGGGGTGAGCCCCTGGCCCAGGTTACCCAGAGAAGCTGTGGCTGCCCCATCCCTGGAGGGGTTCAAGGCCAGGTTGGACGGGGCTTGGAGCCACCTGGGCTGGTGGGAGGAGTCCCTGCCCAGGGCAGGGGGGGCACTGGGGGATCTCTAAGGTCTCTTCCAACCTAAACCATTCTATGATTCTACTCGAAATTTGTTCTCTCACAGTCTTTAACTTGAAAATGACTTGGGGGGCAGACTGTGGGTCAGCTGAATTGCTGCCGATCAGGACAGAGGGGATCCTTTCCCATATTCTTGGCTGCAACTAAACCAGAGTGGAAAAGTTAAATGCACTGGGGGACTGGCATCCTGGAGCAGCAATAGGCTCGCTCTTGGAAAAGGGATGTGGGTCAGATAACCACAGGTGGCAAAGAAGCCGTGAACCACGTTTTCAGGACTTTGCAGAAAATTGGTCATAATTCTCCCATCCATAAAACAGAGGAACCTGAAAGCGCCCCGAGTTCTGCAAGTGAAACGTGTTAAGTACATTATTATTATTATTCGTAGCCATCAATCAGCCACCTTTCAGCAGCGCTAAAAATTCAGCCAAAGCACTTCTCAGCAGAATCGCTCCAGATCAGGTCAGGCTGCATAATGAGCATTCTCAGTTTCAGGAGCGGTTGGCGGATACAGCGTGTACCAGCCCTAGCTCAGCATGCCGCTCTGCTAATGCTTCCTCATGTACCCAATTATACTCTTGTATTTGTTAATGTTACATGAGAAATCTTTACAATTACAGTAAATCACCCGCTATGAATCCTGGAGCTCAAATTTTTTAATGAACATTCATTATAGGGAAAAAAAATATCTCCTCAGACAAAACCATGGGAAAAAAACCCCACAGTTTTATGACACATGAAATTCTGGCTTTCACTATCTGTTTGGTGTAATTTGTTTAGTAGATTTAGCTCAAGATGCAGCTCTTGCATACATAAACAGTCAATGTTTTAGGCTCCATCCAATCAGTTGGTAACTGGGAAACTAAACAGTGTCAGTGACATTTTGGTTTCATTACACAAGCCAAAATGGTTCGTTCGAGCTTGCAGAGTGCTTGGCACATCCTCCGGTCGGGAGCAGCTCTGGCAGGGATGGACCACTCGGTTGGTACCACACCGAGGAGCCAGGATCTAACACTCACAGCTTCAGACGCGAGTCAGAGGCGGTACGGGTCAGTGGGAAGATCAACCTGGCCTCATCGTGACAGCAAACACCACGACAAATTTAGCTGGCATTGCTTGTGGCTGAAGCGAGCCATCGGGAAAGTATTTTGGTGCTTCGAATCACCTGTGAGCACACGACCTGTATTAAGCACTGAAACGCATTTATGTTAAAAAACTACATATGAGCTTCTATAAAATCAGCAGGACACTAATGGAAAAAGTATGGTATGGGGGTAATGACATTATTGCTGTTGAGAGAGTGAGACCTCCCAAACAGATTTTCTCCCAACTACGCGAATAACTGCAATTGCGCATAAACTGACAAACAAGGGAAGAAAAAAAGAACAAGCAGAACAAATAATTATGTGTGTGATGATGTGAAACAGCTGGGAAGTGCCTTACATGGTCTGAAAGCTGCTCTGGGGAACCTTGACTTGGAAAAAGCATTCCATGTAGTTAAAAATCATACAAGAATCATGAATTTAGTCAACATCGTCTTCATGTTTTGAGGGTCTGCAGCCAAATACAATACATGAAAATGAGGCAAGTTTGGTGATTTGTCATACAGAAAGTAGAATCTGCAATATAGACATGAACTCTCGATTGCAGTAACCCAAGTTAAAGACAGAAACAAACTGTTCTTTCTCAGATGTCTTCAACCAATTAATTAATGAAATGGCAACAAGACTGACAATTTTTTCAACATTTTGACAAAAGTGAAGGCCACACTTTCCGCTGCTGAGCAGGGCAGTATAGGACGAGGGGAAACGGTTTTGAACTGATAGAGGGGAGATTTACAGGAGATATTAGGAACAAATGTGCTGTGAGGGGGGTGAGCC